>WFKR01000007.1:33953780-34553780 GCA_025331145.1 Rosa persica | reverse complement strand
TTCGAAAAACACTTCAATCCCTGATCATCTAATTTCACACGTTTAGTCCTTATACTTAAAAATTTCAGACCAATAGGTCCTTGCTGTCTAAAAGTCGCGGTGAAATGTCTATTATGTCCTCAGTTCTTTTTTTTTTATAATAAATTTATTTCTTTCTCTTTTTTTTTTTAAATTCTTTTTTTGTTATTATTTTTTTTTTTCAAAAGGAAAGAAAGAAAGGAAAAAAAAAACAGAAAGAAAGAAAGGGAAAAATAATTCCTTTTCCAAAAAAAATACAATAATTAATTAATTAAAAAAAGAACTTAGAGCATAATAGACATTTCACCGCGACTTTTAGACGGCAAAGACCTATTGGTCTGAAATTTTGAAGTACAGGGACTAAACGTGTGAAATTAGAAGGTCAGGGACTGAAATGTTTTATGGTCAAAAGCTCAAGGACTAAACAGTATTTAACTCATTTTCATTCACTCACTCTAACGGATTTTAAATGTTTTCCCCTGGGCCTTTCGGTTTCAAATGCTCAGTTTGCAGGCCAGTTTAGCTTGAGGTCGAGCGTACATGAGGTTGAGGCATAGCTGTCATAGCTTCCACATTATAGAAGTATTGGTTCTTTATCTTGTATTCTATCTTCTTGTACGCCTGTGCATTAGATTGCTCTGATAACCTATGACATTAATATTCTTAAGTTCAGAATTGCTTTGTGAAACGGGAGATGTTGTGATTTAGGGAGCTGGGTGGCTCCAGAAGATTAAGGGTGGATTATTTTAGATGTGTAAATGTCTTTCTATAGGTTTTTGGGTAGTGTACTTTTAGAGGGAGTTCCGCCAAACTTTTGGTAAAATTTCTTCTAAGGTGGGCCCCGCAGGGCCACTTTGGATTTCAAGGTGAAATCCGGGGCGGGTCTTGTCAGTTGGTATCAGAGCATTAGGTTGTCAGATTCTGTAGACTTGTTTTGAAGCTAGTCACCTTATATGCTTGGTGTTACTCATTACCTCCCGAGTGATGGCCCGATTGCAGCAGTTCCCCATCATTTACTCTTCGGTGCTGATGTACTTATCAAGTGTGTAAAGTATATGACTAGTGGATTTTTCCTTCAAGTGCTATGCCTCTTGTGCGCCGACCTCATAGGGATTCCTCTGCATATCAGATTGGTTGTGTGTGCACCTTTTCTTGCTGATAGTTAGATTACTCTACAGATTTGAGTTATGCTATGAAATGTGATCCGAGGGAATGTGGTGGTTATCTCTCCCTCAATGTCAACAAGCTTGTTGGAGCAAAGTTTAAGGTGCAAGACTAGAGTTCGATTTTGTGCTGGATTGTTAGAGATGAGTGGCATAACTTTGGGCTGTCTCTAACTGCTATAAATTGTTTTGGAATCAAACTGGTTGATGGAAATGGAACTAGTAATATTAGTGGTTTTGACGTTGAACCAATTTAAGGAGTTTTGTTACATGATGTGATCTGTTATGTAAGCGACATTTGGGATATTATTGGCAGTCATTGGGGATTACTTGGAACCATAGGACTGAACATCTTGGATTGTTGACTTGACCATGACAATTGGATTTAGTTTTGTTCGGACTGAAAGGAATTGATTCAAGATACTTTGACTTATAATTAGTAAGGAGATGGGCATGGTTGAGTTTGGATTGTAATGAGTAAGGAGATGGGCATGGTTGAGTTTTTGGAATAGTTTTATGTTTGAAGCTCGAGTATTTTAGCTGGATGCTTAAAATTTTGCAATGGAGTTACGATCCTTGTCGGTATATAACTGGGGGGATTAGAAATAACTTTTGTACTTGAGGTGGTGTTGATGTGTCCTTGATTATACATTTTTCGGTGAAATGGTTATATATAAGTCAAAGAGTAGCGGTAGTGACATCGTTAGGTGTCCTTAGGAGTTCAACCGAAATTGTTATGTGATATGGAGTATGATTCAAGTTTTGGATCGTGGAGCCTTGGAAATTAAATTGTGGTGGGTTCTTGGTTGAGCTTTTGCTAGACAGATATGTTGTAATCTTAGGAGAGTGGATAATGGAATAACTTTAAGGAAATAGTTTTTTTTTTTTTTTTTTTAGTTGGCTCCGGGAATATTTCACGTTAAGGCTTAAGCAGAATTTTAGTTATCAATTGAGTGAAACATAATGTGGTTTGGCTATTCAGTGTCGTGTTTTTGTAGTGGTTAATTCGAAAATCGGACCATTATATGGTAGGACCACTTTCAGATCTGGATATTGCTTGGTGTGGTACAAAATGTTGAACGAATGTTTGCTTATATCAAGAATTTTGTCAAGGAAAGATCTTGTGAATTGTGTTGTTAGATTACTTCTAATGAGAGGAAACTGGGGAAAATCTTAGTGCAACTTTGGTTAGCGTAGGGAAGTCTTTGGGATTGCTGTCACTGGCTAGGTTCTAGATTGAGGATTGTTCATTTCAAGTGTTGAATTTCTTTTCCAGTTGGTCAACTTTTGGATCAGATTTGGAGCAAATAAATATTAGTGTTGTTCGAGACAACGAAGACCAATAAAGGATTTGGTATGCACACGGTTTGGATAATTTCCACAATGCTGTACCTGTAGTAGAATGGTCATGACATGATGTAAGACAATTGGTTGAAGATGCTATATGCGAGGCTTGTGGAGTGAATTTATGAGAGAGTTTTTCTAGCTGACTAAGAAGGCTATTTTGAAATTTGATCAGAATTCTAACCAAGCATCTACTAAAATGGATTGTGGTGCTTTTGGTAGTGAGGATTACCTTGGTATTTGAAGTAGAATTATCATTTGGGGCACTAGAGATCAACGTGAACGATATGGATTCAACTAGACTTCAGACGTATGATTATTAAAGATGTGGAGCTTCAACTAAGAACAGCTTGGGGGGGGTGATGCATTTCCTCCTTGATTTGAGCGTTTGGGCTGGAGTAGAACGAGCAGTTACTATTCTTGCTTTGTACCGGTTTTTGAACAACGTGGTACTTGTTGTCTACCATCAAGTAAACACTAACTTGTGAGGAATTTTAGCAGTTTTGATTGGAGGCATTGGTAATTGGTAAATTCCTTGAGACACATTCAATTTAGAAGAGTTTTCCACCACATTGTATTTAAAGGAATTATCGAGGGACAATGCTAATTAGCCAGTTTGAGAAACTGTAAGTGTGGTCGCCAGGGTAACTATTAAATGAGTTTTTCTTGTGACTAGCAATGTCATTTCAAGGCGTGATCAATGTTCCAGTCAGTTATCTAAGTAACGTAGAGAAAGTGTAGTGACCCCCTTAACTTACATGATTAAGAACTTATAGGTTTGTTCGGAGCTACCTTTTGTTATACTTGACAATAGTGGGACCTTTTTGTGAATGATATTTGATCAGAAAACTATGCGCAAACAGGCAAAAAGGAAGTGTTGTTTTGTGGTAGCTATGGAAATTACTTGTTTTGGACTTATTAGGTTTCTGTGACCATGTTATGATATCTTAATCGTGTCGGTTTCCCATTAACACCTGTGTAATTTGAAAATGTATTAGGTGTGGGGTCAATGCTTTATAACAATGTTGTTGGTGAACGGTATGGTTCTTCACAGGATGAGTTATATGCAAAGGTTATGAATACTTCTATTCCAATCGAATGACTTGTGATGTCAATACCTTGTGTCACCTGAGCTATAAACATGTCGTGATTTGCTTGAGTAGTTGAGATTGTCGGAGATTCTATGAATTGCTAAATTAATGACTGGAGATTGTAAAAGGAAGCTTAACCCATGGAAGAGACGAAAGTATCAAGATTCAGGCAACATCGAATGAGGATTGTGTTGGAAAGTAGAGCAAAATTAGCTTAGTATAGCTGTCAACATTTAACACATTTACTCAGAATCATCACATTGATTATGTGTTATTAGGCATTAATAGGGCTAGAATAGTTTTCCTTTTTGTATCCTAGAATCAAGCTGTATTCTTGTATATATGTTATACTGATCAATAGAGAAAATTATCTCTCCTGAAAATCAGTCTTTGTTATTTTACATGTGACTAGCAAGTCAAATAATTCAACATCTGATATCTCATATCCATTCTTCACTCACCATTCAGACCATCCTGGATAGGTCTTAGTCTCCAAACCATTGAATGGAGACAACTACACAGGTTGGAAGAGGGTTATGGCATTGGCTCTCAATTCTAAAAACAAGCTCGGCTTTGTGAATGGTTCAATCAAAGCTCCATCACCCGAAGCTAATCCAGAAGGATATGCAACTTGGTCAAGATGCAATGACATGGTCCATTCATGGATCGTTAACACAATCAGTTCTGAAATTGCTGACAGTATCATCTACTATCCTATAGCTCATGAGGTATGGGAAGATCTAAGTGAGCGTTTTTCACAAGGCAATGCACCTCGCATATTTGAAATTCAGCGAGACATCGCTTCACTCAGGCAGGAACAACAATCAGTTTCAGCATACTACACTAAATTGAAAAGTTTATGGGATGAATTGGCAACCTATTCAGAAGCATCATAAGGAGTACAGGCAGATCAACAAAAGCTTATGCAGTTCTTGATGGAATTAAATTAGACTTACAATGCAACCCGCGGTCAAATCCACTTGATGAATCCCCTTCCAAGTGTCAGACAAGCATATGCTACCGTTGCACAAGAAGAAAAGTAACGTTTCATTGCAGCAGCAGAGTCCAGTTCAAGTGCCGCTGCCATGGAAGTTCGTAGTGGCGGCCGGCCGAACCAGATTGGCAGCAGAGGCGGTCGTGGTGACCGACCGAATTTTCAGACCGGTCGGGATGCAGAACGCGGTTTCACCCCGTGTTTTAGTTCAGGTCGAGGAAGGGGAAGGCCTGCACTATACCTATTGTGGTGATCCAGGACATTGGGTCCAAACATGCTTTCACTTGATTGGTTTTCCTCTAGGTCATCCCAAAGTAAAGCAAGGATCGGGAAATTTCCCCAAGAAGCACACTGCTTCAACAATCACGCCCTCTCCTTCTGCTAACCAGGTTATTGCGACAGGCATAATCAAAGAGGAGAATGGATCAGCAATTACTTTATCTGAGGCCCAATTCAAGCAGTTTTTAGCTGCTCTCCAACAAGCCCAAAAGCCCAATCCAAATACTGACTCAAGTTCCAAAGCAAATGCAGTAACGCAGCCAGGTTTGTCTAGAGTCGCTTCCCGCAATTGGATTATTGATAGCAGGGCGATAGATCATATTACTTCGTGCTCTAAATTGTTGAATAAAAATAAAAATTGTGCATTACCGCCTGTTTTGCTACCTAGTGGAGACAAAGTGCATATTAAAGCCACGGGTTCTTTGCCTCTGAGTACAGTATATTATCTGCATAATGTGCTGTTTGTGCCAAAGTTCAAAGTTGATTTAATGTCGGTTAGCCGCTTGACAAGAGGTCTGAATTGCTCAGTAATGTTCTATCCTTATTGGTGTGTTTTGCAGGATCTGGCTACAAAGAGGACGATTGGTTTGGGTAAAGAACGTGATGGGCTATACTATTTAGTGGCACTAGAGACAGAACGAACCAGGCCTTCCATTACCACTCCTCCCAGATCATCTTGCAACCTTGCCATTTCCTCTACCAATCTTTGCATAATCACTTGGGTCATGTCACCTCTCCATGTTTAAGTAACATAGTAAAGAATTTCTTGCATTTTTCCATTCAGCCAAATAATAATTGCCATGTCTGTCCCTTGGCTAAGCAGAGTCGATTACCATTCAGTTCTAGTTCTATTTCTTCTACAAACCATTTGACATAATTCATTGTGATATTTAGGATCGTTATCGACACCCTTCTCTTTCTGGTGCTTTTTATTTCCTTACTATTGTGGATGACTTCACTCATTTACTTGGGTTTTCTTAATGCGGCAAAAAGATGAAACACAACCACTTTTGAAGCGTTTTTTTGCTCACATTCTCACTCAATTTGACTCTCGCATTAAAACTTTTCGCAGCGACAATGGTAGTGAATTTATTTCCCTTCGCTCTTTTTTTCAAGATAATGGCGTTGTTTTCCAACATTCTTGTGTTTACACGCCTCAACAAAATGGGGTTTTGGAGCGCAAGCATCGTCATATTATCCAGGTGGCTCGTGCTTTAAAATTTCAGGCTTCTCTTCCTCCACAATTTTGGGGGGAATGTGTTCTCACAGCCGTTCACATAATCAATTGGTTGCTTTCACCCATCCTTTCTTACAAAACTCCTTTTGAGCTTCTTTACTTAAAACCACCTTCTTTTTCTCATCTTCGGGTTTTTGGCTGCTTAGCTTATGCCACTAATGTGCACCCCACTCATAAATTTGACACCCGAGCAATTCCTTCCATTTTCTTTGGTTACCCAAAGGGAAAAAAATCTTTTAAACTGTTTAATTTATCGACTAAGAAAATTTTTACCAGTCGAGATGTTCGATTTCATGAAGCTGTGTTTCCTTATGCCTCCACTCAGCCCACTCTTCCTTCTACTCCGTTGGCTCATGACCCAGGCCTAATTCCACTTCTCCCTAATTCCCTTTCTGATTTTAGTTTTGACTCCCAGGTCACTCCTTTTTCTTCTCAACCTGCCCGTCCTTCCATCGACGCAGATCTTGGCGCTTCCTCTTTACCACCTCTGCCTCCACCTCCGCCTCTTCCTGTCCGGCCCCCAGGGTCCCTTCGTCAGTATTCCTGCCGACTGAAGTCGCCTGTCCCACCGCCCCTCGTCCCTCCTCCATCATCCTTCTCCACTCATGTTCCTACCCCCTCTGTTGTCCCCAGTGCCCGGCTGGTCCTCCTCCCCGCCATCTTCTCCATCTCTTCCTCCATCGCCTCCCGACGCTATTCCAGACCCACCTCCTCCCAGCCCACCACCGCTCCGTCGCTCCACCCGCTCCACCCGCTCCACTGCGCCGCTAGCTCGGTTCGCCGATATTGACTTCTCCAAGCCTCAATCCAATGCTTGCACTTGCCAATCACCCTCCTTCCCGCCAGGTCCTCCCAAAGGTACGCGATATTCGTTGGTAAATTATGCCTCATATCATCGCTACACTCCTGCCTACTCCTCTTTTGTTGCTCAGCTTAGTGCAGTCACTGAACAGACCTCTTATTTTGAGGCTGCTACTGTTCCCGAATGGAGGGATGCTATGCGATTTGAGTTGGCGGCCTTGCAGGCCAACAGTACGTGGACCCTTACCACGCTACCTCTTGGGAAGATCCCCATTGGTTGTAGATGGGTTTACAAGATCAAGCTCAAGTCTGATGGTTTGGTCGAACAATACAAGGCCAGGTTGGTGGCCAAAGGCTTCACGCAATTGGCAGGTATTGACTATCAGGAGACCTTCTCTCCTACTGCTAAAATTGTTACAGTCCGTTGTCTCCTTGCCTTAGCTACGTCTCGTGGTTGGTCTCTTTCTCAACTTGATGTCAACAATGCCTTTCTCCATGGCAACCTGGATGAAGAAATTTATATGTCTCCACCGCCTGGGCTTCGGAGACAGGGGGAGGAGCATTTGGTTTGTCGGTTGCATAAATCCTTGTACGGTCTAAAATAGGCTTCAAGGCAATGGTTTTCTAGATTTTCAGAAGTTATCAGGTCTGCTGGTTTTGTGCAATCTAGAGCAGACTACTCTTTTTTTACCAGGAGGCAAGGCAAGGCAAGTCTTTTACAGTCTTATTGATATATGTTGATGACATATTAATTACTGGCAATGATCCTGTGAGTATAGCTGATGTCAAGAAATTTTTGCATAAAACATTCCATTTGAAAGATCTTGGCAGTTTAAAGTATTTTCTTGGCATTGAGGTTTCAGCATCTAAGAAAGGGATATTTATTTGTCAGCGCAAGTATGCGTTAGAAATTATAAAAGATGCAGGATTATTGGGTGCTGCCCCTGTTGACACACCCATGGAACGTGGATTAAAGTTGTCAGATAAGACTGAGTTACTCAAAGATCCAGAGAAGTATAGGCGTTTGGTTGGAAGATTGATTTATCTCACAGTGTCAAGGCCAGATATTACATATCCTGTTCATATATTAAGCAGGTTCATGCATTAGCCTCGAAAAGCTCATTGGGAGATAGCTTTATGAGTAGTACGCTACCTCAAGTCAGCTCCTGGTCAAGGCTTGTTCTTTTCCTCAAATAATGATCTTCGGCTACAAGCTTTTTGTGACTCAGACTCGGCAGGATGTCCACTCACAAGAAGGTCTACTAAAGGGTATTGTGTGTTCCTAGGGCCTTCTTTAATTTCATGGAGGTCGAAACGTCAGAAAACAGTCTCTCTTTCTTCAACTGAAGTAGAGTATCATGCTATGACAGGAGCGTGCTGTGAGTTGACTTGGTTACGTTATTTGCTTCAAGACTTGGGGATTTTACATCAGGAAACGGCATTGCTCTATTGTGACAACAAGGCTGCTTTACATATAGCAGCAAATCCAGTGTTTCATGAACGCACAAGGCATATAGAAATGGATTGTCACTATATTAGGGATAAAATCCAAGATGGTTCAGTGGACACACGGTTTGTGAGTTCTGAAAATCAACTGACTGATGTTCTGACTAAAGCTCTTGGCAAGGAGGACTTCGGGCTTATGATTCGCAAGTTGGGTGTGCAGGATATCCAGTCTCCAACTTGAGGGGGAGTATTGGAAAGTAGAGCAAGATTAGCTTAGTATAGCTGTTACGTCCCGAACCTAGAATTTTCAATTTTCTAATTAATTTGACGGTAAATGTCAGTTACTTTTAATTTTTACTCCGTTATACGATTTTAGTGGCCCTAAAAGTTGACTTTTTGTTCGGGCCATGATTTGAGAAAATGTTCTTCATGAAAGTCGTAGAGGATGTTAAACCGAGAACATGCATACGTGGTTCGTAAAAATCGGAGCTAGTATGCGAAAGTTATAAGCGAAAAACTAAATTTACTATTCCCGGTTACTGTTCATAGTAAGTTTCTTTAAATAGTAAGTTACTGTGGTAAGTTTTCAAATTTGGAAACTTACCCGGCCTCTTCTCTCTCTTCTCCCCCGACCCTTCCTCCTCCCGTTCGGCCCGATTTCCCCTCCTCCAAATTTCTTCGTTTCCGGCCACCCCACGACGAAACTCAGACATCCCTAGGTTCGCCTCCTCCTTCTCGTCATGCCCATGGTCGTATTTCACGGCGTCTCGACCGGAGGAGCTCGGTATTGAACCAAGATGATCACTGTAGTAGTTTCGGTCTTGTGACGATTTCCTACGATTCCGGCCGTCACCGGCCGCCAAACCGACGTCGAAGGTTCGGTTTTCATCACTGATCATTTCCCCTATGGCCTTGTATCACGATTTGTTGTGTAGAAGCCGAATTGATGAAATGAAATTTTAGGGTTCTTGGAAAATTTCTGGGTTTATGTTCATCCATTGATTTCAGCCAGTTTTAATTGTTATTTGGATGTGTTGTAGTTGAATGAAATGACCAGTGGGTAGAATTGATGTTGTACATGAAATTTGGTGGCCATAGGAGGAGGTTGATTCCGGTGAGTAACCGCCACTCTCCGCCACTGTGGGCGGCGCGTGAGGTGGTGTAGGGCAGGTTTCCGACTGTCGTAATTTGGCTATTTAATCATTGGTATAATGTAGTTTCCATATTGGTGACCTCGAATTAATTTCGTGAAGTGTAGATATGGTTTTCGTTATGGTGTGAAATTCATTGATTAATTCACGGATAATCCGTGTATCGGAATTCCTTAATCGGAAGCTCAAAGTAAAGAAATGAAGTTAGAAAAGTGAAATTGGAGATTTTTAAGTAAATAATAACAATTGGGATATGGTTGTGTTTTTGGTGAATTTAATTTTTATCCGTCCTGTACTTATCGGTTTATGAACGTTACATTGTACAGGACGTGAGGAGGATTCTCACGAGAAGGGTTCGGATCGACGGCAAGCTTAGCCGTATACTGTGAGTGGACGTTTGATTTTAATTCATGCATGCAATTAAATTTTCTAAGTTACGAATTTATTTAAATAATCTTTTATTTAATGAGCATATTATTCGATTTTTGATTGTGAAATTATTTATTGTTCGAATTGCCGATTAGAAGTGGTTATGTTCATTTCGAATTTCTTATCAGAAATAATCTTCGACGAGATTATTTCCGAAGTGGAAGTATCATTATTTATTAGTATATTTGAGCTTTCCGAGAAATCTTCGGAAATGGGAGATTTCTTCGAGATTATGAACTTACTTTATTTTAGTATATTGGTTCATGATTTTGAATCATGTTGGCGTGCAGGGTCACGTCGTTGGACTAAGTTCCTTTCTTGTGAGACTTCGAGGAAATCTCACAAATTCTCGATTTTCATATGGTTTTTACCCACCATACCTGGGTCGATATACTTTATTGCTAGCTAGCCTATTAGTACTCCTCCCTACTTACTTTGTGTTTGTGGGTGAGTAGAGCCGAGCATGGGATGCTCTTGAGTGTGGGAGACTCGGGTAACTCCTACCCGAGTCTTAGCGGCTCACTTTATTTTATTGTATGGTGATTACGTCTTTCCCCATACCTTTAAAATTATTTATTTATTTATTTATTCGTTCGACTAACGGGGCCAGTCGAACTTCCCTCAAACCAGCGGGGCTGGCTTAGTCATGAAAGTGATTTGAAATCTTTAGTTCCCTATTGCATGCATAAGAACGTTCTAAACAATAAATGCGGGAAAGTAAGAAACATTTCTTTCTTAATTAAATATTTTTGTCCACTCACAACTAACGTTTTATTGCTTACTTTCCCCTGGGCTTTTCGGTTTCCTTTGCCCAGTTCGCAGTACTGCTGTTCGGTGTGGGATCGAGGCTTAGCACCAGTCCTGCCACTTGCCTTTCGTAGGTTAATATTAACCTACCTCATGTAATATATTTGATTTTATCGTAGATCGCTCTGATAACCTTGAGAGGTTTAGTACTATTGTGTATTAATTTCGTTGTCGGAGATGTGTTTTATTTGTGGAGTTGAAGATTAGAACCCCCAGGCTGTATTGTATAAATTTTATTGCATTTACGCTTGGTTTTTAGCTTGGTAACTTGTGGTGGTTGTGAAATGTAGGATGACTGCATGTTGTTGGATCTTGGATTTAGAAAAATTTGCTTTTGTTGTTTTTCTTACAGGTTGGGTTGTCCGTTTTTAGGGGAAGTTCTGTCGAATTTTTCTTAAAAGTGGGCCCCGCAGAGTCCATCTTGAAAATTTGAGAGGATTTTCGGGATGGGTTCTGACAATAGCTGTCAACATTTAACACATTTACTCAGAATCATCACATTGATTCTGTGTTATTAGGCATTAATAGGGCTAGAATAGTTTTCCTTTTTGTATCCTAGAATCAAGCTGTATTCTTGTATATATGTTATACTGATCAATAGAGAAAATTATATCTCCTGAAAATCAGTTTTTTTTATTTTACAGATTGTACCTTTTAAGGGTTGATTTTGTTGTCCAAATCGGTCAACTCTTAGGATCAGTTTTGAACTTAATTTCTACATATTTGAGCTGATTGGCACATCTTTTCGGTGCCTTATCATCCCCACTATTGTATGTGTGGTGTGCTGTTCTTTTCGTGAATGTTTACTGCAGATTGATGTGTCATCTTTCTTCGTAAATGTGTATTTCGAGTTGGTGTGTAATCTTCAGCAGTGTGAAATTTCGAGGGAAAAATTTTTATAAGGAGGGGAGACTATAACGTCCCGAATATGAATTTACTGGGTTACTAATTATTTGGATGATAAAGGACTTTTATTTTCACTTTTACTATTGTTTCGATATTTTTAGTGGTCCTAAAAGTGGACTTTTCGATCGGGTCAAAATTTGAGAAAGTTTCCTTCATGAAAGTCGTAGAGGATATTAAACCGAGTTCGTAGACATGTGGCGCGTAAAAATCGGAGTTCGTATATTGAAGTTAGAAGTATTTTCGTTATGATGGCATTTTAGTCATTTCACCTTGATAGCATTTTGGTCATTTACCTCATCCCCTAACTTAATTAAATCAATCATCTCCTTCCCCTTCATTTTTCACGTCCAGAACCAGAAAGGAAGAGAGAGAGAGAGAGAGAGAGAGAGAGTCCAAAACCCGAAGGTATAAAGTTGTTCATTATTTCATGAGCTTTCTTTTTAGTCTAATATTTCATATATATTAGAGGATTTTAGAGATTGGAAATCCGGGCACTATTCACAAATTGGGATTCACTGTTTTCTTAATTGTTGAGGTAGTTCTGGTTATTTTCTAAACTTGGTGTAGTTGAGAAAAATGCTAGGGAGGTTGAGATGAAGTTGCTGCTAAAATTTGGTGACCATCGGAGAAGTTGGCCGTGCGGTAAACAATGCCTCCGTGAACAGTGCTTAAATTCTGTTTTTGGCTAATTGAATCACCTAATTGAGGTAAGAGTTTGTATATGTGATTTTAGTGAAGTTTGGATGAATATCAAGGAGAATTGAAGGAGTTAAGATTAAAGGAGACGTTTAGGAATTCAATTTAATTATCGTAAATTTAGATTTTCGTCATATAATTATTTATTTACGAGCGTTATATTATACAGGAAGTGAGGAGGAACCACACGGGGGAGACTTCGAATAAACAGCAAGTTTAGCCGTATACTGTGAGTGGACATTTGTTTTTAAATTAATTATGCATGCAGTATTATTATTAATTTCCAATTGAGATTTAAATTATGAATTGAATTATTGAGTTTTATGGTTTTATGAGTTTTGATTTATTGAGATTTATTTATGAATTACGAGATTAGTATTGGAATTCCTTCCCGAGGGCTTTTAGTAAATTTTCGGGATAGTTATTTATGAGTTATTGAGTTGGGGAATGATTTTCGGGAAGTGATGGATTAAGAAAATATTGTGAGAATTATTGATTTCGAATATCGATTCTTATGGTGATATACGAGTACGAATGATTTAGCAAATATTTGAGCTTGATCGAATTATCGAGATTTCTTGAGTTTTGAGCTCCGCATTTATTAGCTTTGAAGTTATATTGAGAGATTTCTTTCCGAAGGCATTTATTGATTTATCGAGTATTTGACTTATGCTTTCGAGGATTTATTGAGATATTGAGGATTGAATTATCAAGATATTTCTGAGTTATGCTTTCAGTGATTTATTGATGATTTATTGTATTAATATCGAGTTTCTTTCCGAAAGAAATTATTCTAAAGAGATTTGATTCCAGTTCATTGAGGAGGCTATTTACAACGCATGCATACATTACCTAGTCGGCAGTCCCTTCTAGGTAATAGTCTGGTCGGTAGTCCATTCCAGACTACATCCCGGTCGGCAGTCCTTTCCGGTGAGTCACCTGATTGGCAGTCCCTTCCAGGTGACATAAGGTAGTTAGTCGGCAGTCCCTTCTAATCACCACCTCATAAATCAGGCAGTCCCTTCCGATGCGTCATTTAGACGGCAGTCCCCTCCAAATGGCATAAGATGACTAGACAGCAGTCCTCTTTAGTCATCAAACGAGGTTTCTTAAAAAAAAAAAAAAAAGGATATTTCAAAATATAAAGGAATGAGATTTGAGTAAAGATAATGATTAAGAATATTTTCAAGATTTTTACTGCATGTTTGGGTTTTAAGAGAATAATTTGGGAAAGCACTAAATCTTATCATTGTTTCCTTCGAGATTAGTTTTTTTTTTTGTCCACTCATTCTAACGGATTTTAAATGTTTTCCCTTGGGCCCTTCAGTTTCAAATGCCCAGTTTGCAGGCCAGTTTAGGTTGATATCGAGCGTACATGAGGTTGAAGCATAGCTGTCATAGCTTCTGCATTATAGAAGTATTGGTTCTTTAACTTGTATTCTATCTTTTTGTACGCCTGTGCATTAGATTGCTGTGATAACCTATGAAATTAATATTCTTAAGTTCAAAATTGTTTTGTGAAACGGGAGATGTTGTGATTTAGAGAGCAGGGTGGCTCCAGAAGATTAAGGGTAGCAGGGTGGCTCCAGAAGATTAAGGGTGGATTATTATAGAAGTGTAAATGTCTTTCTACAGGTTTTTGGGTAGTCCACTTTTAGAGGGAGTTCTGCCAAATTTTTGGTAGAATTTCTTCTAAGGTGGGCCCCGCAAAGCCACTTTGGATTTCAAGGTGAAATCCGGACGCGGGTCCTGTCACATTTGGCCATTTTAAGTTCCAAAAAATCTTATTCGACTTGGTTGCAAGTTTTGTTCATATCTAACTTGAGATAATGCGATTGTCTTGAATTTTATGTCCTTGAATGATATCATTATGTTCATGAGAGATGAGTCTTGGGATGATAGATTTGATTCTATTTGGTAGCAACTTAGAGATAATTTAGAAGAAGTTATTGCAAAAGCGAATTCGACAAAACTGGTCTACGGCAATGTTTGTTTTGTTGATGGTGTCAATAGAGAACTCATCCCAGTAGAAATATGAACTAAATAATTAATTGTTTCACAAACAACATCCAAATATTTGTGATAAACATAAAATGATTAAATATTATTTAGTCCCTGAACTTTTACCCACTTCAGTCTCTGTCCTTCTAATTTCACATGTTTAATCCTTGTACTCTCAATTTTAGACCAATAGGTCAGTTCCGTTACTCTCCGTCCAAAAACGACGTCGGCCGGTGATCCTCTTCTCTTCCCCCCTAGCTTAATCTTCATGAGTGAAGACGACATTGACCGGTGGGCTTTGTTTTCAGTTTCTATCTCTGGGAAAAAGAGACAAGCAAAGGGTCTGAAGACCCACTTGGAGTTAGTCAAAGATGGAATGAATGAATGAATGAAATTAGATGGAAACAAAGGGAGGAAGGAAGGAGTTGAAAGAGTTCTGTAGCTTTGAACAGTTATGCAAAACGTTAAAAACAAAAACCCAAGTGAATAATTTTGAAAGAGTCAGAATCTGTGCATTCGGGAAAATTTAAAAAAAAAAAATTACCTTTGGTTTTGAGGACAATGGTGGTATTTTCAATGGTGGATTCGAAAAGGGCGCGGGAGGCTAAGCTAGAGAAATGGGTTTTGGAGAGAGAGGTGGTGGTGGGCTTGTTTTGATTGGGGCGGTTACTAATGAGGTAGGAGCTGAAAAGGGTGAGGGAAAGCCAGAGGACCCATTTGCAATATATGTAGAAGGAGCTCTTTTCTTGAGGCCGACCATGTTTGTTGTTAGTGCTGGAAGAAGAAGAGATAAATAGAAAAAGAAAAAAATAAAAATAAATTAAGAAAAAGAAAAAAAATGAATTGATGGTATAATAGACTTTTTGACGCGGAATGATTGCCACGCCAGTAACTTAACGAAGTTTTTGGACGGAGAGTAACAGAATGGATCTATTGATCCAAAATTGAGAGTACAAGGATAAACATGTGAAATTAGAAGGATAGAGACTGAAGTGTTTGTGCATAAAAAGTTCAGAGACTAAATAATATTTAATCCAACATAAATAAGGAAAGCAGATCTAATTTCTTCTCTGAGATCCACATATTATTTCCCAAGCAAAGGTTTGTGGTTTTGTTCATTTGACATTGATCGAGAGTGGCAATATGATATATATGGTGTGTGTGTGTATATATATATATATATATATATATATATATATATAAAACAGAATTGTTACGACCACATGAGTAAGCCACTTTAGTCTTGATCTTTGTTGCTAGAATTTTTCTTCAAGAGACCAAACCCTACTTAATTCATTGAGGAAGTGATTCTCCCCAACTCTGTAAATTGGAAGAGAACAATGAACATAAGCAAGCTCAGAGTTATGATAATCAATAAGCAATTTCTTGTTGGGAAATGTTTAGCTCATGTTGGCATGCTTGCAGCTTGATATGAAGAAGTTTAAAAGGGTCTTGATTATGGTTAATCATCCAGGCACGTCTAACAACCGCTTCACATTCTTAATCTTCAACCTAGGTTGTTTCAAATTTGAAAGAGTTTCTGAATGGTCGAACATGAGATTTAAGAGTGATCAATAAAGGAAAGTTGTCAGTAAGTGCTAAATGGCTAATGTGTGAATTTGGTAGTAGTAATCCAAGCAGCATAGACAATAACTTGGTCAAGCCTTTCAAGAACTAAAACCTCATCATCTCTGTTGTTCTCCCAAGTGAACTTAGGACCAGAGAAACCCAAGTTTGAGGGAATTTGAATTCCTAAAGTTTAAAAGGAATCAAGGTATATTCCAGTGAGCAGCTGGTCATCCTATGAATTAGAATTTCTACTGTCAATAAGATTTGAACCCGTAATTTTTCTAATATCTCATAGTTCACTGATATCTATACAATTCAGATTTAATTTTCACGTTCTTAGTTTTTTTAAGAGGACAAAATTTATTAATTTATTAAAGTTAAAGGTGTTTTTTTTGGTGAAAGGGGTTCTTTCTTGTAATAAAGTCAAAATTATAAAAAGGATCAAACGGAAAAGATGGAAAAAAGAAAGGAAGTAAAGGATAAGGTCACATGGGAGAATCTAGTTGAATGTTGTTGGGAGAGTGAGACGATGATGAACAAAGAAGAACAAAACCCTGTGCCTCGCCAGTCGTCAAAGTCAGAAACTGTAGCTGCTGATATAATGAGAAAGTCAAATAGCCATTTGGTCATCATCTACCATGAGCATGAGCGCGATGTGGGAATATTAAAATCCCACACCAAACGTAACACATACAGTCACAGACACAACAACAGGTATTTAGTATCTCTTTCTTTTCTATCTTTCCTTCTTTCTTTCTTACACCAAAGACCAGACACTGTTCATTTCAATAAATCAAATATAAAAGTGCCCACCACCACCACCACACCCACACACAGAGAACCCAAAAGAGAAAATCATGTTTCCCTTTTCTTCTCCTGCTTCGTGAACTCAATTTAATGTGGGCTTGGAGTCCGCTGTGTGTGTGAGAGAGAGAGCCCAAAAAGATTGAAAGAGTAGTGATTGATGATAATGAAGGTGGTTTCCTGCTTTTTCTGACCTGACCTACCTTTTCCTCTTCTTCTTCTTCTTCTTCTTCTTCTGCTCTGCTTGATCTCTGTTGGTAATTTGCAAACCCAAAGGAGAGAACAGAAGAACCCAGAAAGGATTGTGCTCTATTTGTCTCTGCAGAGCTGGTTTTTGAGGTGCAGATCTATTCTATGTTTGTTTTTATTTTTTATGTTTTATTATTCTGAGCTGTTGAGGAATATGCTTAGAATTTTAGGTTTCTCCACCTGGGTTTTCCTGAGAAAATCCCCAGGAACTTCAAGGGTTGAAGTATTCAACTTTGCTACTAAAGTCTTGAGCTTTGCCAAGTCTTACTGTTATTTTTCCTTGCAGATCTTTAGCTTGTTGTAATCAAGCAATGGAGCAGCTTTGACTTTGACCAGCTGAAGCTCATATTATCTGGGTTTTTTTTTTTGGTTTGATCGGTAAGTCAATTTATGTTTATCATTTGCTGTAATCCATTTATAATGAAGACATAGAAAATAATTTTGAAGAAATAATTATCATGAACATCAGTTCTAAATTCTGACCCTTTCTATCGTCATGTAGAAATCACTAATTGTTCTCCAAGTTGAGATTTTGTCTATGATTAATTGCTCTAATTTTGGTTTGCAATTTCTTTTCCTATAGTGAACATGGGCCTAGATTTCTAGTGGGATGAAGTTAAAACAATTCTTTTGATACCACCAACTCCTTTTTACTATATTACTTGTGCAGTTAAATATTTCCAGTGTTTTAGTACTTTTTGATGGGAGCTATGGAAATTTTTTTTGTTTATACGGTTTAGTAGAGTATAATTAGCCTTTTTTCTTTTATGTTCATCTTCAAGATACGGTTTCTAGATCCTAAAGGTATATTGCTAACACTAAAGTTCAGCTCTTTAGGCTACTTTATAGCCCATATGAATCTGCTTTCTTTTTACTTTTCTTTTTCTTTCAGTTTTTTGTTGGCTTTCCTGTGTTATCATATATCTTTTTCTCTATGAAGATTATTTTGGGTGGCAAGTGAGTCACAATTCTTTTTCTTTTGTGGGGCAGCTCTTGGTACAACCCAAGTGGAAAATCAGAGGATTTTGAAGGTGATACATTATTTGTTATCTTGTGCACAAGTAGGAATGTCATTCCGTAGCATAGTTCGTGATGTTAGGGACGGCATTGGAAGCCTATCTAGACGGGGTTTTGAAGTCCGGCTGATGGGCCATCATAGAGGAAAATCTCATGGAACATTAAATGATCTGCATGACCCGCCTCTTGTTGTTCAGAACAGTCGTTGGGCTAGCCTCCCCCCAGAACTATTGTATGACGTAATCAGGAGGCTGGAAGAGAGTGAGAGCACATGGCCTTCTCGAAAGCATGTTGTTGCATGTGCTTCAGTTTGCCGTTCTTGGAGAATGATGTGCAAAGAAATTGTTAGGAGTCCTGAGATCTGCGGGAAGCTTACTTTTCCAGTTTCACTGAAGCAGGTTCGATTCCTTCCAACCCATTTGAATGCAATGTGCATCTTGTGTTTGAATGGAATATGTTTTGCTTGCCAAGTCTCCATAATAGAAGTCACTAAGGCTCTATGCAAGTTGCATTCAGCCGGAGATTGTAGTCTAGAGCAGCAGGTTGTCCGATGATGTTGGCTATGACACTTACCAATTCATTTTTGTTTGCTTTTTCAGCCAGGTCCACGGGATGGACTCGTTCAGTGCTTCATTAAAAGGGATAAATCTAACCTAACATACCACCTGTATTTATGTCTTAGTCCTGGTGAGTATACTTTCTGACATTGTTGTTGGCTTCATTAGTTTATCCATCCATAATCATCTTCACTTTCTGAACAATTATGTTAGGGGGGTGTGTGTGTCTATATATCTGCAATTTACACCATATTGAATGAGATTCCGGTTATATACGGTCAACTAGAAAGAGAAAGTTTGCATGCTGGCCCTGTATACATTCAATTTATCAGAATGAATTTGTATTCTATCAAGTATTTTAGTCCATAGTCGGTGCATTGTCTGCTGTCAACTTTATCCTAGCCATATTGTTTTGTTGAAAAGTAGCCATTGCTGGGTTCCCTACTTTTAAGTGTGTCATGAAATGAATGAATATAATTCATGAAAACATTGTTGCCTATGGTGTGGTTTGCGCTAGTTTACTTCATGCAGTAGTTGCGCAGGTAGGCTTAGGTTTATCATTGTAGTATATATTAGTAAAATATATTTATCATTGTATCTACTTCAGTTGAGAATTCATATATTTGTATAATGTGTTCTTTTTAATCAAGCAATGCATTTTGGTTGGTTATAAATTTCGTAAGAAAGGAACCAAAACACAATGTACCATGTTTTGGGTTCTGTAATCCACGTTGTGGTATGTGAGGGTGTGCAGTGATCTGGTAAATAGATTGAAGACTTCGGGATTTTAGACAAATCTTCATTTGTGGTTATCTGGTCAAATCTTCATTAATCACATCGATAATGGAAAAATAAACTATCACACTCACTGAGGATAACCTTTTTTATGATTTCACCTAGTCTGAAAGCCTGTATAAACCTCTATTCCTTCACCAGTTTGTATATCATAGTTTGAAGATGAGAGCCTCACTAGAAGTGAGAAGAGTTAGAATAGTAATGCATTTGAGTGACTCCAAACGAGTACTTGTAACCAATCTTTGAAATTGTTCACTCAAATCCCGTTACTTTGCACGATAAGAGTCCTATGGATACCAAACCACGTACATATCTCGTGCATCTTTGTTACATGCTTATTTAGGTTACCGCTTGCTTTCTTTTCCTGTATATTTGGATCACAAAATGGTGGGAGAAGTTTTTTCCAGGGACTTCCAAATAATAAATTAGTTTGTATAGATGTTTCTTTTGAGTACCCGTTAAGTTGAGATGGTATTGTAATCGCAGCTAAATCTGCCATCTTGTATGATCCTTGGCATGAGAAGCTTTATTTGGTACTTCATGGCCTGGTCTCGAGTTTTATTTCTCTTTTAGATGTCAACTGAGCTTCCCTGCTACGTAATTTAGCAAATACATTCCATTCTTCCATGCAGAAAATGTAATTTTTTATGTCTCAACAACCTCATCATCCAGAAAAAGTTAATAGTGGTACTTGCAATTAAAAATTGATGTCAAATGGCTTTTGAGGTTGCTTTGAGTATAGTTTAATGTTAAAGAGTATTTAAGCAAGGATTTATATCCCTTGATGAATCTTCCCTTTCATGGAAAAGTGACTTTTGGCATTAAACTTTCCATGTCCCCTTTATTTCAGATTAACTTCCTACTTTTGAACTGGGTTTGGTGTGTTTGAATATATTTAGATAGGGGATAAAGTTAAAGTCCTCACTTGGTGAGTTTACAATGCACGTATATCTATGCATTTTTTTCAGCTTCAATAGCCTGCAAATTAGCAAGAAGTAAAGCAATTAAAGAAAAATAACTCCCTAAACTGCATGAGACCTTAACATTCTGCAGGATTATAAATAAGTCAAAAATATGGTGCACACAGGTGCTTTTCATGTCTAATATCAACTCTTCCATAAAAGTGTCCTATAAATCATGGGTCTTGAGTATAATGCTGGCATATATGTTCAGCAGTTGCTTCTTTAAACTAATAATTAATTTTCACCATTTTCAAATCATAAATTGCTACACTTGCTTGATGAAGACCACTGATATATTGTTTTCCTTACTGTTACTTTGTCATATGTGTATCTCTGAAGTTTACCTTTGGATTCTGAACATAATTTGTGTTTTTGTCTTGTCTCCCCAATTCTGCAGCTTTGCTAGTTGAAAATGGAAAGTTCCTTCTTTCGGCAAAGAGGACTCGGCGAACTACTTGTACAGAATATGTTATTTCTATGGATGCTGACAACATTTCAAGATCAAGCAACACTTACATTGGAAAGCTCAGGTGAGAACATGAATTTAAAAGACCGCAAAACCTCCAAGTTTCACAAGTACAAACAATTAAACAATACCTATGTTTCTCATTTCTCAGATCAGGAGTTTGGTTTAAAAACTTTTAAGTACCCATTCACTATAATCGTCTGTTAGTTTTGTTTTTGGTCTATATATACTTATAAACAAGTGCATTAAAAAATCTCTTGTTAATTTGCTTACTGGAGATCACCATTGATGTTCCTCATTTGGAGGAAGCTATTGTAGAAGATGAAGTGAATGAATTGGTCGGAACTTTCTCAGTGCAAACAGAATTTCCTATTTAGACCACAAAAATATCTTCTCTCCGTTTAGATCACCTATCCTTTTTGTCACGTCTGGAGTAGATTGAACGTGAAGCACAAATAGATGTCTTCTATGCTGAAGTAGGTAGAACTATGACAGGATGGGACTTACAAGGACAGTTAATCTAGTTATGTTTATTTATTGTTTTACTCGGAGCTATATTTTTTTTTTTTATACATGGAAGCTTTAGAAATTTTGATTTCAAGTAATCATTTTTTGTTTCATGTCCCAGATCAAACTTTCTTGGCACAAAATTCATCGTATATGATACGCAGCCTGCATGCACTTCTGAGCATATTACGCCCCCAGGACGGACGAGCCGTAGGTTTACTTCCAAAAAGGTCTCCCCAAAAGTCCCAACTGGCAGCTACAACATTGCTCAGATAACCTATGAGCTAAATGTGCTAGGCACTCGTGGCCCACGAAGGATGCATTGCATGATGCATTCTATCCCGGTCTCTTCTCTTGATGTGGGAGGTACTGTCCCCGGCCAACCGGAACTCCTTTCCCGCTCCCTAGAAGATTCATTCCGAAGTATCTCTTTCTCAAAGTCTCTTGACCACTCAGTTGAGTTCAGTAGTGCACGGTTTTCTGAAATCGGTGGGCCGCGGGATGATGTGGAGGATAGCAAAACAAGACCGTTGGTTTTGAAAAACAAGCCCCCTAGATGGCATGAACAACTACAGTGTTGGTGCCTAAACTTCCGAGGCCGGGTAACTGTTGCTTCTGTTAAGAACTTTCAGTTGATTGCTGCAATTCAGCCTGCACCAAGTGTTGGTGCACCTACTCCATCTCAGCCAGCGCCTCCTGAGCTTGATAAGATAATACTGCAGTTTGGCAAGGTCGGTAAAGATATGTTCACTATGGATTATCGTTATCCTTTATCTGCATTTCAGGCTTTTGCCATTTGCCTGAGCAGCTTTGACACCAAATTGGCTTGTGAATAGAGAAGAGAATAAATGGATAGATGGTAAGCAGAAGAGACTAATGGCAAGCATTCTGTTCACGTTTTTTTTTTTTTTTTTTCCTTTCCCCTTGTTATTTGTGTACCCTGTGTTTCAAGTTCTATTAGATAGGAAATTGTTTGTTCTGTTGTAAAACTCAATTGCTGCCCGGGTAACAGGGTATAACATCGTTTTGATACCAAATCCTAGTGTTGTTACCCATGACCTTCTGTCAATCAATTCATTAATGTCCATCTTCATTTGTCTGTTCATCCTTGTACATTTAGTTATGCTTTCATTTTCACAACCCAAATTCCCCGTTTAATGGATGGTAGTGACCATTTGATGCTGGTGGATATCACTTTCATGTTGTTGACCTTGGTGGTGGTGGTGGTGGTGGTGATGGGAAGGTGGTTTTTCGGTGGGTCATGCACTTCTTCATTGCTTGATTGGAATCTTGTAACGCCAGTTTCCTTCTAAATTTTCGATCAAGTCAATTTTCAACAGCTCCGCATGGTTTGCCATGTTATCTGGCTGGCTTCTCTTCTTTATGAAAGGCCATCAATTTTCTTCTTTCTTTTTCAAAATTGAGCTTTGGACCCTGCTAAGAGGCTGGACCTTGGACTTGGTATAATTGTACACGACTTGAATACCGATATTAAGGAAATTATAAGGAGTGGGTTTGAGATGTATTAATTTGGTTTCATATCGAGTCCTCACGATAAGAACACACTTTGTAATGGGTCGGTTTAGTGTTAAATCTGTTAACATGGTAAGATATTTTAGTTGGATTTCTAAATTTAATATTTGATATTTTCTATTTATTAAACTTTCAATTTAATTTTTTAGATACTTAAAAATGCAAAGTGCATTCCTTAATTTTATCAAAACACATTTAAACAATTAAATTTGTGTATCTTAATAAAAGACTCACTTATAGGAGGGGAGCCTTGGTTTTTGAAACCTAGATTTCGACTGGCGGCAGTGCTCTTCCTTCAGGCAAGGTGGCGATTGTAGACGGCGGTGATGCAGGGAAGGTTCTCTGCTCCGATCGTGGGTGCAGCGAGGTGTTTCTTGGTTTGAAGGCTTCTCCATTCGAGTTGGTGGGTTTGGATCCGGGCGGTGATAGGCTCTGATCGTGGCGAGGGCAATGGCGGTCGATAGTGTTGATCGCTCCAGGTCTGCCAGACTCCGATCGCGGTTAAGGGTGTTGGGATAAGACGGTGCTTGGATCCTGGTTCGTGTTGCAGATTCCAACTTGTACCAGCTGGGTTGATTGTATCAGCGGCGAGGAGGCATCGGCTTGTGCGGTGTGATCCAGGTCGGAGTACTGGTCGGCTTTCTCGGTTTAGGGGTGGCTGCTGGTGTGCCAGACTTGACCATGGAAATGGTGGAGGTCCACGGCCGGCCGCCAGACCTGTGAATGGAGGCTGCTCCCTCGAAAGCTGATGCAGGCGGGTCTGGGATGGTGAGGGGTACGAGATGGGCCTTGGCCATTGGGCCTCCACCTGCCTGGGCCGCTTTTAGTGGCCTGGCTGGTCAAGCCCATTCTGTTATTCCCTTTCTTTGTTTGCATCATGCCTGTTGTGGGAGTGAGAGCTTTCCAAGTTTCTTGCTTTTGAATAATTGAGCTTGGCTTGGCTCACATCCTATCATGTCCTTGATTGTCGTTGTGTGCTGTTTGATGAGTGACGATGTACATTACGAAGGTCTTAGGCATCAATACTAGTCATGTCAGTTGCTTTGATTTAGGATTGGATAGGTGTATGGTTTATTTACTTGTTATATTTTCATTTTCTAGTAAGCTTTGCTCTTTGCGGGTTAAGTTGTGTATTGAGATGTAATATGAGGAATTTTAGGATTTCTCTAGTTTGACCGAGACATGTCGTTATTTTAATAGAACATGATTTTCTTCCCCTTAAAAAAAATTAAGGGATCGTGACCAAATGCCCAAATTTAGTGTAATATGATCTCACTTACTCCACTAACATGTTTTTTTTCCCACTTATCCCATTTAACAGCTGTAATACCCACAATTTTCATTTTAAATTCGAGTAATTGTATTGAACGATTATCGTGCGATTTCACGAATGTTGTTCGATAATATTTCACTTTTTGAATTATCGAAGGTCCGAAACGATTATTTTAACGAAAAGCTCGAAATGTTCGGTTTAAGAAATCGACTTTTTCTACGTACAAAATTTGGAGAAACTTCCTTCATGAAAGTTGTAGAGCTCGTCGATACGAGACCGTACACGTGTGGAACACAAAGATCGGATTTTTTCTGAATTAGTTATTGAATTTAGAAGAAATTCCAAAACATGTATATATAGGAAAAAACCCTAGATTTTTTTTGGAAACCCTATTTTTTTCATCGACCTCCCCTTCCTTTTGTGGAAAACACTGTTCATTCTCTCTCTGTCTCTCTCGCGTTTTCTCTCTCGGTCGAAAGCAAGAAAACAGAGCACGGAGAAACCGTGCTCCCACTCTCTCCTCCGGCCACCACTCAAGCTGCAACCACCTCCAGGAGGTTCGTCTCAACCTTGCGCAGCAGAGGCAGCCTTACGCCGCGACACGGCCGGCAGCGGCGGGGCAAGACCCGAACCGAAAAGGCTCGTTTTCTGTTCGATCTCAATATCTCGAGCTATAGGTCACTATTTCACTTGATTCTTGGCTCATTGAACTTGCCTCAACTTCCTTTACAAGCAACAAGAAGGACCGGAGCTAGGTCGATCGTTTTCACGTTCGTCGGAGCTTGACCCCGTTAGATCGAAAAACAACCTATCGATCCAAATATCTCGAGTTATACACGATCATTTCTTGTGATTCTTGGCCTGGTGAGTTCGCAATGAAGTTCTGAACAAGTTTCCAGAAGAGATCGAAGCGAGTTGTTGTAGTTTTCACGTCGGTTTTCAAGCTCGCCGGATTCTGGAAAAATTTCGGCCGCCGATTGTAATTGGTAATTTTCGATCCCTTCCTGTCATTTTTGGATCTTGTGCTAGTTATAAAAGTTGCTCAGAATGATGAAACGAAGGGGAGAAGCTTGGCCCCGACACCAGTGGTGGTGATCGGCGGCGGCTCTATCCCTAAGTCCGGCGGCCCTTTCCGGCAACCTTCGGAGGTCTAAAATTTGGTTTCTGTCCATTTTATGATTCTATGTTTCAATACGATCATTTCGACATATTATACGAATTTTTCGGATATCGTATGAATTAGTTATGAATTTTGTGATTTCGATCGATTTCGATCGTTAGATTTATGATCTGTGAAATTAGGACCGTCCGATGAACTTGTAAATTTGATATGATGATCGTATGACTGTCCCAGTGGCTTTGTGTGCTCATGGGTGAAGATCCGACCATTGGATCTTCGTATATGTGCAAAACGGTAGTTAGGGGAGCGATTAATGAGAATCCGCTCGTCGGATTTTGTTATAAATTAGAATCCGGCCGTTAAATGGTAGGTCAATTATGTTTTGGAATTATTGGCTAAATTCGAATCATATTTGATTAGGTGCTTGACGGATTGTATTTGAGTGGGCTATTTCGGCGTTATTTATATTTGTATTGAAGACGCAGCGGGAGTATCGAGGTGAGTAAAACTCACGTGGTTCATATTACGAATCGAGCGTTTTAAATTTATTTATTTTTGGTAATTGTGTGAAAAATATTTGTGGATTAAATATTTGTTTTAAAAATTTCATGGACTTGAATCACTACGGTCCATAGGTAAGTAAAATGAATTTTTATTATACAAACGAATTTCACAATTTTCTTGTGTGAACTATAGATGGTATTAGTGGTCATTCCTGAGTAGATGATTAAGTATATATATTTACATGGAAAATATATATTGATGAGTGGATTGTTGAGTGATGATATGATTGAGTTGAATTGATGAATTGATTATGGGTTAAATATTGTTTACTCCTTATACTATTGATGAATCGATTATGGGTTAAATACTGTTTACTCCTTATACTTTTGCTCGAAAAACACTTCAGTCCCTGACCTTCTAATTTCACACGTTTAGTCCCTGTAATTCAAAATTTCAGACCAATAGGTCCATGTCGTCTAAAAGTCGCTGTGAAATGTCTATTATACCCTCAGTTCTTTTTTTTTATAATAAATTTATTCTTTTCTCTCTTTTTTTTTTAATTCTTTTTTCGTTATTATTTTTTGTTCAAACGGAAAGAAAAAAAAAAATAACAGAAAAAACAGAAAGAAAGAAAGGAAAAAAAAATACAATAATTAATTAATTTAAAAAAAGAACTGAGGGCATAATAGACATTTCACCGTGACTTTTACACGGAAAGGACCTATTGGTCTGAAATTTTGAAGTACAGGGATTAAACGTGTGAAATTAGAAGGTCAGGGACTGAAGTGTTTTATGGTCAAAAGCTCAAGGACTAAACAGTATTTAACCCATTGATTATATTCAATTGTGTAATTTCATAATAATATTGTGTATGTTGGTTGGGTTGATTTCAGTATGTGATATTACATGTTGTGCTCATTTATGGGTTTAGGGTCAACGTAGTGAGCGGTGTGGGGTAATCGGACGCTCTAATCCTGGGTGGATGATGGGATACGTTTGGTTGAGTATGTAAAATTATCGGACGTTCTAAATATGTATATAAGTATACATATTGATGAAATACGATAATGATAATTATGTCGGATGCCATAACCTAGGCCAGGTGACGGGCTACGATTCAGTTAGAGCTCTAGTCTGTCAAGTACCGTATTTTTTTATAAATACGATGTTGAGGTTTTGTGAAGAAAGATGTGAGTGGGGTTTGTCTTGATTTATTGAATTGGTGTTTGATTGAGATTGTTAGTACCTCGTGGATGTGAAAATTGTTCGGTGTTGCTTTAAGTGGAAATAATTATGATTATGTTAAGAAACAGTTCCTCCTTTTTAGTCATACGAGCTTTCATAAGCTTACCGGGTTTTGTGTTGTTGCAATCCCGGTACACTATTCAAATGGTGTAGCAGATATTCCTGCAGGTCAGGATAACCAGGGAGGTGACCGAGCTGCTTAGGTGTTACAACAGTTTTTGTTATTTCATTTAGTTGTGAGGTGTGTATGCTCATTTTGAGCTTTACAGTTCATTTTGGATTTGAGTTGTAATAATTAACCGAGACTAAATTCGGTTTTGATTTTATTTCGTGTGGTGAGGTTGTTAAGAAAAGGAATTTTCAGGATGATTATTTGAGTTGGGGTAATTTTCATGTTTCGGATTTTGAATGTTTATTCTAAAATTCGGGGCGTGACAGTTTAGTATCAAAGCGTAAGGTACATATTTGGTGTTATGTCAATACTTACCGAGTGATGGCCCGTCTGCAGCGGATCCCCATCGTGTGCTCTTTGGTATTGACAATGTCATTGGGTATGTGAGAGCGTTAGGTGGGCTAGGAACGTTAGCATGTCTTAAGAAATTTAGGCGTTGCCATGTATGCTTAGTACTTGGTTAATATGGACTTGCATTTCACTTATGCTTTGTTTAAGTGTTATGCGTGTATTAATCAAGTATATCATGCTTATTAGGTGATGGAGATTGAGGGAAATGAAACTCGAGGTCGAGGTAGAGGCAGACCTTGTGGTAGGGGTAGAGGCCGAGGTAGGGGTAAGGCCCCTCCGGTCGATGATGCGTACGAGACGGAGGTAGAGGAGCCTTATGAGGATTTGCAAACCTATTTTGATATGCTTGATTGTAGTGAGACTGACAAGAGGAAGCTAGCTGCATTCATGCTGAAGGATGAGGATAGGGTGTGGTGGAAGGTCACACAGAGGAGCATTGAGGTGTCTACTTTGACATGGGACGGCTTCGAGAGGCTGTTCAGGGAGAAGTACTTTCCACCAACAGTGAATGAGAGGTTGGAACGAGAGTTACTTGCACTTGTACAGGGAAAGATGACCGTAATTGAGTATGATGCGGAGTTCTCCAGACTGTACAAGTATGTGAGGCAGATGGAGGATGAAGACTTGGCCAAGAAGTTTCAGAGAGGGTTGAGTCCTTCGATCAAGCGTGATGTGGCCATCTTGGAGCTGAAGACTAAGAGAGAGATTTTGGCTAAGGCACAGATCATTGAGCAGCAGAATCTGATTCGTAGAGAGAAGGAGTCTGCTGTGAAAGACTTCCAGGGCAAGGGAAAGGCCATAGTAGGAAGCAGTAGAGCTAGAGACTTCAGGGGTGGGTTCTGGAAGAGACAGAGAACTCAGTTCCAGCATCATGCTCCAGCTAGGGCAGCAGTAGCTCCTCTTGTTCAGGTTATGCCTATTAGGCAGATAGCACCAGCAGCTCCGGTGAAGTGCTTTAACTGTGGCGAGCCGGGCCACATCTCTCGTGCGTGCACGAAACCACGGGGTAGGATATGCTACAGCTGTGGACAGGCATGGCATCAGGCTAGGGAGTGTCCCTGAAATCAGGGTAGAGTGCAGGGTAACCAGCAGAGGCAACTACCACCTGCACCTGCTAGAGTCTTTGCCATCTGTCAGGCAGGCAAGGGAGTGGAAGGTACCTTATCTGTTTATCACTATCTTGCTAGAGTACTGTTTGATACAGGAGCCTCACACTCTTTCATATCTAGTTAGGTTGTGGATGTATTGGGTTTGATTGCTATGCCTCTGACTAGATCATTATGTGTTACATCACCTCTCGGTGTGTCTCTTGAGCTTAACATGTTTTGTGATGATTGCCTTATTGGGATTGGTGGCAGAGAGTTCTTTGCATCTTTGATTGTGATTCCGGATCGCACGTATGATGTGATTTTGGGTATGGATTGGTTAAGCCCGAACCATGCTATTATTGATTGTTTTAGGATGATTGTGTCCTTCCATGTTCCGGGACAACCGGTGTTTCATTACCGTTGTCTGAAGTCTGACATCGCCATGAGGACAGGGATTTTGGCCCATATTGAATCTGGAAGTAGTACTTCAAAGATTACAGGGATTCCTGTAGTTTCAGAGTATGCTGACGTGTTTCGGGAGATCCCGGGGTGACCTCCGAAAAGGGTAATGAAATTTTCATTGATGTGATACCAAGTACTTCACCTGTATCGAAAGCACCCTATCGAATGGCTCCAGCTGAACTTCAGGAGTTGAAGGTTTAGATTGAGGGCTTACTTGCACAAGGGTTTATTCAGGCTAGTGTATCTTCTTGGGGCGCACCAGTGCTGTTAGTGAAGAAGAATGATAATTCATTTCAGTTATGTGTGGATTATCGACAGCTGAACAAAGTGACCATCAAGAACAGGTACCCTTTACCTAGAATTGATGAGTTGTTCGATCAGCTTAGAGAAGCTATTGTGTTCTCGAAGATTGACTTGAGGTCTGGATATCACCAGTTAAGGGTGAAGGAGGAAGATATTCCAAAGACGGCTTTCAGGACCAGGTATGGACATTTTGAGTTTCTTGTCATGCCGTTTGGTCTCACGAATGCACCTGCAGCATTTATGGACTTGATGAACCGCACGTTCAGTCCATACTTGGACCAGTTTGTGGTAATGTTCGTTGAAGACATCTTGATTTATTCAAGGTCGTCAGGTGAGCATGAGAAGCATCTGCGGATCGTACTACAGATGTTGAGAGAGCAGAAACTATTTGCCAAGTTCAAGAAGTGCGATTTCTGGCAGAGTGAAGTCAAGTTCCTTGGTCATGTGGTCTCGAATGATGGAGTTTCTGTGGATCATTCGAAGGTTGAAGCAGTGATGAGTTGGAGTCGCCCTATTATGGTTACAGAAACCCGTAGCTTCTTTGGACTGGCAGGATATTACAGGCGCTTCATTGAAGGGTTTTCTGGTATTGCTTCGGCTTTGACCAAATTGACCAGGAAGGACACTCAGTTCGTATGGTCGGATGAGTGTGAGAAGGCTTTAAATGAGCTGAAGACTAGATTGACTACAGCTCCGGTGTTGACTATTCCTACTAGTGGTGGTGGATTAGTCATTTACAGCGATGCATCTCATCAGGGTTTGGGGTGTGTGTTGATGCAGAATGGTAGTGTCGTTGCTTATGGTTCTAGACAGTTGAAGGTACATGAGCGGAATTACCCCACTCATGATCTAGAGCTAGCAGCAGTGGTGTTTGCCTTGAAGATTTGGAGGCACTATCTTTATGGTGAGAAATTTGAACTCTTTTCTGATCATAAGAGTTTGAAGTATCTATTCTCCCAGAAGGAATTGAACATGAGGCAGAGAAAATGGATGAAGCTCATTAAGGACTATGATTTCACCTTGGAGTATCATCCCGGAAAGGCGAATGTAGTGGCAGATGCTTTAAGTAGGAAACCTCGAGTAATCATGGCATCGATTATGGTACAAGAGTGGCACATGTTAGAAGCTACATCAGAGTTTGACCTTATGCCCGCAGGAGCAGGACAGGGAATCTTTCTCGGTAGAATCACCTTACAGCCCACCTTGATCTCCAGGATCATTCAGGGTCAGACACTTGATGAGTTTGCTCAGGCGTGGATTGCTGAGATGACTGCTTACCCGGATGTGGAGGGTCCTTCCGAATGGATGATTAGGGCAGATGGAGGGTTGAGATTTCGAGGGATATTATATGTACCGAGTGTTGATAACCTCAGAGAGGAGATCATGCGGGAAGCACATAGGGCTCGATATACTATACATCCAGGAGGTACTAAAATGTATATGGATCTACGAAGGCAATTTTGGTGGTATGGTATGAAGAGGAATGTAGCGAAACATGTATCTAAGTGTCTTACCTGTCAACCGGTAAAGACAGAGCATCAGAGACCAGCAGGAATGCTGAACCCCTTATCGATTCCTGTTTGGAAATGGGAAGATATCTGTATGGACTTTATGACTGGATTGCCAAGGTCCAGGCAAAGTTATGACTCGATTTGGGTGATTGTTGACCGGTTGACTAAATCAGCACACTTCCTTCCGGTGGCAAAAATGTACTCAGGGGATGCGTTGTGTAAGTTGTACGTGAACGAGATAGTGAGGCTTCATGGAGTGCCTGTGACGATTGTCTCTGATCGTGATGCTCGTTTCACTTCAGAATTCTGGCGTAGGTTCCATAAGACATTTGATACATCTCTTGCTATCAGTACTGCATTTCACCCACAGACAGATGGGCACACCGAGAGAGTGAATCAGGTGATGGAGGATATGCTTAGAGCTTGTGTTCTGGATTTTACGGGTAGTTGGGCGGATCGTCTGCCATTGGTAGAGTTTGCCTACAACAACAGTTATCACTCTAGTATCGGTATGGCTCCATATGAGGCTCTTTATGGTAGGCCATGTAGGACTCTTATCTGTTGGGCGGAAGCAGGGGATAAATGGTTCATCGGTCCTGAGATTGTACAGAGACTACAGAGAATGTTACTACTATTTGGGACAGAATCTGAACCGCTCAGAGTAGACAGAAGAGTTATGCAGACTTGAAGAGGAGACCTTTGGAGTTTGAGATACGCGATCATGTGTTCTTGAAGGTCTCACATATGAAAGGTGTGATGAGATTTGGCAAGAAGGGGAAACTCGCACCGAGGTATGTTGAACCCTTTGAGATTCTGGAAAGGGTTGGTAACTTGGCATATCGTCTTGCTTTACCTGTTAGCATGTCGGGTGTGTACAATGTCTTCCATGTGTCTATGCTCAGGAAGTATGTTCGAGACCAGTTGCACGTGATTGATCATGGTGCGATCGAAGTGAACACATATGTGACATTTGTAGTTGAACCTGTTCGTATCTTGGATAGGTCTACAAAGAAGCTTCGTAGGAAAGAGGTTGATCTCGTGAAGGTGTTGTGGAGTCATCATGATGAGGGTGATGCATCATAGGAGTTAGAATCTGACATGAGAGCGAGATATCCACAGCTCTTTGGGGAATTGGGTACTTAAATTTCGGGACGAAATTCCTTTAAGGGGGGTAGATTGTAATACCCGCAATTTTCATTTTAAATTCGAGTAATTGTATTGAATGATTATTGTGCGATTTCACGAATGTTGTTCGATAATATTTCACTTTTTGAATTATCGAAGGTCCGAAACGATTATTTTAACAAAAAGCTCGAAATGCTCGGTTTGAGAAATCGACTTTTTCTACGTACAAAATTCGGAGAAACTTCCCTCATGAAAGTTGTAGAGCTCGTCGATACGAGTCCGTACACGTGCGGCAATGCCCGAACCGAAAAGGATCGTTTTTGGTTCGATCTCAATATCTCGAGCTATAGGTCACCATTTCACTTGATTCTTGGCTCATTGAACTCGCCTCAACTTCCTTTACAAGCACCAAGAAGGACCGGAGCTGGGTCGATCGTTTTCACGTTCGTCGGAGCTCGATCCCGTTAGATCCAAAAACAACCTATCGATCCAAATATCTCGAATTATACACGATCGTTTCTTGTGATTCTTGGCCTGGTGAGTTCGCAATGAAGATCTGAACAAGTTTCCAGAAGAGATCGAAGCTAGTTGTTGTAGTTTCCACGTCGGTTTTCAAGCTCGCCGTATGAATTAATTATGAATTTTGTGATTTCGATTGATTTCCATCGTTAGATTTATGATCTGTGAAATTAGGACCGTCCGATGAACTTGTAAATTTGATATGATGATCGTATGACTGTCCCAGTGGCTTTGTGTAGTCATGGGCGAAGATCCGACCATTGGATCTTCGTATATGTGCAAAACGGTAATTAGGGGAGCGAGTCGTGAGAATCATCTCGTCGGATTTTGTTTTAAATTAGAATCCGGCCGTTAAATGGTAGTTCAATTATGTTTTGGAATTATTGGCTCAATTCAAATCACATTTGATTAGATGATTGGCGGATTGTATTTGAGTGGGCTATTTTGGCGTTATTTATATTTGTATTGAAGACGCAGCGGGAGTATCGAGGTGAGTAAAACTCACATAGTTCATATTACAAACCGAGCGTTTTAAATTTATTTATTTTTGGTAATTGTGTGAAAAATATTTGCGGATTAAATATTTGTTTTAAAAATTTCATGGACTTGAATCACTACGGTCCATAGGTAAGTAAAATGAATTTTTATTATACAAACGAATTTTACAATTTTCTTGTGTGAACTATAGATGGTATTAGTGGTCATTCCTGAGTAGATGATTAAGTATATATATTTACATGGAAAATATATATTGATGAGTGGATTGTTGAGTGATGATATGATTGAGTTGAATTGATGAATTGATTATATTCAATTGTGTAATTTCATAATAATGTTGTGTATCTTGGTTGGGTTGATTTTAGTATGTGATATTACATGTTGTGCTCATTTATGGGTTTGGGGTCAACGTAGTGACCGGTGTGGGGTAATCGGACGCTCTAATCCTGGGTGGATGATGGGATACGATTGGTTGAGTATGTGAAATTATCGGACATTCTAAATATGTATATAAGTATACATATTGATGAAATACGATAATGATAATTATGCCGGATGCCATAACCTAAGCCAGATGACGGGCTACGATTCAGTTAGAGCTCTAGTCTATCAAGTACCGTATTTTTAATACGATGTTGAGGTTTTGTGAAGAAAGATGTGAGTGGGGTTTGTCTTGATTTATTGAATTGGTGTTTGATTGAGAATGTTAGTACCTCGTGGATGTGAAAATTGTTGGGTGTTCCTTTAAGTGGAAATAATTATGATTAAGGTAAGCAACAGTTCCTCCTTTTTACTCATACGAGCTTTCATAAGCTTACCGGGTTTTGTGTTGTTGTAATCCTGGTACACTATTCAAATGGTGTAGCGGATATTCCTACAGGTCAGGATAACCAGGGAGGTGACCGAGCTGCTTAGGTGTTACAACAGTTTTTGTTATTTCATTTAGTTGTGAGGTGTGTATGCTCATTTTGAGCTTCACCGTTCATTTTGGATTTGAGTTGTAATAATTAACCGAGACTAAATTCGGTTTTGATTTTATTTCGTGTGATGAGGTTGTTAAGAAAAGGAATTTTTAGGATGATTATTTGAGTTAGGGTAATTTCATGTTTCGGATTTTGAATATTTATTCTAAAATTCGGGGCGTGACAACAACTAAAAGACTATTTTAAACAAAACTCAATCTCTCTCTCTTCTCCTATCGTGGACGCCGACAACGGCCCCTCCCTCTCACAAATCCCCCTCTGATTTCGATTTCCGCTGGCGACATCACAGTCGGGTTGGCGGTGAAGAAGAAGCGGTGAGGCCACAGTTTTTGGTGACTTTCGAAGAAGGTCAACCTCCAGCAGTGATCGGATTGGAACTGAGAGGAATTGAATCGGATTCTACAGAACTAGATGAGGATTAAGGTGTGCGCCGTCTCTGTAAGGTTCGAGGGGCTTCCGATGATGATGACGAGGGCTCTAATGAAGACACATGGCCAGTTTCTCTGGGAATGCTGATTTTGAGTCGCCGCCGCAGCCACAGAGGAGTAAGGGTGAGAGAGGTGGAAATGAGATTACGGGAATTTTAGATGACTTGAGTTCGAGGCTTGAGTTTTTGTCAATCGAGAGGAAGGGAGCCAGAAAATCTAAGAAGGTTGAAGATTCAGGTATTTCGAAGGAAGTTTCTGATTTGATGTTGAACAATGATCTTATAGATATGTATGGTAAATGTGGTAAATTGGGAAGTGCACATGAGGTGTTTGATAGAATGTCTGAGAGAAATGTGGTTTCCTGGACAGCTTTAATGGGGTGGCAACGCCAAAGGGTCATTATCTCTTTTTCAACTAATCGTAAGGTGTTTGGGATCTTGGGCATTGTTAATCATGGAATGCAAATTCACAGGATGTGCGCCAAGTCTGATTATGAATGGGTTGCAGTTGTGAGCAATTCTTTTGTATTATTTTGTAAACTAATCTCTAATTCAATTTCTAATGAAATTACATTTTTTTTTTTTTCAATATGATTTGACTTACTAAAACTTTCAAAATCAAGAATAATCTTTATTTTCATTGATCAATTGTGTGTATTCATTTTGGTTTTGGGTGTTTATGTAATTCACTTGAGGGTAATAATGTGATTATTACAGGGTAATAATATGATTAAGGAGACAATAATATAATTATTAGGAGGCAATAGTATGATTATTGGGGGCAATAATATAATTATTGGGAGGCAATAACATAGTGACCGAGTATTATTAGGGGGGTAATAAATTCAGACGCCAAAATCCGATCACCAGTTCGGTAGCCAGATTCGAGATTCTGGTCATCGGTGGTCGGATTCCCGTCACCCGTAGCGGGAGTCCGTCACCGGAGTCGGCAGCCGGCCACTGGTCACCCGAGTTCGGCAAGGTCTCCGATGACTTCTCTCTCTAAATGAGAAAGAAGGAGAGGGCAAAAAAGTATCAAAAATAATAAAAAAGAATAAAAATATAATTAATTGAGTATTAGGAAATAATCTCTTAGAGTGTTTGAGTAAGTGGGTAATCTCTTAGAGTGTTTGGGTAAGTGGGCAATCTCTTAGACTGTTTTGGGCAAGTGGAGTTAATTAACTCCAAAATTGGGTAAATGATCATTTCCCCAAAAATTAAATCTGTATCTTGAACAATTTGTTGTTGTTATTATTTTTTTTTTTCATTTCTATTAGTATTATTATTATTTTTTATCTCTATCAATTCAACAATGAAGAATTTTGATCAGAGAAATACCTCTTCATCTTCTTCGTCAATTGCAAAGGTGGTACCATAGTTAAGAGAACATGGGTAATCAATTCTGTTGTGTACAAGTTGATCAATCCAACGTAGCCATGACGAAAAAATTTAGTAAGATTTTAAAGTAAGGGACGGGAAACATACTCAATTTATAGAATAAGATAAAGGAAATCAATTTAAAAATTGAAGGCAGCCGGCAAATTTCTCTCTTAATTACCATACGAGATTATGAATGACAATTAATCTAAGAAAGCTCTATATTGGGATGATCCCATTTCTCATTCCTAAATTTACTCTTGTATTAGACCGGGGGAGGGGCATTATAAGAAATGAATGATTTTGTTTAATTAACTCATTATAAGAATGAGTTGACGAAATTTGGCATTTTTCTTATTCTCTCTCTATCCTTATTTGTCTTTCCATATGAGTTGACAAAGCCTAATAACAATTGAAAAAAGATGGAAGTCCAAATATTACATTTAGAGGTCCAACTAGAATCGTCTTTTTAAATAAGGGTGCTTTTATAAGTTTGAGCTTCTCTAGCTAATAAATATCAGAGACCGGAGTGCATCTCCCTAAATGATCGTGCTATTTTGCTCCATTAAAAAGCTTTGTTTATTGCCAATTTCTTTTTTAGAGAGAAAAAGGAAGAGTACTAATTTTTTTTTTTTTTTAAATTCTGGACAACAGTGTAACTCCCTTACCCCACCCCACCCCACCCTACCCTTGATGTTAGTGAGTTTGAATCCATGACCTCCACTGTGTAAGTTAGATTAGCTAAATAATATGCCACGGCTCACCAATAAGAGTATTCAATTGATATAAAATCATACGATCATATAAGGCCAACATAGAGTGATCCAACAATAGCAAGACACTTCATGGTGTCAAAGCCAAACTAGGCCATATCAGTTCCTGCCAATGACGACCACTATACATCACAATGCAGAATTATTCAACGACTAACCAAAAATGATAATGCAGAGTAATAAAGTAAATAGTTTTACACTACCACATACCAAAAACCAAACTCGACAAGCGAAGACGCCTGAGACCTCATGGTGTACATCTCAACTCATCGAGAATAGTAGCTTTGACCTAAGGCAGTGTAGGACTAGGTCTCCCATGATAGACAGCCCAAAAGGCCTAGACCAAAACCAGCCCAAGCCATAGAGAGAAAGAGAAAGTGTGCTGAAGCTCAAAGGCCCAAGCCACTCCCTCATTCTTGCAACCCGAATCAGTAAGAACCGAGCTTCCCACGAGGTTGCCTGCGAAGCTTGTTTCCACCGAATGAATTCGGTAGCTTCCCTAGCCAAGAAACCACAGTTGGCAGCCTAAGCACCAAGTTGCACCCCACCACTGTTGCAACACAAGCTCCGCCGAGTCAAAAACAAAGTCGTAAGTCTCTTCCACAAATAAAAGATCCCAGCCCACTCCAAAATAAATCACTTCCTCCGCAAGCCCGACGTTGCCACACAACAGGCACGCCGACCTTAATCACAGCCCTAAAAATTTTGAACTGAACTAGTCTCCTGCCAAATCGCCACTACCTTGCCCGAGATCAAAGTCTCGACCTCCCACACTTTGAAGAGTGACGCCGGAGCGTCCTGCTGCAAGTCGGAACTGAGAGGTGCCATTGCACCGCTACATGAAACATAGGGCTAGGTTTCAGTCTGGCTCTAAATTTTTAGGATCCAAAACAAGTTGGGCTGGAGTTTAAATCAATTAGTTATTTGGTTTGAGATCGACTTTGATTTATTGTCAATTTGGGTTGTCATTTGCAATATAAATGTTTTACATAGACTTTATTTGTGACATGTTTATGGAAAATGTCACAAAAAATATAGTGCTGTGTTATAAATTCATAATTAGTTACTTTCTAAGTTAATAGTCTTTTTTTAACGGTTAATACAAAATTTAATGGTTTGGTTTTGGTTCTGGTTTTAGCATCCTTCACATGTTAGTTTAATGGTTTGTTACCGTGCTTTTCTAAAGATACGAATAGCAACTAGGAATCCCAATTGCAAATCTTGAAGTCCCCATATATGACCTTAATGGAGTCGGGAAAGCCAGAAATGGTCTTTGCGCGTCAGAGAAGTCCAACCCAATAATGAGGGAATTTTCTTTGGTTGGATGACATCATAAAGAGATGAACCAATCAAAAAACTTCCAGACGACTTTCCTACAAGTTAAGGAGTAGGTGGGCTTCATTCCGGTTTGCACACTCTGTGTGTCTTGTCTGTTTTAGAACGGCGGTGGATATCAAATGCTCGCAACCTCCTAGTAGTAGGATGAAAGTAAATGTCACCGAATTTATTTTTGGTCATCAACATAGAGGGAAAAGTATATTAATTGTCTTATGGCTATGCATGAGTTTTATCTTTCTAATATGTCACTGTTATTGTAAAGTAAATGAAGTAGCCACTAGAACACTCTTTGCTAGTTGGTGCATCTATAGGATAAGTGTAGACTTCTGCTATTATTCAGGGCATTCTCTCAAGTGTAAAATGGGGTTTCGACATTATATCTCTCATTGTATTTTGCAGTTTCATTAAGTAAGACTTGGGGCAACTGTACCGGCTCTTACTTAAAAAAAAAAAAATAATCTAAAAGCAACAAGGAGGACTAAATGACTATTATAAAAGGAGCCCTAAATATTAAAAAAGTGGCTAATGCAAGAGAAGAGCACAAGAGAAAAGCTCGAGCTGCCGCAAAAACGACCAGTGGGCTGCTTTGAATGCCTTGTACATGATTGCTACTATGTTCTGACCTTCTATTTGATTTGTTTTCTGAAAAGATGAGAACCAGTTTACAATATCATTGATGAATTCCTTTGGGCTTACTTTGGGAGTTTGAGTGCATGCTTAATCAGCATCATGCTTAGGGTAGCTATGACTGTATGATGCATATGCTTCTTGCTAAATAAGATTCCTCATATTTTCTTGAGTACCGAATGTTGATCATGGATTGGCATATAAGATTCGATCCTAGCATAAACAAGACAACACCAGTAAGTTGTCTAATGACGACTCAAATCCTTATGGAACGCGTTGATGATATCTTGATTTTTCTTTGTAGTTCCTAAAGCATGTGATTTCCGATACCATTTTCATTAAGTGTAGCAAAAAAAAAAATCAAATTATTATATACGATTCATAAAAAGCTTTGCATTAAATTTGTGTTGACTCACCTGTCTTCTCTTATGATCCATAGACTGTGTTCTCTTATGATCCATAGCATATATCTCGAATTCGAATTTGCTCACCACTAGCTCCTAGGTGGTGATACCACCGCCCAATAAAAAGCTGTCATGTATGATAACTCATAACCATGGACTAACTATGATTAACTTAATAAATTTTCAGGAAGGAGAAAAAATAAATTAATAATTATAAAACTAATATAAATTATTATGGAATTATTCATTAAATAAACAAATCCTAAACCTTTTCGTCTTCTAATTGCTCTAGGTTTTCTTTTTCTCCAGTTCACTGCTATATTCATCTTCTACCATCAACCCATCACTTATCATCACCATCTTCTTTAAATTCTAGTGCAAAATGTCTTTCGTTAGCTTCCCAGATGGATTAGGCTTTAAATTTAACTCGGGTTGATTTCAATTGTGCTTTGAATTAAACAGTTGAATCTGCACGGATCGAAAACCTAACAAACCGAAACTACATTTTACCTAACATGTTCAAACAATTAAATTATGACAAAATAAATATATCTACATGCTTGTATCAACTAGTAGAGGATAATAGAGAAAACAATAGCTCCAAAAGAGGTCAGACAGGCCACCACAAGTGGCGACATGTGAGCCCCAAGCGCCGCCCAATCAACTTTAAAACTAGCAAGATATGACCAGTCAAAATGAAGAGCACAAAAAGAAGAGCATCTTTTATACCTGGTACTAAGGTTGATTTGGCCTAAATCGAGCTACATCTCTCTTGGAAGCTTGTGGTGGCCGAAATTTCAAATTGAAAATCCAAGCTCCCCAGGTCATATCGAGCTTCAAGATTGGTATGGTTGGAAATAGCAAGAGGAGAGCTACAAAACCCAGTCACGGCCCAAAAGCGGCTAGAATCTACTTGAGCAAATCTGGCAACCCACCGCAATGTTTTGACTCTTGTTGCGCCATGCACGGTGAGTTCCAAGGAAGGTGAGTGATCGAGGTAGGTAGAGGAGAGAGAAGGAGAGAGAATGTGTGAGAGAGAGAGAGGAAGAAAACGACGGTGGTGGAGCTGCCGAACGGCTGAGATAAATCCCCGTCGGGTTGGGATTTTTGGGGAGAGAATTTCTTTCCGGATTTGGATAGATTTTAAAAAAATGTTCAGTTTATAGAAAAATCTCCCAAAATAGTAAATTCTTCTGCTGATCATAACTTTTTTATACGATCTCGAAAATTAGCGTGCCGCATATGTCTACGAACTCATGTTAACTTGCTATATGACTTCCATGAAGAACGTTTTTACAAAAATATAACAAATAAAAAGTTAACATTTGAGCTCTCAAAAACAAAACTTTCCAAGCAATTATTCGTCCTAAATATTTCTATTTCCAAAATAACATAAGAACAAGAATTTGTACAAACTGAAGCTTTATTAATTTCAAGAAAAATTACAAGAAATTAATAACGAAAGTTCATGACACTGTTCATTAGTGAAACTATAGGTTCTTGGTGGCCATCTTAGATCAAGATTTCAAGACAAGGTTGGTTAAAGAAGAGGTTGAAGTTGTAGTACCCCGAAAATTCATTATTATTTTTTGAGGATTTTATGGAATTTAATTAGTGGTCATTGGACAATTTCGTGGTGCTTGGATGAGGCGGAATTGTTCTGGATGAATTTTTATTAGAAAAGTATGAATTTAGAAGAGGAGGAGGAGGAGGGGGAGGGGGCGCAAAGGTTGACTTTTCATACGTTGTGATTCTCTAAAAACTTTCTTCATAAAAGTCGTAGAGCGCATCGATACGAATTTGTGGACATGTGGAACGTAGAAATCGGAGCTTGTATGAGAAAGTTATGAGTGATTGAAAATTTGAAAAAAAATTCTATAAATAGGAGAAATTCCGGGATGTTTCATTAAATCCCAGAATTTCCCTTTTTCTCATTTTCCTCCCCCAAATTCTCTCTGTTCTCTCTCCTCCGCGCAGTTTAGACTCGACGGGTTTCAACCGACCCGACTTGTTCTCTCTCCTCCGGCCAAGTAAGGAACGTTCATACCAACATCACGAGCTGGCCTGTGGTGGTAGTTTGTGTCGTGGTTCCCCGGAAACAGCAGATCAGAGTCAAAGAAGAATTCACGATAGGGATATGGTCGGAAATCCACTTTTCTGACGACGTCTCGGCCGATCTTTTTTGGTTTTTGAATCTCCTTCTCCTCTTGATCATCCCCATACCCGACTTGAAGGACAATTTTGCGTGTGGAGTGAAAGATCAAGGTTTGAAAATCAGTGGTGCACAATGAATCTGGAGCTTGATCAGACGGTAAAGATTGATCGAGCTTGCAAGTGTGATCTAGGACGATCTAGGCTTAGCTCCAGGTATGAAAGTTGCTCTAATCTTCATGATGAACATTTTTGGATGACTTGATTGTTGTGATTTTGAGTTTGGTCCGGCGGCACTGTGGCGGTGTTCCAGCCATGTAAAGTTTCTAGTTTTATATATCATCTACTCGTCGATACGAGCATTTTGATATATAATACATATTTTTTGGAGATCGAATGAATATGTTTTGATTTTTACTGTTTCGAACCGTTTGATTATTCAATCCGTGAGGATTTGAGTGTTCGATAGACTTGTGGCTTTGACATATCTATAGTAGAAGTATTGTCTTGACTTTGGATGGTCTCAGATGTGGTTTGACTCGATTGGCATCACTTTTGTGGTTTTAGTTCAAAACGGGGGTTTCGGGCTTTAATCGCTTGTGTTTCGTGTACTAAGTTGGGTCCGTATGTGATTCGGTACTTGACAGAGTTGTATTGAGTAGATTGGAATGATTGTGCTTATCTTGGTTAGCGTGTGAAGACGCAGCGAGATTCAGAGGTGAGTAAATCTCACGATATTCGTTATGAGCATAATTACCATATTGTCTTGGAGTTATTAAGTTAACTATAACTATAGTTGGTATTAGTGACATTCATGAGTGGATGACTACGTATATATATTTACGTGAAATATCTATATATTGGTGGCTTTGTTGTGATCTAAATAATAATTGAAATGAGTTCATTATTGCTTGAGAATGGTGAAATTGTGTATTGAGTTGTGATTGTAGAATTTCATGTGTTGAGATACCATGGGTCTAGTATGACTGTCTTAATTGAGATTTAAGATATGGTGGCTTGTGTATGATTATTTGTGTAATGAATCGATGACATTAGTGTGATGAATCTTTATGATGATTGTTATGTATAGCTTGTGTAGGAATAACCGATAACATCAGTTTGATGAATCTTTGTGATGATTGTCATGTATAGCTTGTGCAGGAATATCTGTGTAATGAATCGATGAAATCAGTGTGATGAATCTTTGTGATGATTGTCATGTATAGCTTGTGCAGGAATATCTGTGTAATGAATCGATGAAATCAGTGTGATGAATCTTTGTGATGATTGTAATATGTGATGATCAGTACGATTATGGCTATTTGTGTGATGACTAGTGAAATCTTTGTGATGATCAGTACAATGATGGCTATCTATGTGATGATTGGTGAAATCTGTATGATGATAAGTGTGATGACTGCTCTGTAGCAAAGTTGAATTGTTATTAAGTTAACAACGATCAAGAGGACTGCAGTGATGGTCGGAGCTATCTACAAAAGTCAGATTGTGGGGTTATAATGATTACTATGACTTGAATTGCTTGTCTTAATATGACCTCCTGAACTAAAAATATACGCAGGGGTTACTATGAACTGTTTCGCTTGTTTTGAATTGTGATTGCCTTGTTTTCTTCTTGATTTTATTGATTGATGGTTTCATTAATCTTAAGGGTCATAGGGGTGACGATTGTGCTCTGTGGTGAGGATAGGAAGGTGATTCATTGTTTTCACCTTTGATGTCATGATGATGACAAAGCCTTCCGGTAGGAAGGAAATGATGTGATTTTTCTGACTAGCCGTTGTGCGTCAAAATAATTCCAAACATTACTTGATGAGGTTTTGTTTGATTTGGAATTTGTCTAATTGGATGCTAGGTTGAGAATCTGAGCATGTGGTTGTAGTCACGAGTTGACCTACATAAGCATGTTATGGAAGGTTATAAAACAGATGATTGTAGTTTTGAGTTTGCTTATCGTTGTTTAGATTAAGCTGACATAAGAATGTGTTTCTGCTTTGTGGTTTTGAGTTTACTCATACAAGCTTTCATAAGCTTACCAGGGTTGTTGTGCAGCAATGCGGTGCACTACTCAATGGTGCAGGGGTTGATCCTGCAGGCTAAGGAAATCGTGGCTGAAGCTGAGACCTTACAGCAGGTGATCGGGTGGGAAGCTAATATTGTGGTTTTACTGTTGTTAAGACTTCCGCTGTGTAGTAAGCTTTGAGGAGTGGTTTCTTATTATATTGTTAATGCAATTTAATTTGCAAACTTTATGTAATGTAATTTGTGACTCTAAAGAATGAGTCTGTATTCACATTATGGGTTCAGACATAGCTTGTTGCCTTTGTTTAAAGGAAAATTTTCTTAGCTGTTTTGTTTGATGTTCATACCAGTGGTTGTTGGATTCAATGGCAGACAAGATCGATCGGATAAGCATGGAAGATGGTCTAAGGATGTGGAAACCGAGTTGTTGGAAGTGTTGTGGGTTCGAATTCCTCCTCAGCCCATCTAATGGCCTCGAAGGGGTGGTTTGACGGCACAGATAACGAAGAGATCGAATCGCAGTTGGTGTAAGGCACGTTGAGGGCAATATGGTATGGTAGCGCTACAAGAGTGGGGTGACTGTGGTAGATCACTGGAAGCGATCCAGCATAGGTGGTGCGACGGTGGTGGGCATGGCTGGACTATGGCTAGTGGGGTTCTGAAACCATCTCTTGGCTTGACTTTGGGCTTAGTCCCTATTTGGGCCATGTTTATCTTTATATTATTTACTTGGTTTAGTTTGCTTTTACTTTTTAGTACTTTGTGTTTGCCATTAATAAGTCCCTATCATTTTCTGGTTGGACGAGGTAGGCTTTGGCCCGGTCCGCACATCTTGTGTGTATTGGTTATCCTATTCAAGTGGCTAGTTCCTTGTTTCATCAAATAGTCGAAGCCTTCTAGTGGCATGATGAAACTACGTGTCACTGGATTTATTTTTCGGTGACAAAATAGTGGGAAAGTCGGTACTATTATTTTATGGCTTTCCGTGAGTAGTGTCTTTTCGTTATGTCACTACAATTGTAAAGCGAGTGAAGTAGTCAACAGAGCATTCTTGTCAATTGGTATATGTTAGAATATATATTCTTAGAGGAAACTCCTTCTGAGACCTCGAAAAATTGAATTCCTAATTTTAAATTTGAGGTATTTTTATTTAATTTTTTATTACTTTTAAACTCTTTATGGCTCTCAAAATTATTTAATTATTTAGTTTGTCAAATTTTATCTTTCCAGCCCATATGATTAAACTAGAGGTCGTTACGAGTTCATAGGAATTTTCGAAGGATTTTCCAGACACCTGAACTATTTTATTGATTTTTGGAAGTTGGTATTATCCAAAAACTTATTTAAAACTAGAAAATTGTGTGGCGCAATCTGAACCTTTGATTTCAAACATCGGTAAATCTGGACCGTTGGATTGGGTTATATATATATATATATATATATATATATATATATAGGATCAGCACGAAGGAGATCAGATCAAGGCCCGGATCATCGACCCATTTTGCAGCGACGACGGGGACCCAATCTTTTCTCCGTCATCCATCCACCTCCAGGCGCCACACAAGTACGGTTCTACTTCTCTTGGCGGGGCAAAGTGGAGCCGGATTCTTCTTTATTTGAACTAGCAGGAAGAGGCCTGCAAGCTTCTCGAGTTCGTGGACAGATTTTGTGATTCCGGCCATTTCCCGGCTACGGACGGGTAACGTAAGCTTCCTCTCGATGTCAGCAACCTTTCTATGGTGTTTGTGTTTTCTAGATGATAAGCCATAAGAGAGAATCGAACCTCCAAAGTTTCTGAGTTTTCCGATGAGTTTACTATGCTTTCCGATGACGTTTGGTTTCAATATGTATGAAAGTTGGTCTATTTGGTGAGCTTTGCATGCCGCTATACTTGAATTTAAGATTTGATTGAGATTTGAAAATTTGAAAATTTGAAAATTTAAGGAAATTCGACGAAGTTTGGGTGTCCTTAGTAATTTGAGGACTGATTAGAGTACAAGTGTACAAGTCAAATGATCATGTGTGCGATGAAGAAATCAGAAAAGCATGTACAAATCAAAATTTTGGGAGTAATGTGAAGAGGACAAGAAGAATGATCAAAATTTAATTAGGTTATGTATAAAAGGGTTTGGTTAAGAGGATTTGGGTGTCCTTAACAATTATGAGGACTTCATTGATTTTCATTTCATAAATATGGATCATGGAGAAGTTTGGTGAAAAGTTGTTGATGTGAATGACGAAGGATAAGATGTTGTTTAATTTGATTGTTCATAACATGAAGTTTTAGGAACTTGGATTGACATTTGGAATGTAATGGGCAACATAAACGAACAACGTTCAGCAAAAGTACGTGAATGAGGTGTGGTGTAAGATTATTTTGGGTGTCCAAAGTTATTTCGGAGATTGGACCGAATGAAGTTATGATCGATTGAATTCTATTTTGGACTCAAGATTCGTGTTGTAGTATTATTAATCATGAATAGCACATTAAAACTTGAAATTCTAGGTAGGGTCTTTAGAGAAAGCTTTTCTATAAAATGTTAAAATAAATGGAAATCGGTGAATTGAATGCCATTGCTTGATCTAAACCTCGAATGTTATTGGTCTATATAAAAGCATGTGTTGAATATTATATTACGAGAATTGATATTCCAATTGTCATACATAATGCAGAGAGAGGCATTGTGAGTATGCATTTGAAAGTGGTGTACGTGGAAGGATGTGGGGGATGTTGATATCGAAATGAGATTGAAAGGAAATGAAGTATTTTGTTTGGTTGAGTTTGCATCATGAGGCGTTCATGATCTATGGTCAACCCCAAATAAAGGGTTTCGGAATTATGATTATAGTCGGTCTGTAAGTGCAAATGCATGGAGGGAAAGTAAGCTCTTTCAACAAAGAGTGTTGATAAAATGATCTTATCAGGTTTCAAGTCTAAAGATCATGAATAAACAAGATGACTAACAAAAGAGGAATGTGGATTGAACTATTACGGGTGTTAGATCTTATATTGGAACATCTAGAGCTGTCTCTAGTTGGTAAATACATGATATGAGATGTGTAGACTCTCTTGTTTTGATATATAGACTGATACGTAATTAAGTAGAACTCATTTGGCATACAGGCATCAGTTTTATTATTATTCAAAAATTAAAACCTCCCACAAATCTCCAAGAAAATAGTAGTGTACAAAACAACCTTTGTATTCAAAGAATACGGTATCTGTAGAGCTCCTTATAAAATAATTGAGGCTCATAATTACAACAAAAATTTAAAAACAAATGTTCGACATGTCGCAAACATTACACGTGAAAAGAAAAGAAAGAACAAAGTCTTTTAGCTCATGTTCGCCACACTCAAGATCTCAACAAAAAGTATCCTTACCTATAAGAATAGTAATATAAGGATAAACTACCACCGCTCAATGGGGAAAAGTTATCTTCACATACTAATGTCTCCATCAATTTTATGGAAATAGAAACAAAACTCAAGCACCATGTATCAACTCACACATTAAGCACCAACCTTTCAAACCGTACCTCCACTCATTAACCTATGTTGCTCCTATATGCATTTGCCTTTTGCTAGTCGTCTTGTCCTCTCCTCAATCTCTAGGTTCAAATTATCCAATTCAAAATCTCCAACCATCGCATCGTCAATATCCCCTTATCGGAATCATCGACTATTGAATTTGATCCTGAAATCACCGGTAAATATACAATCGATGCCTCATATTTCTTAAGCAAATGGACTTGCATGAAACCTGGTCCCTATGAGGTTCGAACTCAACTATACAAAGCATTCTCCCGTAATACAACCCCCATATCTTCGGATGAATTAACAAACATCGTTAAAACACTTACAACTCTAATAGCACAAGCATACAAACATTATGCATCCATGACTATTACAGGCCAATAAATTCCATCACTACCAATTGGGTCATAACTCATACCATAATTTGTAGCCAACAAAGCGTACATCATAATTAAATAAGGTCATACAATAGTGAACACTATAAAGTTCATGCAAAAATTTAGAGAGACATTGAATATATATCCATCATTGGATTTAAAAAACCTACCTCGGAAATGGTGAGCATAGCCTTGTCCTGCACAACACTAGCAGTCCTCTTTTCGTAGCTTGTGCCTTTATCCTAACATAAAAATAAATAAGATAATGGATCAGACATTTGTTTGATTAACAAAACACTTGATTCTAGAAAGAAAATGCAAGGGCAAATTTCATTTTACTTTCGTGATCTTTACTCCTTAAATCATTTGTACTCCTGTACTTTTAATTCAATCACGAGTGCCTCTATACTTATCTATTTCAATCAATCTTGTCTAACCTTGGCTTTTTTTGTGATGTATTTTGAAATTATAGCATGCCACATTAATAAATCATCATCATCCAAGAGAGTTCATTAGAACGACATTTTCAATTTACAAAATACTTATCAAAAAAACTAATTATTGGACATGATTGATTAAACTTGAGAGCATATAGGTACATGTGATGAAATTAAATGTGCAGGGCCACATCTAAGTTAGAAAAAGGGAAATAAAATGAGCTCAAAAATGTAAAGTTAAACAAGCTCATCAAAAGATCATTTAGACGAATGTCATTGTCATTTCAAGTTCAATGAAGAGAGTATACTAAAGTCTACTGTTGGTCCCTAGAAGTCCACTTTAGAGGCAACGACGTGCTACAAATTCCAAAATTGATCATTGTCATGTCATCTGGGAGGTCTAAAACTTCCCTGAGGTTTCCTCACTCATTTCTCAATAAAAAAAGTATGTGTAATATATGAAATTTATACTGCTAAAAACGATCTTTGCCAGGAGCATGAAATGCTATGTCACTTTCTACTCTTTGCTTAGTAATCTTCCTTATAATACATATTTTTAACTTTATTTTATTATTTTATGTGTATTTTTGAAGCAAAGGAGAAAATATAGGACAAAAGACGCATGAAAGGCTAAATCAGGAAATTTGTCTGTGCAAGTCATTCAACTTCGACAGACACTAAGAGTAGCTTAGGATGAACTAGATGATGATCTTTATGTAAACCCTCAAATGTCTAGTTTCTAGATGTTTTTATGGTTCATCAGTATCATTTTTCTGAAAGAAATTATGGCCAATTTAGTACAGAAAGGTCAAGCTGCGCGTGAATCTGACTTTTGATGAGAAGTTTTGTTTTGAGGCCCCGAGAAGCCCATGGACGAATTTGTACTTCATATTCCAAGTAATATTGCACATGTGCAGTCCATAAAGGATTCTAGAAGAAGTTGGTGTCATCTTTGGACAGATTTGAGGAGTTAGCAACTTGTGTGCAATCAAGAATGATGAAATAAGTACTGGATACATTCCTGATTGCATAAATATTTTCTTGGCCAAAAATATGGGGATAAAATCAAGAATATATTCAGCAATATTTTGGCAATTAAAATCCTAGATTCATGGTCTATATCTACTTGCTTTTGAAGGCTTTTTATTGGTTGAATGACACAAAGTAGATGACACGGATTTATTTGATTGGTTTGATTTATGTGGACCAATTAGATATTTCCTCAATTACCTAACTGAAGTAGAGAAGGATTGGAACATGTAATAACCGCAATTATCATTTTAAATTCGAGTAATTGTGTTGAACGATTATTATGCGATTTCACGATTAATGTTCGATAATAATTCATTTTTATAATTATCGAAGTTTCGAAACGATTATTTTTAACGAAAAGCTCGAAATGCTAGATTTGAGTAATCGACTTTTTCTACGTACAAAATTTGGAGAAACTTCCTTCATTAAAGTTGTAGAGCTCGTCGATACGGGTCCGTACACGTGCGGAACACGAAGATCGGATTTTTTCTGAATCAGTTATCGATTTAAGAAGTTTTTCCGAAACTTGTATAAATAGGAAAAAACCCTAGCTAATTTTTCAGAATCCTACCATTTGGACCGGCCTCCTTACATTTCCATAAAACACTGTTCATCGTCCCCAACCTCAGTACCTCGACGAAAATCGACCGAAAAAGAGAACAAAGTCTCCTTAATTGTTCTCCCTCCACAGACCACCTCTTGACCTCAAACCAAGTCCCAGGCGTTCGTCTCGAGCTGCTCTAGCTCCCAGAGGCAGTTTTACAAGGCGGCGCGGCCTGTAGCGGCGGCGGCACGGCCCGAACCGAAAACCACCATTTTCGGTTCGAGCTTGATATCTCGAGCTACACACCACCATTTCACTTGATTCTTGGCTCATTGAGCTCGCCTCAACTTCCTCTACAAGCACCAAGAAGGACCGGAACTGGGTCGAACGTTTTCACGTTCGTCGGAGCTCGACCCGAACGGATCGAAACACCGAAACTTTCGATCAAGATATCTCGAGCTATACACGATCGTTTCTTGTGATTCTTGGCTTGTTGAGTTCGCAAGGAAGTTCTGAACAAGTTTCCAGAAGGGATCGGGGCCTGAGGTTGCAGTTTTCACGTCGGTTTTCAAGCTCGCCGGTTTCTGGAATTTTTCCGGCCGCCGACTGTAAATAGGTACTTTTCGATCCCTTCCCGTCATTTTTAGGTCTTGTGTTAGTTATGAAAGTTGCTCAGAATGATGAAATGAAGGGGACAAGCTCGACCTCGACACCATTGGCGGTGGTTGGTGGAGGCTCTGTCCCTAACTCCGGCGGCCTTTTCCGACCACCTCCGGAGGTCTAAAATTTGGTTTCTGTCCATTTTATGATTCTATGTTTCGATACGATCATTTCAGCGTATTATACGCATTTTTCGGATATCGTATGAATTAGTTATGAATTTTGTGATTTCGATCGATTTCGATCATTAGATTTTTGATCTGTGAAATTATGACCGTCGGATGAACTTGTAAATTTGTTATGATGATCATATGACTGTCCCAGAGGCTTTGTGTGGTCATGGGCGAAGATCCGACCGTTGGATCTTCGTATATGTGCAAAACGGTAATTAGAGGAGCGATTCATGAGAAACCGCTCGTCGGATTTTAATGTAAATTAGAATCCGGCCGTTAAATGGTAGTTAAATTATGTGTTGAAATTTTTGGCTAAATTCGAATCACATGTGATTAGGTGATTGACGGATTTTATTTGAGTGGGCTATTTCGGCGTTAATTATAATTATAATTATATTGAAGACGCAGCGGGAATTTCGAGGTGAGTAAAACTCACGTGGTTCATATTACGAACCGAGCGTTTGAATTTATTTATTTTAGTAATTGTGTGAAAAATATTTGCGGATTAAATATTTGTTTTAAAATTTCATGGACTTGAATCACCACGGTCCATACGTAAGTAAAATGAATTTTAATTATACAAATGAATTTCATGATTTTCTTGTGTGAACTATAGATGGTATTAGTGGTCATTCCTGTGTGGATGATTACGTATATATATATTTACGTGGAAAATATATATTGTTGAGTGAAGATATGATTGACTGAATTGATGAATTGATTTTATTTCAATTGTGTAATTCCATAATAATATGGTGTATCTTGGTTGGGTTGATTTCAGTATGTGATATTATATGTTGTGCTCATTTATGGGTTTAGGGTCGACGTAGTGACCGGTGTGGGGTAATCGGACGCTCTAATCCTGGGTGGATGATGGGATACGATTGGTTGAGTATGTGGAATTATTGGACGTTCTAAATATGTATATAGGTATACATATTGATGAAATACAATAATGATAAATATGTCGGATGCCATAACCTAGGCCAGGTGACGGGCTACGATTCAGTTAGAGCTCTAGTCTGTCAAGTACCGTATTTTTATAAATACGATGATGAGAGTTGTGGAGAAAGTTGTGAGTTGGGTTGTCTTGATATATTGAATTGGTGTTGATTGAGATTATTAGTACTTGTGGATGTGGAAATTGTTTAGTGTTGTTGTGTGTGGGAATAATTATGAATTGAATTAAGCAACAGTTCTTTCCTTTTACTCATACGAGCTTTCATAAGCTTACCGGGTTTTGTGTTGTTGCAATCCCGGTACACTATTCAAATGGTGTAGCGGATATTCCTGCAGGTCAGGATAACCAGGGAGGTGACCGAGCTGCTTAGGTGTTACAGCAGTTTTTGTTATTTCATTTAGTTTTGAGTTGTGTATGCTCATTTAGAGCTTTACAGTTCATTGTGGATTTGAGTTGTAATAATTAACCGAGACTAAATTCGGTTTGATTTTATTTCGTGTGTGTGAGGGAGTTATGAAAAGAAATTTTCAGGATGATTATTTTGAGTTTGTAGTATTTTATGTTTCGGATTTTGAATTGTTATTCAAAAAATTCGGGGCGTGACAGTTTGGTATCAGAGCGTAAGGTACATATTTGGTGATATGTCAATACTTACCGAGTGATGGCCCGTCTGCAGCGGATCCCCATCGTGTGCTCTTCGGTATTGACAATGTCATTGGGTATGTGAGTGCGTTAGGTTGGCTAGGAACGTTAGTACTTTTTAGAAATTTAGGCATCGTTATGTATGATCAGTACTTGGCTAATATGGACTTGCATTTGACTTATGCTTTGTTTAAGTGTTATGCGTGTATTTATCAAGTATATCATGCTTATTAGGTAATGGAGATTAAGGGAAACGAAGCCAGAGGTCGGGGTAGAGGTAGACCTCGTGGCAGGGGTAGAGGCAGAGGAAGGGGTAGGGCCCCTCCAGTCGAAGAAGTATTCGAGTCGGAGGAAGATGCACCTTATGAGGATCAACCTATTCCTCCTGTGGCTGTGGTTGATAATCCTGCTCGCTTGCTGATGCTAGCAAGGGAAATTACTCGCTTGGGAGAAACCAAGTTTGGAGGAGGCACTGATTATATGGTGGCGGATCGTTGGATAGAGGATTTGCAGACCTATTTCGATCTGCTTGATTGCACTGAGACCGACAAGAGGAAGCTAGCCGCTTTCATGCTGAAGGATGAGGCCAGGGTGTGGTGGAACGTCATTCAGAGGAGCATTGAGGTGTCTACCTTGACATGGGACGGCTTTGAGAGGCTGTTCAGGGAGAAGTACTTTCCACCAGCAGTGAAGGAGAGGTTGGAGCGAGAGTTCCTTGCACTTGTACAAGGGAAGATGACTGTAATTGAGTATGATGCGGAGTTCTCCAGACTGTACAAGTATGTGAGGCAGATGGAGGATGAGGACTTGGCCAAGAAGTTTCAGAGAGGGCTGAGTCCTTCGATAGAGCGTGACGTAGCCATCTTGGAGCTGAAGACCAAGAGAGAGATCTTGGCTAAGGCACAGATCATTGAGCAGCGGAACCTGATTCGTAGAGAGAAGGAGTCTGCTGAGAGAGACTTCCAGGGCAAGGGAAAGGCCATAGCAGGAAGCAGTAGAGCTAGAGACTTCAGGGGTGGGTTCTGGAAGAGACAGAGAACTCAGTTTCAGCATCAGGTTCCAGCTAGGGTAGCAGTAGCTCCTCCTGTTCAGGCTATGCCTATCAGGCAGATAGCACCAGCAGCTCCGGTGAAGTGCTTTAACTGTGGCGAGCCAGGCCACATCTCTCATGCGTGCACGAAGCCACGGGGTAGGATATGCTACAGCTATGGACAGGCAGGGCATCAGGCTAGGGAGTGTCCTCGAAATCAGGGTAGAGTACAGGGTAACCAGCAGAGGCAGCTACCACCTGCTCATGCTAGAGGCTTTGCCATCGGTCAGGCAGGCACGGGAGTGGAAGGTACCTTATCTGTTTATCACTTTCTTGCTAGAGTACTGTTTGATACGGGAGCCTCACACTCTTTCATATCTAGTTCGGTTGTGGATGTTTTGGGTTTGATTGCTATGCCTCTGACTAGATCATTGTGTGTTATATCACCTCTCGGTGTGTCTCTTGAGCTTAGCATGCTTTGTGATGATTGCCCTATTGGGATTGGTGGCAGAGAGTTCTCTGCGTCTTTGATTGTGATTCCAGATCACACGTATGATGTGATTTTCGGTATGGATTGGTTGAGCCCGAACCATGCTGTTATTGATTGCTTTAGGATGATTGTGTCCTTCCATGTTCCGGGACAACCGGTGTTTCATTACCGTTGTTTGAAGTCTGACATCACCATGAGGATAGGGATTTTGGCCCATATTGAATCAGGGAGTAGTACTTCAAAGATTACAGGGATTCCTGTAGTTTCAGAGTATGTAGAAGTGTTTCAGGAGATTCCTGGGTTACCTCCGAAAAGGGTAATGGACTTCTCCATTGATGTGATACCAGGTACTTCACCTGTGTCGAAAGCACCCTATCGAATGGCTCCGGCTGAACTTCAGGAGTTGAAGGTTCAGATTGAGGGCTTACTTGCACAAGGGTTCATTCAGGCAAGTGTGTCTCCTTGGGGTGCACCAGTGTTATTTGTGAAGAAGAAGGATAGTTCACTTCGTCTATGTGTGGATTATCAACAGTTGAACAAGGTGACCATCAAGAATAGGTACCCTTTACCTAGGATTGATGACTTGTTCGATCAGCTTAGAGAAGCTACTGTGTTCTCAAAGATTGACTTGAGGTCTGGATATCACCAGTTGAGGGTGAAGGAGGAAAATATTCCAAAGACGGCGTTCAGGACCAGGTATGGACATTTTGAGTTTCTTGTCATGCCTTTTGGTCTCACGAATGCCCCCGCAGCATTTATGGACTTGATGAACCGTACGTTCAGTCCTTACTTGGACCAGTTTGTGGTAGTGTTCGTTGACGACATCTTGATTTATTCAAGGTCGTCAGCTGAGCATGAGAGGCATCTGCGGATAGTGCTGCAGACGTTGAGAGAGCAGAAACTATTTGCCAAGTTCGAGAAGTGCGACTTCTGGTAGAGTGAAGTCAAGTTCATTGGTCATGTGGTCTCGAAGGATGGAGTTTCTGTGGATCCTTCGAAGGTTGAAGCAGTGATGAGTTGGAGTCGCCCTACTACGGTTACAGAAATCCGTAGCTTCCTTGGACTGGCCGGGTATTACAGGCGCTTCATTGAAGGGTTTTCTGCTATTGCTTCGGCTTTGACCAAATTGACCAAGAAAGACACTCAGTTCGTATGGTCGGATGAGTGTGAGAAGGCTTTCAATGAGCTGAATACTAGATTGACTACAGCTCCGGTGTTGACTATTCCTACTAGTGGTGGTGCATTAGTCATTTACAGCGATGCATCTCATCAGGGATTGGGGTGTGTGTTGATGCAGAATGGTAGTGTCGTTGCTTATGGTTCTAGACAGTCGAAGGTACATGAGCGGAATTACCCTACTCATGATCTAGAGCTAGCAGCTGTGGTGTTTGCCTTGAAGATTTGGAGGCACTATCTTTATGGTGAGAAATTTGAACTCTTTTCCGATCACAAGAGTTTGAAGTATCTATTCTCCCAGAAAGAATTGAACATGAGGCAGAGAAGATGGATGGAACTCATTAAGGACTATGATTTCACCTTGGAGTATCATCCCGGAAAGGCGAATGTGGTGGCGGATGCCTTGAGTAGGAAACCGCGGGTAATCATGGCATCGATTATGGTGTGGGAGTGGCGCATGTTAGAAGCTGCATCTGAGTTTGACCTTATGCCCGCAGGAGCAGGACATGTAATATTTCTCGGTAGTATCACCTTACAGCCCACCTTGATCTCCAGGATCATTCAGGGTCAGACATTTGATGAGTTTGCTCAGGCGAGGATTGCTGAGATGACTATTGACCCGGATGTGGAGGGTCCTTCTGAGTGGATGATTGGGGCTGATGGAGGGTTGAGATTTCGAGGGAGATTGTATGTACTGAGTGTTGATAACCTCAGGGAGGAGATCATGCGGGAAGCACATAGGTCTCGATATACTATACATCCAGGAGGTACTAAAATGTATATGGATCTACGAAGGCAGTTTTTGTGGTATGGTATGAAGAGGGATGTGGCGGAACACGTGTCAAAGTGTCTTACCTGTCAACAGGTGAAGGCAGAGCATCAGAGACCAGCAGGAATGCTGAACCCCTTATCGATTCCTGTTTGAAAATGGGAAGACATCTCTATGGACTTTGTCACTGGATTGCCCTGGTCCAGGCAAAGTTATGACTCGATTTGGGTGATTGTTGACCGGTTGACTAAATCAGCACACTTCCTTCCTATGGCAAAAATGTACTCAGGGGATGCATTGTGTAAGTTGTACGTGAGCGAGATAGTGAGGCTTCATGGAGTACCTGTAACGATTGTCTCTGATTGTGATGCTCGTTTCACTTCAGAATTCTGGCGTATGTTCCATAAGGCATTTGGTACGTCTCTTGCTATGAGCACTGCATTTCACCCACAAACAGATGGACAGACCGAGAGAGTGAATCAGGTGATGGAGGACATGCTCAGAGCTTGTGTTCTTGATTTTAAGGGTAGTTGGGCGGATCATCTGCCGTTGGTAGAGTTTGCCTACAACAACAGCTATCACTCTAGTATCGGTATGGCTCCATATGAGGCTCTTTATGGTAGGCCATGTAGGACTCCTATCTGTTGGGCGGAAGCAGGGGATAAAAGACTCATCGGTCCAGAGATTGTACAGGAGACTACAGAGAAGGTCACTACTATTCGGGACAGAATCCGAACCGCTCAGAGTAGACAGAAGAGTTATGCTGACTTGAAGAGGAGACTGTTGGAGTTTGAGACAGGTGATCATGTGTTCTTGAAAGTCTCACCTATGAAAGGTGTGGTGAGATTTGGCAAGAAGGGGAAACTCGCACTGAGGTATGTTGGACTCTTTGAGATTCTAGAAAGGGTTGGTAACTTGGCATATCGTCTTGCTTTACCTGTTAGCATGTCGGGTGTGCACAATGTCTTCCATGTGTCTATGCTCAGGAAGTATGTTCGAGACGAGTCTCACGTGATTGATCACAGTACGATCGAAGTGAACACGGATGTGATGTTTGTAGTTGAACCTGTTCGTATCTTGGATAGGTCTACAAAGAAACTTCGTAGGAAGGAGGTTGATCTCGTGAAAGTGTTGTGGAGTCATCATGACGAGGGTGATGCATCATGGGAGTTAGAATCTGACATGAGGACGAGGTATCCACAGCTTTTTGAGGAATTGGGTACTTGAATTTCGGGACGAAATTCCTTTAAGGGGGGTAGATTGTAATAACCGCAATTATCATTTTAAATTCGAGTAATTGTGTTGAACGATTATTATGCGATTTCATATTAATGTTCGATAATAATTCATTTTTACGATTATCGAAGTTTCGAAACGATTATTTTTAACGAAAAGCTCGAAATGCTCGATTTCAGTAATCGACTTTTTCTACGTACAAAATTTGGAGAAACTTCCTTCATGAATGTTGTAGAACTCGTCGATACGGGTCTGTACACGTGCGGAACACGAAGATCGGATTTTTTCTGAATGAGTTATCGATTTAAGAAGTTTTTCCGAAACTTGTATAAATAGGAAAAAACCCTAGCTAATTTTTCAAAAACCTACCATTTGGACCGGCCTCCTTACATTTCCATAAAACACTGTTCATCGTCCCCAACCTCAGTACCTCGACGAAAATCGACCGAAAAAGAGAACAAAGTTCTCCTTAATTGTTCTCCCTCCACAGACCACCTCTCGACCTCAAACCAAGTCCCAGGCGTTCGTCTCGAGCTGCTCTAGCTCCCAGAGGCAGTTTTACAAGGCGGCGCGGCCTGTAGCGGCAGCGGCACGGCCCGAACCGAAAACCACCATTTTCGGTTCGAGCTTGATATCTCGAGCTACACACCACCATTTCACTTGATTCTTGGCTCATTGAGCTCGTCTTAACTTCCACTACAAGCACCAAGAAGGACCGGAACTGGGTCGAACGTTTTCACGTTCGTCGGAGCTCGACCAGAACGGATCGAAACACCGAAACTTTCGATCAAGATATCTCGAGCTATACACGATCGTTTCTTGTGATTCTTGGCTTGTTGAGTTCGCAAGGAAGTTCTGAACAAGTTTCCAGAAGGGATCGGGGCCTGAGGTTGCAGTTTTCACGTCGGTTTTCAAGCTCGCCGGTTTCTGGAATTTTTCCGGCCGCCGACTGTAAATAGGTACTTTTCGATCCCTTCCCGTCATTTTAAGGTCTTGTGCTAGTTATGAAAGTTGCTCAGAATGATGTAATGAAGGGGACAAGCTCGGCCTCGACACCATTGGCGGTGGTCAGTGGCGGCTCTGTCCCTAACTCCGGCGGCCTTTTCCGGCCACTTCCGGACTTCTAAAATTTGGTTTCTGTCCATTTTATGATTCTATGTTTCGATACGATCATTTCCGCGTATTATACGTATTTTTCGGATATCGTATGAATTAGTTATGAATTTTGTGATTTCGATCGATTTCGATCATTAGATTTTTGATCTGTGAAATTATGACCGTCGGATGAACTTGTAAATTTGTTATGATGATCATATGACTGTCCCAGAGGCTTTGTGTGGTCATGGGCGAAGATCCGACCGTTGGATCTTCGTATATTTGCAAAACGGTAATTAGAGGAGCGATTCATGAGAAACCGCTCGTCGGATTTTAATGTAAATTAGAATCCGGCCGTTAAATGGTAGTTAAATTATGTGTTGAAATTGTTGGCTAAATTCGAATCACATGTGATTAGGTGATTGACGGATTTTATTTGAGTGGGCTATTTCGGCGTTAATTATAATTATAATTATATTGAAGACGCAGCGGGAATTTCGAGGTGAGTAAAACTCACGTGGTTCATATTACGAACCGAGCGTTTGAATTTATTTATTTTAGTAATTGTGTGAAAAATATTTGCGGATTAAATATTTGTTTTAAAATTTCATGGACTTGAATCACCACGGTCCATACGTAAGTAAAATGAATTTTAATTATACAAATGAATTTCATGATTTTCTTGTGTGAACTATAGATGGTATTAGTGGTCATTCCTGTGTGGATGATTACGTATATATATATTTACGTGGAAAATATATATTGTTGAGTGAAGATATGATTGACTGAATTGATGAATTGATTTTATTTCAATTGTGTAATTCCATAATAATATGGTGTATCTTGGTTGGGTTGATTTCAGTATGTGATATTATATGTTGTGCTCATTTATGGGTTTAGGGTCGACGTAGTGACCGGTATGGGGTAATCGGACGCTCTAATCCTGGGTGGATGATGGGATACGATTGGTTGAGTATGTGGAATTATTGGACGTTCTAAATATGTATATAGGTATACATATTGATGAAATACAATAATGATACAATAATGATAAATATAACTCACAATAATCCAAATGCTCGTCAACTCAAGCCGTCAAGTACCTAATCAAGTACGGTCTTTACTTAGCAACGAAGCATGAAATAAACCTAAATGATGATCCAACAGTTGGATTTCAAAATAACGATAATCCAACGGTCGGATTCTAAAATAAAGACAATCCGACGGTCGGATTGAATTTAAATGATGATCCAACGGTTAGATCCTCACGGATTTCCCATGGAAACATCCTATCAAAATTATACGAAAATCCGATGGACGGATCTTCGCTAATCGCCTCCCGAATCACTATTTTATAATTATACGAAGATCCAACGGTCGGATCTTCGCCCGTGACCACACAAAGTCACCGGCACAGTCATATGAACATCATATTAAAATTTGAAGTAAAACCGATGGTCTGATCTTCGTAAATCTCAAACCGAAGATAAATTGTAAAACCGTAAATAGTAATGTCAAAACAGAAATTGACTATTTATCAACTTTTTCTAACATGACCATGTTATATCTCAAAACGCTCGTATAGATGCATAGATCATCGTCCAGATAATAAAAACTCAAAATTCGGTCCGACGTGCCCCACACGCGGCGGTCAGACGGTGGTCAACGCGGCGGTCAACGCCGGTCAACCATCTCCGATGCAAAAGTCGTCAACTACAAACTTCTTCAAAATTAAATTGTGAACAACTTTAATCTCGGCCCTCTGATCTGTCTCCAGATCGAATCAGGGACGTCGAAATCTTCAACTCTTGATCTACCACTCTACACTCAAAATCGTGATGCAAGCCATATATGGGGATGATCAGAAGGAAGAGCACGTCACGAAAATGGGGAGGATCGGCCCGTGCACCGCCGGAAAAATGGTTTTCCGGCTGGATCGGGTTTTGGCTTCAGATAGAGGCTTCGATCCAAGCATAGGAGCGGCGGCTGGGTGTGGCGAAGGCGGGAATCGACTGGGCGAGGCAGCGAAGCGGATGGGGGTCGGGTCGGGTAAGCGGGTCTGCAAGCACAGTGACCAGGCCGAGAGAGAGACGGGGGCTGATGTGCAAAAATAGAATTTTTTCGTCCTTCAAAACAAATTCAGATTTTTCCGCTATTTATAGAAAAATTTCGATTTTCAAAAATTCATAACTTATTCATATGAACTCCGAATAATACGTTCCACATATGCACGGACTCGTATCGACGAGCTCTACAACTTTCATGAAGAAAGTTTTCCCAAATTTTGAACGTATAAAAAGTCGATTTTCACGACCCCCTAAATAACGTTCGTTTTCGAAAATAAAATCATTCGGAACCAATTTTCTCAACCCACGACAATCCAAATAATCTCAAATATCACAATTCAATTAATATAACAATTATTGAATTACACAAATTTATTGTATGAAAAACTGAATCACAGTCTACCCTTCTTAAAAGAATTTCGTCCCGAAATTCAAGCATGTTCGTCCACAAAAAGCTGAGGACATCTCTTTCTCATGTCAGACTCCAATTCCCATGATGCATCACCCTCGTCATGATGACTCCACAACACCTTCACAAGGTCAACCTCCTTCCTACGAAGCTTCTTTGTAGACCTATCCATAATACGAACAGGTTCAACTACAAACGTCACATCAGTGTTTACTTCAATCACTCCATGATCAATCACGTGAGACTCATCTCGAACATACTTCCTGAGCATAGACACAAGAAAGACATCGTGTACACCCGACATGCTAACAGGTAAAGCAAGTCGATATGCCAAGTTTCCAACCCTTTCCAGAATCTCAAAGGGTCCAACATACCTCGGTGCGAGTTTTCCCTTCTTGCCAAATCTCACCATACCTTTCATAGGTAGAACACATGATCACCTGTCTCAAACTCCAACGGTCTCCTCTTCAAGTCAGCACAACTCTTCTGTCTACTCTGAGCGGTTCGGATTCTGTCCCGAATAGTAGTGACTTTCTCTGTAGTCTCCTGTACAATCTCGGGACCGATGAGTCCTTTATCCCCTGCTTCCGCCCAACAGATAGGAGTCCTACATGGCCTACCATAAAGAGCCTCATATGGAGCCATACCGATACTGGAGTGATAGCTGTTGTTGTAGGCAAACTCTACCAATGGTAGATTATCCGCCCAACTTCCCTTAAAATCCAGAACACAAGCTCTAAGCATATCCTCCATCACCTGATTCACTCTCTCGGTCTGCTCATCTGTCTGTGGGTGAAATGCAGGGCTCATAGCAAGAGATGTACCAAATGCCTTATGGAACCTACGCCAGAATTCAGAAGTGAAACGAGCGTCACGATCAGACACAATCGACACTGGCACTCTATGAAGCCTCACTATTTCCTTCACATACAACTTACACAATGCATCCCCTGAGTACGTTTTTGCCACAGGAAGGAAGTGTGCTGATTTAGTCAACCGGTCAACAATCACCCAAATCGAGTCATAACTTTGCCTGGACCAGGGCAATCCAGTGACAAAGTCCATAGAGATGTCTTCCCATTTCCAAACAGGAATCTATAAGGGTTCAGCATTCCTGCTGGTCTCTGATGCTCTGCCTTCACCTGTTGACAGGTAAGACACTTCGACACGTGTTCCGCCACATCCCTCTTCATACCATACCACCAAAACTACCTTCGTAGATCCATATACATTTTAGTACCTCCTGGATGTATAGTGTATCGAGACTATGTGCTTCCCGCATGATCTCCTCTCTGAGGTTATCAACACTCGGTACATACAATCTCCCTCGAAATCTCAACCCTCCATCAGCCCCAATCATCCACTCAGAAGGACCTCCACATCCGGGTCAACAGTCATCTCAGCAATCCTTACCTGAGCAAACTCATCAAGTGTCTGACCCTGAATGATCCTGGAGATCAAGGTGGGCTGTAAGGTGATACTACCGAGAAAGATTCCGTGTCCTGCTCTTGCGGGCATAAGGTCAAACTCAGATGCAGCTTCTAACATGCGCCACTCTCGTACCATAATCGATGCCATGATTACCCAAGGTTTCCTACTCAAGGCATCCGCCACTACATTCGCCTTTCCGGGATGATACTCCAAGGTGAAATCATAGTCCTTAATGAGCTCCATCCATCTTCTCTGCCTCATGTTCAATTCCTTCCGAGAGAATAGATACTTCAAACACTTGTGATCAGAAAAGAGTTCAAATTTCTCACCATAAAGATAGTGCCTCCAAATCTTCAAGGCAAACACCACTGCTGCTAGCTCTAGATCATGAGTGGGGTAATTCCGCTCATGTACCTTCAACGGTCTAGAACCATAAGCAACGACACTACCATTATGCATCAACACACACCCCAAACCCTGATGAGATGCATCGCTGTAAATGACTAATCCACCACCACTAGTAGGAATAGTCAACACCGGAGCTGTAGTCAATCTAGTCTTCAGCTCATTGAAAACCTTCTCACACTCATACGACCATACGAACTGAGTGTCTTTCCTGGTCAATTTGGTCAAAGGCGAAGCAATACCAGAAAATCCTTCAATGAAACGCATGCAATACCCTGCTAATCCAAGGAAGCTACGGATTTCTGTAACCGTAGTGGGGCGATTCCAACTCATCACTGCTTCAACCTTAGAAGGATCCACAGAAACTCCATTCTTCGAGACCACATGACCAAGGAACTTGACTTCACTCTGCCAGAAATCACACTTCTCAAACTTGGCAAATAGTTTCTGCTCTCTCAATGTCTGTAGCACGATCCGCAGATGCTTCTCATGCTCACCTGACGACCTTGAATAAATCAAGATGTCATCAACGAACACCACCACAAACTGATCCAAGTAGGGACTGAACGTGCGGTTCATCAAGTCCATAAATGCTGCAGGTGCATTCGTGAGACCAAAAGGCATGACAAGAAACTCAAAATGTCCATACCTGGTCCTGAACGCTATCTTTGGGATATCTTCCTCCTTCACCCTCAACTGGTGATATCCAGACCTCAAGTCAATCTTCGAGAACACAGTAGCTTCTCTAAGCTGATCGAACAAGTCATCAATCCTAGGTAAAGGGTACCTATTCTTGATGGTCACCTTGTTCAACTGTCGATAATCCACTCATAACCGAAGTGAACTATCCTTCTTCTTCATGAACAACACTGGTGCGCCCCAAGGAGACACACTTGCCTGAATGAACCCTTGTGTAAGTAAGCCCTCAATCTGAACCTTCAACTCCTGAAGTTCAGCTGGAGCCATTCGATAGGGTGCTTTCGACACAGGTGAAGTACCTGATATCACATCAATGGAGAAGTCCATTACCCTTTTAGGAGGTAACCCTGGGATCTCCTGAAACATATCTACATACTCTGAAACTACAGGAATCCCTGTAATCTTTGAAGTACTACTCCCTGATTCAATATGGCCCAAAATCCCTGTCCTCATGGCGATGTCAGACTTCAGACAACGATAATGAAATACCGGTTGTCCCGGAACATGGAAGGACACAATCATCCTAAAGCAATCAATAACCGCATGATTCGGGCTCAACCAATCCATACCCAAAATTACATCATACGTGTGATCTGGAATCACAATCAAAGATGCAGAGAACTCTCTGCCACCAATCCCAATAGGGCAATCATCACAAAACATGCTAAGCTCAAGAGACACACCGAGAGGTGATGTAACACACAATGATCTAGTCAGAGGCATAGCAATCAAACCCAAAACATCCACAACCGAACTAGATATGAAAGAGTGTGAGGCTCCCGTATCAAACAGTACTCTAGCAAGATAGTGATAAACAGATAAGGTACCTTCCACTCCCGTGCCTGTCTGACCGATGGCAAAGACTCTAGCAGGTGCAGGTGGTAGCTGCCTCTGCTGGTTACCCTGCACTCTACCCTGATTCCGGGGACACTCCCTGGCCTGATGCCCTGTCTGTCCACAGCTGTAGCATATTCTACTCCGAGGTTTCGTGCACGCACGAGAGATGTGGCCCGGCTCGCCACAATTAAAGCACTTCACCGGAGCTGCTGGTGCTATCTGCCTAATAGGCATAGCCTGAACAGGAGGAGCTACTGCTGCCCTAACTGGAGCCTGATGCTGAAACTGAGTTCTCTGTCTCTTCCAGAACCCACCCCTGAAGTCTCTAGCTCTACTGCTTCCTGCTATGGCCTTTCCCTTGCCCTGGAAGTCTCTCTCAGCAGACTCCTTCTCTCTACGAATCAGATTTTGCTGCTCAATGATCTGTGCCTTTGCCAAGATCTCTCTCTTGGTCTTCAGCTCCAAGATGGCCACATCACGCTCAATCGAATGACTCAACCTTCTCTGAAACTTCTTGGCCAAGTCCTCATCTTCCATCTGTCTCACATACTTGTACAGTCGGGAGAACTCCGCATCATACTCGATTACGGTCATCTTCCCCTGTACCAATGCAAGGAACTCTCGTTCCAACCTCTCATTCACTGCTGGTGGAAAGTACTTCTCCCTGAACAGCCTCTCGAAGCCGTCCCATGTCAAGGTAGACACCTCTATGCTCCTCTGTGTGACATTCCACCACACCCTAGCCTCATCCTTCAGCAAGAAAGCGGCTAGCTTCCTCTTGTCGGTCTCAGTGCAATCCAACAGATCAAAATAAGTCTGCAAATCCTCTATCCATCGATCCGCCACCATGTAATCAGTGCCTCCTCCAAACTTGGTTGCTCCCAAGTGAGTAATTTCCCTTGCCAGCATCAGCAAGCGGGCAGGACTATCAACCACGGCAACAGGAGGAATAGGCTGATCCTCATAAGGTACCTCTACCTCCGTCTCGGATGCTTCCTCGAACGGAGGGGCCCTACCCCTTCCTCGGCCTCTACCCCTGCCACGAGGTCTACCTCTACCCCGACCTCTGGCTTCGTTTCCCTCAATCTCCATTACCTAATAAGCATGACATACTTGATTAATACATGCATAACACTTAAACAATGCATAAGTCAAATGCAAGTCCATATTAACCAAGTATTAAGCATACAAGACAACGCCTAACGTACTTAAGACATGCTAACGTTCCTAGCCAACCTAACGCTCTCACATACCCAATGACATTGTCAATACCGAAGAGCACACGATGGGGATCCGCTGCAGATGGGCCATCACTCGGTAAGTATTGACATATCACCAAATATGTACCTTACACTCTGATACCAAACTGTCACACCCCGAATTTTAGAATAGAATTCAAAATCCGAAACATGAAAATTACCACAACTCAAAATAATCATCCTGAAAATTTCTTTTCTTAACAACCTCACCACACAAAATCAAATCAAACCGAATCTAGTTTCGGTTAATTATTACAACACAAATACGCAATAATTTGTAAAGCTCTAAATGAGCATACACACCTCACAACTCAAAGAAATAAAATGTAACTGTTGTAACACCTACGCAGCTCGGTCACCTCCCTGGTTATCATGACCTGCAGGAATATCCGCTACACCATTTGAATAGTGTACCGGGATTGCAACAATACAAAACCCGGTAAGCTTATGAAAGCTCATATGAGTAAAAGAAAGAACGGTTACTTAATTTAATCACATTTATTTCTACCTAAGTCAACATGCAACAATTCTACAACTACAAAAAGACAACAATCACAATAAATCAACTACTCAACACCAACCCTTACTCTCGTCTTTAACCACAATACCCCATCATCGTATTTATAAAAATACGGTATTCGACAGACTAGAGCTCTAACTGAATCGTAGCCCGTCACCTGGCCTAGGTTATGGCATCCGACATATTTATCTTTATCGTATTTCATCAATATGCATACTTATATACATATTTAGAACGTCCGATAATTGTACATACTCAACCAATCGTATCCCATCATCCACCTTGGATTAGAGCGTCCGATTACCCCATACTGGTCACTACGTTGACCCTAAATCCACAATACGTACAATCGTATGTTTTCACATAATTAAATCAGCTCAATCAACATATATGATATTATCATGAATTTAAAGCATTTGAATATAATCAAAATCATCATTCTATCACAATCATATCGTCACTAAAATCACACAAATAAATATATATATTCCACGTAAATATATATATACGTAATCATCCACTCAGGAATGAGCACTAATACCATCTATAGTTCACACAAGAAAATCGTGAAATTCATTTGTATAATTAAAATTCATTTTACTTACCTATGGACGGTAGTGATCAAGTCCATGTGATTAAAATTTGAAGTAAAACCGATGGTCTGATCTTCGTAAATCTCAAACCGAAGGTAAATTGTAAAACCGTAAATAGTAACGTCAAAACAGAAATTGACTATTTATCAACTTTTTCTAACATGACCAAGTTATATCTCAAAACGCTCGTATAGATGCATAGATCATCGTCCAGATAATAAAAACTCAAAATTCGGTCCGACGCGCCGCCACACGCGGCGGTCAGACGGTGGTCAACGCGGCGGTCAACGCCGGTCAACCACCTCCGATGCAAAAGTCATCAACTACAAACTTCTTTAAAATGAAATTGTGAACAATTTTAATACCTGAATTTTTCGGAGATGAGGTCTAGATCATTATAGATCGGGTTTTGTAGTTGGATTAATCTCGGCCCTCTGATCAGTCTCCAGATCGAATCAGGGACGTCGAAATCTTCAACTCTTGATCTACCACTCTACACTCAAAATCGTGATGCAAGCCATATATGGGGATGATCAAAAGGAAGAGCACGTCATGAAAATGGGGTGGATCGGCCCGTGCACCGCCGGAAAAATGGTTTTCCGGTCGGGTCGGGTTTTGGCTTCGGATAGAGGCTTCGATCCAAGCCTAGGAACGGCGGCTGGGTGTGGCGACGGCGGGGATCGACTGGGCGCGAGGCGGCGAAGCGGATGGGGGCCGGGTCCGGCGACCGCGCGGCCGGGAAGGCCAACTTCTAGTCGGGTCGGGTCGGGTCTGCGGGTCTGCAAGCACAGTGACCAGGCTTAGAGAGAGACGCGGGCTGATGTGCAAAAATAGAATTTTTTCGTCCTTCAAAACAAACTCAGATTTTTCCACTATTTATAGAAAAATTTTGATTTTCCAAAATTCATAACTTATTCATACAAACTCCGAATAATACGTTTCACATATGCACGAACTCGTATCGACGAGCTCTACAACTTTCATGAAGAAAGTTTTCCCAAATTTTGAACGTATAAAAAGTCGATTTTCACGACCCCTTAAATAACGTTCGTTTTCGAAAATAAAATTATTCGGAACCAATTTTCTCAAACCACGACAATCCAAATAATCTCAAATATCACAATTCAATTAATATAACAATTATTGAATTACACAAATTTATTGTATGAAAATCTGGGTCTTCACAAATATTATGTATGTTGGATGAGTTGATTTCATTGTATGGAAACATACTGTTGTACTTATTATGGATTTAGGGTTAACGTAGTGACTGGTATGGGGGAACCGAACACTCTAATCCTAGGTGGATGATGAGATGCGGTTGGTTGAGTATGTACAATTATCGGACGTTCTAAATATGTATATAAGTATACATATTGATGAAATACGATAAAGATAAATATGTCGGATGCCATAATCTAGGCCAGGTGACGGGCTACGATTCAGTTAGAGCTCTAGTCTGTCAATACCTTATTTTTATAAATATGATTTCGGGGTTTTGAGAAGAAAGATGTGAGTTAAGGTTTGGTGTTGGTTTGTGTTTTGGTGATTGATGGTTTAGTGTGGATGTGGAAATTGTGGAGTGTTGACTTGAGTGAAATTAATTTTGATTTAATTAAACAACCGTTATTTCTTTTACTCATACGAGCTTTCAAAAGCTTACTGGGTTTTGTGTTGTTGCAATCCCGGTACACTATTCAAATGGTGTAGCGAATATTCCTACATGTCAGGATAACCAAGGAGGTGACCGTGCAGTTTAGGAGTTGCAGTATTTATTTGCTTTTCATTTGAGTGGTGAGATTTGTTATGCTCATTTAGAGCTTTACTTTTTATTTGGTGAGTGAGTTGTAATAATTAACCGAGACTAAATTCGGTTTTTTAAATTAAATTGTGTGGTGAGGTTGTTAAGGAAAATAAATTTTCATGATGGTTATTTTAAGTTGTAGCAATTCATGTTTGGATTTTGAATTTTTATTCTAAAATTCGGGGCGTGACACTTCCATTCTCTAGTCTTAAGAAGTTTTGCCTTTTCAAATAAGGAGAAGTCTGCAATACATAAAACTCTGGCCGGCATCTTTCCACCCTCTTTCCACCCTTCTGTCATAGTTTTGAGGAGACTTGCTTTCAAGATCTTCAAGTGTACAACGTCTCAAAGGCATCTCTCATTCATCCTCTATTTCACATTTTTCCTTGTAAACATTTTAGTTTTTCCTTTGTTTGATTCGTAAACTATGATTTCTAGTTAACATATAATGTTAAGAACAAAGTTTAAAGCTCATTTATATGTTTTGATAATAGAGTTGCAATTTTTTTTAGTTTGATTTCTATGTTGCTTATGTGAGATTGCTTGATTGATTTTGTTTTACAGAAACTTTTATATGCTCATCTTATTTGGGTTGACACTTATATAATCTGCCTGTAATTGAAGCTAGATATATGTATACAATTCATCTAATAATTTTGTGAACCTATTTCATAAGTAATAAAGGGTTTGGATAAAGGTCGAAATTAATTAAAGAAGATTGCAAATTGATAAGCTTTCGTATACTAGGTTGTGCACTTTGGTTGACATCCTTTCATTGTTTTTCATGCGTTGAATATGTTCTTGAGTAGCTATCTTTCTAGAATGTGATTGCATGTTCAATGGGTTTAATTTAGGTGCTTTCACTTAGATTAAATATTCAAGGAAAGTAAAATACGGAAAATCATTTGTTTACTAACGTTTTACATGGTAAACTTTTTTCCCATGCATAGATAATCAACTATAGGGATTGTAATTAGTTTTCATTCATGTGATTGTGGTTTTAATCTTTGTTCCTTACGTTTCACCTTCACCCATGTATATGTTTTATATTTTTTTCTTTGTTTCTTTTAAATTTCGATTTCTAACCGTAAAATTCCCCATTTATACATTTTCATGTTTATATATTCTTTTGTGTTTTATAATTTTGTAAATAATACTATATATTATACTTTAATTCTTTATTTGTTATGTAATTACTTGTGCACCCTAAATCCCCAGTTTGAATGATCCCTAGTTATTCTATATTGACAACTACACTTTGCAGGGTTAAATTGCGTGCTGCTTTTAGCATATTAATCTATGAGTCTAAGTAGTTTCAAGAACTTCAACTAATTGTACAGGCTTTTCTGAGTCATAAATTTTTTTGGCAAACTCCGGTTTTAATTGAACTATCAGCTTTAACTGGATATGGTTCATTAATTGGCTTTACCTTCTCTCATGAATTTATTTTATCCTGCTAAAAATTCCATTACATAGTATTTAAAGGTCACCTCAAGCGCATCTTGAGGAGTTAAAGACGCAAATTTGCAATTAAAATGAGTGAATTTCGATATCTAGGAGTGAATGAAGAGGATTTGAAGGTGAAAAAGGCGTAAAAATCAGGCAGAAGGTGTACGAGCAACTTTTTTTATTTTTTTGAGTAAAACCACATTTGCAACTCTACTATCGAACTTATGTTTCCCAACTTCAAAACTCACGATCTTGGGTTGTTCTAAGAAAACAACTTCTGGCGAGATTCGCGACTTAGGGTATATTGTGGTGATGGACAATGGGAGAGAAAAGCTAGGTACTTGAAACTAACATATAGGGAAGGGAACATAATGAGAAACGACAAGAAGCAAGATGGAGCATAGGTCCCTCCTTCACAAAACGAAGTCTAGTTTATTATGAATTATTATGACTTCTGTTAAATCAACGTCCTCATCTTCTACTCGCATATAATTGAATCCACAATTTAAAAGTTTTAGTTTTCATCCTTATCTTGTACAGCTACTTTAGTTTTTATCTTCTACTCGTATACAATTATCTCATATATATAACTAATACATATAGTTATATACACCATTCTCAATAAATAATAATCATCACAAACATTTCATTAATGACCATAAATAAGCTTTTTCTTGTAAAAGTAATTTGAGAATTGAAATTGATCTACTCATTTCATTTCATAACCCCTTTATATAGAGAACGAATTACAACGGAAATATCAATTACAGATAACATTAAATGCTGATTAATCCGTAATCGGTGCAGATTGATTGGTAATCATTGATTCCTTTAAGAGGGTTGATTCATTGATTTCCTCTTCGTCAGTAACTTTGACGAAGGCACATAATGTTATTTTCCTTTAACACTCCCCCTTATGCCAAGTCAAAGACGAAATGGTGCATAAGTTGTTGCCTCACAAAAAACCTTGCCAAGTAATAATAAAAAATTTGTGGGACAAAAAATACACTTTGGTCGAACGAAAAAAGCACGCGCACTCTTTACATTTGAGGATGACATGTGGGTGTTAGACTACCCCTGACGTCTACACCTCTCCCAGATCCTTACATTGATCAAGGGAGCTTGGAAAGTCTTCGCATTCATATGCTTTTCACATATTTCTCAAATATGGCTTTAGGCAATGATTTGGTGAACAAATCTGCCACATTCTCCTCAGATCTTACTTGATTCACTTGAATCTTAAGGAGGGCCTATTGTTGCTGATTGTAGAAAAACTTTGGCTATATGTGTTTTATGTTATCACCCTTGATATAACTAGCTTCATCTGTTCGATGCAAGCTGCATTATCTTTATAAATGCAAGTAGGCTCTTCAGTGGTAGAACTTAAACCACTAGTCGCTCGAATATGTGTAATGATAGTTCTTAACCATATACACTCATGAACCACCTCATGTAGAGCAATGATCTCTGAGTGGTTCGAGGAGGTAGCCATAAGGGTTTTCTTAGTTGATCTCCAAGACATCACCGTGTTCCCAATGGTAAATACATAATCAGTTTGAGAACAACCTTTATGTTGGCCAGAAAGGAACCCAGCATCAGTAAAACCAACCAAAACATCATTTGTAGTTTCGGTGTAGTGAGTGGCGCTTTTGAAATCAACACTTCCTTTCAGGATTACAGTTCCATCTGCGGTCCCTCTTGTCTCTCTGTAGGGAAAGAACAGTCCCAACTCAATAGTTCCTTTTAGGTATCAGAAGATGTTCTTGATAGCATTCCAGTGACGCTACGTTGACGCTGAGCCAAATCTAGCTAATAAGTTCACTAAGAATGCAATGTCTGGTCGAGTACATTGGGTTAAGTACAATAATGCGCCTATTGCACTTAGATAGGGAATTTCAGCTCCCAACACCTCTTTGTCATCTTCCTTTGGATGAAATGAATCTTTCTTTGCATCCGAACTTCAACCGATCATGGGAGTGCTAGCAGGATGTGCTTTGTCCATCTTTTGAACATACGCAAACTAGTGGATTAGTATTCCACAAACTCGGTGTTCTAGTTCAAGGCCTAGACAGAATCGAGTTTTCCCAAGATCCTTCATCTCAAATTCGGATTTCAAGTAGCTCGCGGTTTCTCTTATTTCATCAAGAGTACCTATTATGTTCATATCATCGACATATACAGCTACAATTGAAAATCCGGAGCTTGTATTCTTTATGAATACGCAGAGGCACAATTCATCGTTCTTATATCCCTTCCCAATCAAGTAGTCAGTTATACAGGTATTTCACATCCACCTAGATTGTTTCAATTCCTAAAGTGAGCGTTTCAACTTAATTGCAAACGCACTCCATGGTTTAGAGTCACTTGACTTGGGTAATGTAAGTCCATCAGGCACTTTCATATATATCTCTGAATCAAGATCCTCATAGAGATATGCAGTAACTACATCCATAAGCTACATTTCTAGTCATTCGGAAACTACCAAACTAACTAAGTAGCCAAACGTTTAGGCCAAAATGCTCTTTGTTAACATTTTGCAACAAAGCTTGATTCAATATCATCGTGCTCTATGATTTCTTGAGCAACAGTGTATGCAAATATATCATCAATGTGTATGGAAGATCTTTCATTCAACTCATATGCACTCTCATAATCCATTGAGATTTCTTTGTTCTCTGGAGTTATTTCAATCATCGGAGCATCCTCCAATATTGACTCACGGACATAACTATAATCAGAGACAATCTCATGAGAGGGATTCTCTATATTGATGATTAATGGATCGGTTTGTGCCTTACTCGCCCTATTCTTCATTGGGTGAGTGTCAATCGAACCAAGTGGCCTCCCCCTCTTCCTTTTGGGACGGCCTCAACCATACCTCCACTAAGTATGGTTGCAGGGTCTCTATCTACGGTGTCGTGCCCCTTGTTTGGGACTTCTAACCTTGCAGGCACATTTGCCACTGGTATATGTGATCTCATCACTTTTGCGATATCAGTAAACGCATCAGGCATCGAATCTACTATGTTATAAAGATCGATTATTCTTTTCACTTCACTTTCACATTGTGAAGTGTGGGGATCAAAATGAGATAGAGTGGGGACAAACCATAACAATTCTTGTCGTTCCCTTGAAAAATCAAATTTCCTATCTCCCCCTAACGACGGGAAGACTGTCTCATCAATGTGACAATTCGCAAATCTAGCTATAAAGAGATAGCCAGTTAAGGGTTCCAAATAGTGAATAATTGTTGGGGATTCGTATCCAACATAAATGCTTAATCGTTTCTGGGGACCTATTTTGGTACGTTGTGGAGGCGCAATAAGCACGTATAATGCGCAACCAAATATGCGTAAGTGTGAAACGTCAGGCTCTTATCCAGTTACCAACTGGTACGTAAAAAATGGTTGGCTAGCTGTGGGTCTGAAAAGAATAAGCAGTGTTGCGTGCAATATTGTATAACCCCAGGCAGATATAGGCAAATTGGTGCGCATAACCAATGCCTTAGCCACCATCTGTAGCCTTTTGATGGTGGCTTCTGCGAGACCATTTTGTGTATGCACATGGGGTACAAGATGCTTTACATCTATCCTAATAGACATGCAATAATCATCAAATACTTTTGATGTAAACTCTCCAGCGCTATCTAGTCTTATAGACTTGATGGAATGATCAGAATGGTGAGCCCTTAAACGTATAATATGTGCTAGGAGTTTTGCAAATGCAGCATTTCTTGTGGACAATAATGCGACATGTGACCAGCGTGTCGAAGCATCCACCAGAACCAAAAAGTACTTGAATAGTCCGCATTCTGGATGGATAGGTCCACATATATCTCATTGTATCCTTTGTAAGAATGGAATGTTTTGTTTTGTATCTTTAGCATATGAAGGTCTCGATCCTGTTATTGCTAAAGAACAGGCTTTATAAAACGAGTGATGTGACTTTGAAATAGTCAATGAGGCATAATGGGAGGGAGGTAGTGCTTCTGGTACTTTAGAAGGCAATGACTGCTTTTGAGCAGTACTAGGACTGACACCTTACAGTGTGGTGGATTTTTGTCCTATTTTGTTTTTCAATCGAAAGAAGGGATGTCCGTGTGAGTTCTTTAAAATACGGATCATCATGTCACGATCGGGATGCCCTAGGCGGTAATGCCAAAGCCTATATGAGTCAGTGTCCCACATTTCATTGACGGTGACAGCATAGGATTCAATAATCTGAATAGTAGTGAGATACAGTCTACTAGATTGACTCATTAATTTCTCTAAAATGTGTTTCCTTCCACATTCATTAGAGGTAATATAAAGGTATTCAATTCCATTCTCACAGTGAGTTTCTATATGATAACCGTTGGCACGAATATCTTTGAAACTTAATGAGGTTCGACTAGCTCTTGGTGCATACAGAGCGTCTGTGACATTAAACATTGTGCCATTAGGCAGCAAAAATTTGGCAGTTCCTCTTCCTTTTATTACTTGTGATGATCCAATTATCGTAGTCACGGAGGAATTATAGGCTATTAATTTAATGAATAATTGCATATTCCTTAATATGGCGTGGGTAGTCCCACTATCCACTAAGCACTCAAGTTCTCATCGATTCATTCCTACAACTCTACAAGTAAATAGGAGGTATTCATTAAATAATTTGAAAATATATCTCATATTCTTTAGAGTATTTCGATTTAGGTAGAATGATATTCTTTTCATTCTAATAATAATGATAATTTTTCCTCTAGATGTATTGCTTTACATCTTTATAGTGCTATTTTGAACCATGTGTAGTAAATAAATTCGAATAAATTCAATTGCTTTAGAATAAAATCTCAAATTTATTAATAAGTCAACGATAATCAAATCAAGGTCTTGTTCACAAATCTAATTCATCAAACCATTATTGAAATAAACTTTAAGACCAAATAATAGTCTAATTAAAAATGAGGCATTATGCCTTCACAACTGTCTTTGGAAAATAAAATAAAGCATATCAGTCAAAATCTGGAGCATCCATTGACCAAGCAAGTTCCTTGTTGCCATTGAAGTCTGCAATTGTGAGGTTGACGTCTGGGTCATTGCCTTCTTATTCCATATAGTGAGCCTCTTGTTCTTTAGACTCCCTATACTTCTTGTAAGGGCTGCTAAGTTGTTGCTTGTTTAGTAGTTCTTATACCAATGTCCAATGACTCCACACCTATAGCATGGTTCATTGCCAACCTTTTTCTGTTTGACTGCAAGCTTCTTAGGTGCCCTTTGCACCTTGTTTCCATGACCACTAGGGCCAACACCACCATCTCTACGCCATACATTGGGAGGGCCTCCACAGCCCATACCACGACCCCCACGTCCCTTGCCATGTGGTGCATTGTTGCCACGTGGGTAGGGATCAACAAGTCCAATCCCCTTTGAATTAGGGTTCTTTCCACCTTTCACTTTGCCATAATTAGCCTCAGGAATTTTCTTTGTCTCAACTTGCCTGGCATTGTTGTTCAACATAACCTCATTATGCTTCTCAGCCACTTGCAGAAGGTTGATCAGCTTATTAAAAGTTGTGATTTTTTTGTTGTCATACTCCAGCCTATACTGGTTCGTTAGTATAAGTGCTGAAGTAGGAAAGGTGGAAAAAGTCTTTTCGATCATATCATTTTCTGTGATTTCCTTTCCACAGAAATTTAGATGTGCCTTTAGGCGTAACATGCCCTTGTTGAAGTCATTGACCCTTTTATAATCAAGCAAGTGGATTTCATTCCACTGAACAGTCAGTTGTGGGAGCAAATTGTCATGAATGTTCCCAAAACATCCCTTAAGGGCATCCCACAGTTTAGGTGTCTTCAACTGAAAGTACACCAGCCTAGGCTAGGATCAATATGTCACCTCAAAAACATTAAGGCATTTGTTTTTACCTTATCAGACGGTCCATTGTCTTTGGGGTCGGTAATGGTGGTAGTGTAGTCTTTTACCACAAAGGCAGTTTCTACATCGGAAACCCAACAATGGTACTCAAGTCCTTCTGAGTCCAAGATGTCAAATTCAAGTCGAGTTGGATCAGCCATCTACATAAACAAGAGGGAAGATATAAATTACGCCGTCATAAAGACTTCCACGTAAATTATTTTTCAAAAATATGAATTAGATTTCAAGACCAAAATTCGTAATGGTCACATTTTTTCTTTCGCTGCTATGTGAAAATGCTTTATCACTGTGAATATGTATTTATAATGCGCATGAATTTTCATTATCATGGTAAAACGGAATTTATATGTTGCATTCAAAAAATAACCATAGCACGTTTAATAATAAATAAAACATAGCACATATAAAAATAAATTATATGGCATGCTCAAAATTCACAAATATACAACAAAATATATGTTACACATGATAATAGAAATAATATATCATGCGTAAAAAAATATGAACAATTGCATAATATAAAGGCATGTTTAAGAATAATTATATAAACGTAAATTAAAATCACAAAACATGCTCAAAATTTCATAAATAATATAAAAAAAGATATATATGGCATTCTCAAAAATAAAATATAAACAATAAAATATATAATCATGCTCAAAGATAATCATATAAAACATAAATAACAAAACATGCTTAAAGAAAAAATAAGTCAATATTATCTAACTAAACATGCTCAAAAGTTTTAATTATAAACAATTAAATATATCGGAGTATGAAATTAAATAAATGAAGGAGAACATACTTGGTATCGAGAAAATAAAACAATCCTATCGCGCGCGTGTTGATGCATGTATGCGTAGCGATGTTTTTAGACTAGAGAAAAAACAGAGCCGTTTCCTTTTTCTTTTCAGCAGTGGGCCATGGGCCTTGTTCTTTTTTTTTTTCTTTTTTTTTTTCTTTTTTTTTTTCTTTTTTGTGAGCTTCTATTCATATCTCCATAATTGGTATTTGGACCTCCCTACTTAATAGACCTCCAACTTACTTTTACAAATAACCAATATGCTATTTACACCTCCCAAACTTTCCCACAATGCCCATACTCCAATAAAATCAATAAAAGCCTTTTTTTCTTTTTTGAAGGAGGATAGCCTCGAAGTCCATGGCCTTTAGAGGTCATCTTAAGAGATCCACTTCGGCAGGGTGCTGATGATCATGAACTAGGGAACATAATTGGTTCAGTAGTGAAGAGGAAGAAAGCTTCGCATGCTGAAATATAAAATTGCAAAGACAGCAAATACGCCCATGATACATATTAGTGGCTAATGTGAAGGTTATACACAACCATAATTTATTATAAACACTATGAATCTACTCCCCACCATTGTATCAAATTTCAACTAATAGCAAGTATATCAAGTGGATTGATCGGAACTTATCAAAATTGGTGTGAGGCCATGTCTACTTACCCAAGACCCTATGACTTCATCCATTTTGATTCTATTTTCACTCTTTATATGGACAGATGCGAAATGGATCGGAAGACATTCTTTTAGAAATGGATAGGAATTTAAGGCCACAAGGCAATATAATTTACAGGGATGATGTTGATATGGTTGTGAAGGCCAAGGCTCTCATATATGCAATGCAATATAATGCCAGAATTGTAGACCATGAAGAGGGTCCTCATCATATATAAAAGCTATTGTTGGCGGCTAAGCAATACTGGACAACACCAGTACCAAACCAAAAAGAAGGAGAAAGAAGTAAAGAATCATAGGGCTTTTCATCTTCCTTACTTTAACTGTTACATTTTTCTGTCCATAATTTGTCTATCAAGTTATTCTTTTCCGGCCCACATTTCTATGGTGCGATAGATACTTGGGATTGAAATCTACATGCCAATGAAAAGTAAAGGTTTTTGACAAAAAAAAAAAAGATTTTTTTTCCTCTTTTGTGTATTTATTGGTAATTTGACATGAGTTGACAAAATCAGCTATAACTTGAAAAAAAAAAAAGAGGTCCAAGTGCCAATTATGGAGGTATGAATAGAAGCTCCTTTTTTTTTTGTCTGGGCCACAGGGCATTCTTTTTGTTTTCTTTTTTTCCTCTTGAGACCGGCTCTTTACTGTGGGCTGGGTCACCTCTTTTTTTATTTTTTCTCTCTTTTTTCTTTTTCTCTCTTTTTTCTTTTCTTTCTTCTTGTTTTTTTTTTCTTTCTTTCTTTTCTCTCTTCTTCTTCGCGTCTTCTTTCTGGGTATAGTGAGCATGGGGCCGTGCAGGTGAGTTGGGCAGTGGGTGGGCTAAGGCTGGCAGCGTGTTAGGATCTGCACGGAGGCTGGCAGCTTGCTCGGAGTTGCGAGGAGGTGGGTTGGGTTGTGTACGAGGAGTCGTGGGGATCCGCTCGAGGTTGAAGGCGTGGTGATGCAGGGCAGAGGCGTGGCACTGGGCTAATGCAGGGGTGCGACAGGATCTACTGCAAGGCGCGGTGGGAGGCGAGGAAGCTGCAAGGCCGTTGCTGTAAGGGTGGGTTGCTGCCGGATCGAGATGGGTTAGGAGCGTGGCTGGGCGAGGAGAGAGATTGGAAAAAAGCTAGAAAACTAGGGTTTTTTCTTAGCTATTGGCTCTGAGCATGCAGATAACGTGTAAAAATAATTTGAGAATTGGAATTGGTCTACCCACCCTGAGATCCCATCCTAGAAACTGAGGAGGGCCCTGCAGAGTCCACTCATTGAGAAAATCCTACCGAAAATTCAACAGAATCTCCCCTAAAAATGGACAACCCAAGAACTTGTTAAATCACTAAACACTTCTAAATAATCACCTTCACAATTTAGAGAAATTAATTTATCCAGGTATCTCAAGTTACAACCAAGTCATAGGTTACAGTACTAATACAACAATCTCATGGTTATTAGAGCAATATAAAGTCAAAAGAAAACGATACATAAAGAAGATTAGCAAGTAACCTACGAAGGATAGATAGCAGCGGTGGTGCTAAGCCCTAACTCCTAGAGACGAACAGCTACTCTACAGACTGGGCAAAAGAAGCCGAAGGGTCCAGGGAGAAAGTAAATAAAAACATTAGCATGAATGGACAAAATTAAGTGATTGTAACGAAAAAGGAGTTTATACTTTCCAACAATTATTCCTTTAAAAACTCGATGCATGCAACAATGGTAAAAACATTTATCTTTAAGATAGTAAACCTCGTAAAGACAAGCCAGCCCTGCTGGTTAAGGGAAATCGGACTAGCCCCACTAGTCAAAGATAATTTATTAAGTAGTGGAAAAAGATAGTCATACGAGTGAGCCTCTCAGGCTCGGATGATAACCTCCTAGGCTAAAGTACTCTCATACTCTCGTATATACCCTTACACTACTAAGTGCGGCGATTAGGATACTGGGCTTCAGTATTATTGTCACAAAGACAATAACCAGCGCCACAAAGGCCGACGAGCTTCCGTGATCCCATCACGTTGCTATATAGGCGGACTCAATACTAGCATGATAAAAATCACCCAAAATATGACAAAAGAAATCTGAAAACCAAATAAATTCATAAAGCTTCCCTAAATTCTCACAGTAACCCGAAAATATCCTCGACGTGTCCCACACTCCAAAAGCGTCTCAAATTCAAAATAAATAAGCGAGAGATAATAATAAGTCATAAATTCGAATCCAAGTACAACAAACTCATATCCGAAATTCATGATGGAAAACTAATCAAATATTCAAAATAAATCTGGAACCAAATCAATTCGGAAATCAATTATAATCCGAGATCAACTCAAGGAATAAAGCCAAATAAACTTTTAGAAAACAAAACATATGCTCGATAATTAAGAAGATTTAAATAGAGCACTATTTCAAGAATTAAACGCATGCATCATTATTTAAAAACAAAAATCCACTCACAATAAACGGCTAATCTTGCCGTCGGTCAGAATTCTCCTGGAATGAGTCCTCCTCTCATCCTATGCAAAAATAATCGTTCATGAATAATCACAGGATGAAAAATAATGTTCATGATAATTGAAAGCGAATTCCTAATTGTTCCCTTAATCTCAACTCCTTTCCCTGATAACCATCCAAACTTCACATGTAAACTCTACAACATTTAAGATTTTTATGGGCTAAAAATGTAATAACCGCAATTTTTATTTTAAATTCGTGTAATTGTGTTGAACGATTATTGTACGATTTCACGAATGTTGCTAGATAATATTTCATTTTTATTTATTTATCGAAGATTCGAAACGATTATTTTAACGAAAAGCTCGAAATGCTTGATTTGAGAAATCGACTTTTTATACATACAAAATTTGGGAAAACTTCCTTCATGAAAGTTGTAGAGCTCGTCGATACGAGTCCGAGCGTATGCGGAACACATTGTCCGGATTTGTTTTGAATTAGTTATAGAATTTAGAAATTATTTCTATTTTGAGTATAAATAGAAAAAACCCTAGAATATTTTCAGAAAGCTTCCATTTTGGTCAGCCTCCCTTCTATTTTTGGAAGTCACTATTCATCATCTTCAACCTCTCTCTCCCTCGTCCGAGACCGACCGAGAAAATGAGCAAAATTCTCCAAGCTCGTTCTCCCTCCACAGACCAGTAATCAACCCCAGACCACGTCCCACCCTTCGCCCCAAGCTGCTCTACCTGTTGGACGGCTCGCTTCCACCGTCACGGCCTCCAGCTCCGGCGAAATCGTTCGAAACAGTCGGACCCGAAAACGAACCAAAACGAGCTCCTCGTGTTTTCGGCCACAAAACCAAGTGAAACTCCTCCCTCTACATCGACTCAAACTTTCGATCCCTTGACGTTATTTTTTTGTCTTGTGCTAGTTATGAAAGTTGCTCAGAATGATGAAACGAAGGGGAAAAGCTCAGCCACGACACCATTGGTGGTGGTCGGCGGCGGCTCTGCCCCTAACTCCGGCTGCCCTTTCCGGCCACCTCCGGAGGTCTAAAATATAGTTTCTATCCATTTTATGATTCTACGTTTTAATACGATCATTTTGGCATATCATACGCATTTTTCAGATATCGTATGATTTAGTTATGAATTTTGAGATTTCGATCGTTAGATTTATGATCTGTGAAATTAGAACCGTCTGATGGACTAGTTTTGATATGATGATCATATGACTGTCCCAGTGGCTTTGTGTGGTCATGGGCAAAGATCCGACCGTTGGATCTTCGTATAAGTGTAAAACGGTGATTAGGGAGGCGAGTCGTGAGAATTCGTCCGTCGGATTTTCTTATAAATTAGAATCCAGCTGTTAAATGGTAGTTTAGTTATGTTTTGGAATTATAGGCTAAATTCAAATCACATTTGATTAGGTGATTGACGGGTTGTACTTGGGTGAGCTGTTTCGGTGTGATTTATATTTTTATTGAAGACGCAGCGGGAGTATCAAGGTGAGTAAAACTCAAGTAGTTCATATTACGAACCAAGTACCTTAAATTTTTTTTTTTTTAATTGTGTGAAAAATATTTCTGAATTAAATATTTGTTTTTAAATCATATGGACATGATCAACTACGGTCCATAGGTAAGTAAAATGAATTTTAATTATACAAATGATTTTCACGATTTTCTTGTGTGAACTATAGATGGTATTAGTGGTCATCCCTGAGTGGATGATTACGTGTATATATATATATATATATATATATTTACGTGGAATATATATATTGATTGGTGTGTTATTGAGTGGTGATATGATTGAGTTGGAATGATGATTTAGATTATATTTCAAATGCTTAAATTTCATAATATTATTATGTATGTTGGATGAGTTGATTTCATTGTGTGGAAATATATTGTTGTACTTATTATGGATTTAGGGTCAACGTAGTGACCGGTATGGGGGAATCGAACGCTCTAATCCTAGGTGGATGATGGGATACGATTGGTTGAGTTTGTACAATTATCGGACGTTCTAAATATGTATATAAGTATACATATTGATGAAATACGATAAAGATAAATATGTCGGATGCCATAACGTAGGTCAGGTGAAGGGCTACGATTCAGTTAGAGCTCTGGTCTGTCAAATACCTTATTTTTATAAAAATGATGTTGAGGTTTTGTGAAGAAAGATGTGAGTTAGGTTTGGTGTTGATTTGTTGACTGAATGAGATTGTTGGTTTCTTGTGGATGTGGAAATTGTTGAGTGTTGATTTGAGTGGAAATAAATATGATTTAATTAAACAACAGTTCTTTCTTTTTACTCATACGAGATTTCATAAACTTACCGGGTTTTGTATTGTTGAAATCCCGGTACACTATTCAAATGGTGTAGCGGATATTCCTGCAGGTCAGGATAACCAGGGAGGTGACCGAGCTGCTTAGGTGTTACAACATTTATTTTTATTTCATTTGAGTTGTGAGGTTTGTATGCTCATTTAGAACTTTACAATTTATTTTGTGAGTGAGTTGTAATAATCAACTGAGACTAAAATCAGTTTTTGAATTTAATTCGTGTAGTGGGGTTGTTAAGAAAAGAAATTTATTAGGATGATTATTTGAGTTGTGGTAATTTTCATGTTTCGGATTTTGAATTGTTATTCTAAAATTCGGGGCGTGATAAAAAATCAGAGTCGAAAGGCAGCCCTACGCCCCTCCGCGTATCACGGCCATGGTGAAGTAGAGTATGGCGTGCCAGCAGGTGCGGTAGGAAAGAAGAAGTCGATGGAGCTCGACGCATGTTGGATCTTCAGAGTCGATGGAGAACATTGAATTTTTTTTTTCATCAATCATTGAATAGATGGATTACAAATTTGGCCAAAATCACATTGAATAACGGTAGATGTAATGGCATGTATAGATTTTCGGTCGAGATTACAAGTTCATGTACTGTTTTGATTTTTTGAAAGAAAATGTACCAAACTTCGGAGTCACCCATTTGTCGGGTACTGTTATTAAAAAGTTTACCCAAATTCAATTGTTTCCCTCAAAATCACTTTGTACAACAATTATGATCAAAACACGCAAAACATAATGATTTTCATTTCACCAAACAATTCCAACTATATTTCCCAATCTACTCAAGCGAAAATCATTTATAACAAATTATTGTTTTTACTTATCCATGAACCGTTGAAGATCAAGTTCATATTTTTCAAAACAAATATTACTTGCAGCAAATATGATTTACAACTAACAATTAATTTTACTAAAACTATCATAATACTAATTTATCACCCAAAACAATGTAAGATTTACTCACCTCTATATCTTGTTGAGTCGTCACACACAAACCGAGACAAATTCAAAATCATCAAAATCTGCTCACGCACTTCCGTTTATCACCTAATCACATCAAGGTCACACTCAATACAACACAAAGCACACAATCGTTTTAAAGTTCGAAACACGAGAATTATAAATCAAATGATATGCCAATCGAAACGAAACCTTATCAGAGATCACCTAAGGCCTCTAAAACACTTCTAGGATAAAACCGCCCAAACAAGAGGAGATCCAACGGTCGGATCCTCACGGATTTAAAATCATACGAACCGAAATTGAAAATAACCTAACTCAACCAAAAAGTCAAGCAACACAAAAGTAAACATACCCACATGTTCTATTGACGAATGGACGCTAGCGGAGCAAAGAACTGCTCTTGAGGAGGCCGAAAGAGCCATCACAAGCGGCTACACGTGAAGCCCACGCGCCTCCTGGCCGAGTTCAAAACCATGAAGATCAGCACCATCAAACTTAAATATCACAACACGATGAACAACTTTCATAACTGGCACCAAGATCGATTCGGCGTAGATCAAGCTTGAAAAATCTCCCGTTGAACTTCAAGCAGTGATTTCTCGCTTCACACTTCGAATCGATCTTCAAGGCTTGCATGAATCGAACCAGGAGGAAGAGAGCTTCAAAACCTATGTAGTCTCACCCGCTGCCGTGGCTGGAGGAAGAAACGAGATCCAGGTCGGCGTCGCCTTGATTTTTGCTGTTTGATCTGCCGTGTAAGGTAAAGCTGGGAGTAAGCAGTGGTTGGGAGAAGGAGAGTGAAAATATGAGCTGATTGGTGGCGGTTTCACCGCCGGAGGACTCCGGCGGCCAGAACAGGTAGGGTCGGGTCACCAATTTCGCAAGCCGGGTCGGGTTTTCTAGAGAGAAAAATCCTCCGGAAGATTTAGAAAAATGGAAATTATGAAAATAAAATCCGAAAAATCCTATTTATAAAAAATTTTAAAAAATGGAAATAAATTCCGCTGACCACAACTTCTTCATACGATCTCCGATTTTCGTATACCACATATCCACAAACTCGTATCGAACGCGCTCTACGACGTTCGTGAAAGAAGTTTTTGGAGAAACCTAAATAAAAAGTCCATTATTGACTCCTCGAAAATAACACGTTTCTGGTAATTATTCGTCCGAAACACTTTCACTTCACCCACGAAACAGCTAATCGCACAACAATCCACATAATAAAATTCGAAAATCACTAGAAAATTAATTATTAATTTTCAGGGTATTACAAGGGTGACACATTCGGTTTTGTTGTTGACGTGTGTTGTGCAATTGACGGCGTTGGGAGACCGGCAATCTGAGTCATCAGAGCCCTGGGTCGAGCGGCGAAAGTCAGTGACAGTGGGAGAGAGGCTGTCTGAGTCGTAGGAGAAGACATAGTGGATATGCATGTAATTTTATACTGAGTTTTGTCTAAAATAATTTTTTTACTTTTAATTGACGTAAATGAACACATTAATCTAGTAGAGTAGATAGATTCATATTGGCCTAGATTTAGGCATTTGGTCAACGTCCCATACTGAAACACATAATTTTTTATTTTTTTTATTTTCTTATTTTCGTTGAATTTGATGCACCTAAAAGTCTAAAACAGAATAATTTAAAATACGAGTACGCGACAGTGAAGGTGACAAGCCAGCTGTTATGTTTTCTACGGTGTGCTGTGCAAATTTTAGACTTTAGAGTCGTACGAAACAATAAAAATAAAAGGGAGACATCTACAGATCTACTTACAAAATTGTTTTGTTTATATAAAAGAAAAAAAAAAAACTCCCGAATCTTCCGGTGCTGGAGTTTGGGTTGTATCGAACTGAGGGCTCAGCTCCGCAGCCAGTGTTGAAGAGAAGACCTGTGCGGCAGCCACTACGCACATGTCGTCTGTCTTGTTTATTCTCAACAAAAACATTCTTCATACTCTCTTCCAAGCAAGGTACTTTTCTTTTTCATTCAATTCTTGTTTCTGGGAATGGGGTTCTCACTAGCTAGATCCTTTGTTCATTTCATGGCACTTGAGGCTTTTTGGATCTGGGTATCTGTTATTTGTTATTGTTTTTGGGTTTTGAGGATCTACCTTGATGTTGTACGCTTCAGTTTCCTGTAGGATTTGTTGTCAAGTGCTTTGAGTTGATGTTTTTGTAAAGGGTGGGTGTCTTTTGTTATTTTTTTTGAGAGCTTAGTGGTTTGCTAATAGGTGGTTTGGTTATGTGAATACAAATGGAATTATTTGTGGGTTTGTTTGGAGTGTTGGAAGTTCTGTAGTTTTGGGGTTTAAGCTGATGGACGATTTTGAATGAATTGTAGGTGGGCTTTGGAATGCTATCAATATTCGCGGATTGATATATCGATTTGAGCTGAATCAGAACTGGGTTTTTTTTATTTTTTTTATTGATTTTCTGACTTGTGTTGTCATTTGGAATATCTTGAGGGTTTTGTGATTGGAATCTTGTGGGTTGAGACTATGCCTTCTACACATAATCATGCAGCAGGTTCTTCTTCACCTTTGACTTCATTAGGTCGCTCCATTTGGACTCGGCGAGAACAGTTTCATTCCGTTGAAGATAATCATGAGTCTAGTGCCCAGGAGTTAGAGCTTCAATCTTTTCAGAAACATGTTGCAGACCTATTTCATGACTTGTCGGGTGTTGGTGCTGATGAGCTGCTCTCTATTGCATGGACTCAGAAGCTTTTAGATGTTTTCATCAGCTGCCTAGAGGAATTCAGAGGTATCTTTCTGAAGAACAAAGAAGATATTTCTAAACCGCCCATGGACCATTGGACTGATGAATACTTAGATAGGAGTTTGAAGGCACTTGACATTTGCAATGCAGCTCGTGATGGGATTGATAAGATTCGTATGTGGCATAAGCATTTAGAGATTGTTCTGTGTGCCTTGGATTCTCGCCAGAGGGCATATTGTGAGGGCCAGTTCCGTCGAGCAAGAAAGGCTTTGATGGATTTGGAACTTGAAATGCTTGATGGGAGAGACTCTGGGTCTGCATTTTCACAGCGGAATTGGTCTTTTGGGCGTCACAACACAAGAAAGGATCGTCACCGCCGTACCTCATCAGGACATTCTCGCTCTCACTCATGGAGCATATCCGCTTCTTGGTCTGCAGCTAAGCAGCTGCAATCAATTGCAAATAACTTGGTGGCACCTCGTGGGAATGAAAATGCTGTAACCAATGGGCTTGTAGGATCTATATTCACAATGAGTTCTGTGCTCATGTTTGTTTTGTCGGCTCTTGTTGCTGCAATACCTTGTCAGGATCGAGGTCTTAATACTCATTTTTCCATTCCTCCACAGTACTCCTGGGGTATCCCCCTAATCTCACTTCACGAACGGATAATGGAAGAATCTAAGAAGCGGGAGCACCAGAGTTCCAACGGATTGCTGAAGGAGATTTATCAGGTTGAGAAATGCACACGCCACATGGTGGACTTTGTTGATCTGGTTCAATTCCCATTGACAGAGGAACAGAAAATGGAACTGGAACAAGTACTCGAGGAGTTAGCATCGATCTGTGAAAAGTTTAAGAATGGATTGGGTCCACTGGAACGCCAAATTAGGGATGTATTCCGCAGGATTCTGAATTGCCGAACTGAGGGTCTTGAACTTTTGAATAAGGTAAGCAATCTGGAGTAACTTAAAATAGATAAGTTTATGAGCATGAAATGTACAAATTTGCGAATATATTTTGTCTTGCATATTTCCACCTTTTGCAAGGAGAGACAAGGACATAATAAGGTCAGCAACAGTACAAAGGCTAAGCAAGTATCTGGTTATACTCTTTAATTTCTGTAAAGTGCATAGTCTTTTCATTGGATCATTAATCATTAATAAAATGATATTACTTTGTTGGTTGTTTGTGTTTTGTGGTTTCTCTTTTCGTCACTTGTCCATTAAATGTTAGTTAGATCTTCAATTATGTGACAGTTCGCACATGTTATGTTTTCAGAGAGTTATATTATTCTTTGATTTTGGTGGTTCCTGGATCTCATTGTCATGGTATGTTTCGCTTTTCACGACGTCCACTTCAGAACATCTATATGTGTAGTTCAAATCTTATCTAGTTGCACGTTTGGCCCCGCGCTATACACTGCCCAGCAGTTTGATAGTGATAGCAAGGTTAGGAATTCAGTCATGGTTTCCATTACACCTGGTGGGTTATGGGTTATCGGTGTTTTGGTGTTGATGTAAAGAAAAGGGCTCATCATACAAATACACAGTCGTATCATAAATATGATATGGTGGCAAATTATTCTAGAGGAATTCATCCATGAATTTGCCTTATTTTAACGATTGGTTGAAATTTCCAAGAGTATTATGTTCGATCTTTTACGAAGAGTTAATCGCGGAGTACACATACAAGCTTCTCAGATGAAGTTGGGCAACTGACAATTTTGGTCCTGAACAAAGTTTGGAAGAACGTGAATGATAGTTGCTATTGCCCCATGTTGAAGAAGTTTGAGAGAGACCAAAATCAAGAGTTCCTGGTTTATACAAGATGCAACCAATAAGCTATGTGAATGTATAAAACTAGCGCTGAAGTTCTACATATCATTCTCAAGGCATCAAATGCTACAGAAGTTTTTGGTGTGATACGTCACGCACAACTCTTCACATAAATAGCATATAGTACTGTATTACTGGTATGAATTAGTCAATCCTCTACTTCTATCAGCTTGCCGCTCAAGCAGCAGTACAAGGGCAACCAAGCTTTCTGTAAATCAGAAGGTTATTTTCATTTTCTACAAGAGTAATTACAATACCCAAAAGATTATCGTCAAGGATCTTCACCACAAGCTGTGATTGAAGTATATAATCACCATTAGCTGTACCGAAATCAATTCAATCTTGAGCTGTACTACACCTCTTTACAAGTCCACTTCGACTACAGAAAGATAACCACCAACAGTACCAACAGTACCAACAGTAAATTTTCTCCACTCTTCCTTTTGGTATCTATGAACCCTACATGACTGAGCTCCAAGCATCTATATGACTGAGCACCAAGCAATTCCTTTAAATAACTTCGATTCCATAAATACATACTAGGTACCGTATCTACCAGTGCACGGATTGCACTCTCCGAAGAACACGTGCAGGTCTCTTCTTCTCCACGACAGGAATGAGGTTCTCCATGAGCTGCATGCATGGAAGTATAAAATCAGCAAGGTCACTATCATTATGTGGCCAAGTTATATACAAATTAAATCAATGATTGAAATGCAATATGGAGTTGAAGTATTTGTCTGACTACTAGATTGAGTTGCAAGCTATATAACTCTATACTAACTAAGTATACCACTTGCCTAAATATAATTTTCTTTTTCTTATATGTTTTTCTGGGAAGGGAAAAAGGGGGAAACATCCTCAACACCACCATAGAAACATGTATTCAAACTACCTAGACAATTCAAAATTACCTAGACAATTCATATCAGACTTCAAGTAGGTTAATTCCAGTTGGAACATTAAGTAGGGCCAGTAATGTCATGGAAGAGTTCTAATATTAGAGAATAACTTAGCATTTTGGAGAAGGAACACACAATAAAAGAAAACTTGTAAAAATTTCTTGTCCATGCTTCTTCATAAAAATAAAATAAAATAAAATAAAAGGTGCATAACATGATGACATATTATTCTGCTAAACGGTGGATTGGATCAAGTATATGAGAAAGCGTAATCTATTTATATTTGGATTCAGGAGAATGACAATTTCGCTAAACAAATGACATAGTGAGTGGCTTAGGGATGAAATAATGTATCCCTTGTTTGCATAGTTAATAAATGTGTGGAATGTCAGTCAATGATCTTCAGGCACAGATTGCTTGTAGAAGTGAGACCAGTTTTTAATTAAAACAATCAGGCAAAGATATCAAATGGTGGCACCTTAGGTTCCAGATACAGGCATAAATTTAACCTGAAAATATTCTAAAAGCTTCAGAAATTTACTCTTGTTATCGCCCCTTTTATTGTATAAAGTTCAGTTATTAAGAGATTGTTTATTGGTTTGCCTCATATAGTTTGGATTCACAAGCCAAATAACAAATACACTAATTTGAGCGCTGCGACATCTGGGTTTCCCCCGTGCCAAATTGCCAATTAATGCATAATCAAGAACACATAGGAACTGCCGCATACACACAGCTGTTTAGTTTTTTTGTTCTTTTCTTAACCAGATACAGCTGTTTAGTTTTTTGTTTTTTGTTCTTTTCTTAACCAAATACAGCTGTTTAGTTGTTTGTTCTTTTCTTAACCAGATACCACCATTCAACAGTGCCAAAGACATTTGAAAACATGATTTACACATCATGACATTTCAATGATATAATAGTTGATTTTATGCAAGTTATCATGCCTCTTAAGTTCTCACCAGGGCAGAACCTACGTAACACTAAGGCTTAATATATGTGTAGTCCAGATAGCTCAGTAACATGTAGGTATCAACTATCAAGCTTCTAGAATAATAAAGAAGAAAAACCAGTACAAAATGAAAAGCAAACAAAACAAACAACAATTTGCAATTTTACATGCTACAAGGATACACTTGAGTACTTGACCAATATAGCTAAGATATCTGTAACTACAATAAACATAGAAATATGTTCGCCCATATACTTTAGTTTTCTAGGATTCATAATCATGTTAACTATATAATCATATTAGCCGGCTTATAGACTTCCCTAAAAATTCACCTTGAAAATGTATTATTATTTTTCAATAGATTTTCTTTTGCAAGTTCTTTCTGTATCCAATTTATTTAAAATGGGATTATAAATTGGATTATACATATCAAGCAGAACATGAACTTTTTCATCGAATGTATGCAAAGTTTTATTTGACAAAGTTTGAGAAAGGATTCATGAAACAGCATAAGACATACCTTCTTAAACCTCTCCTTCTTCTGCTCAGCCTGCACTCAAATATTTGATAAACATAGAATATTCAGAATGGATCATGATGTAGGCATGAATCAACAGACATTGCAATGGAAACAAAACCGATATGACCAAGTCACAGCAATTTTCTGATGATTGTTTTACAGATCATCAACATATAGAGGATCCAATTCTTTGTAGACTTGCAATAACCTCGTGATCCAAATCACATGCTTAAAGCTCTACGAAATTATGAAAAATCAGAAAGTAACCGGCCTGGACTAGACAATCCTAGGGTTTATGGTATAAGCCTATGGCCAAATTTCGATAAATTCAGACTTCAGATTAATGATGGAGGACGATCATACCTCTTCTCTCACGAGGCGTGCATTTTCCTCCTCGAGCTGCGTCACCAGAGATTCTAGCTCAACTGTGTAAGCCTAATAACATTGCCAAACACAATTCAATACTAACCGAAAAAACAAAACTGAATCGAAAATAATCTCAGTCAGAGTAGAGAGAAGAAGAAGGAACCTGCTTGCGTTCCCTTGACCTGGCAGCGGATTCTCTGTTCTTGATCATCCTCCTCTGCTTCTGCTGCGTCGCCTTATCAAGCGGCGCCTCCTGCACAGCTCTCCTCTTCGTTCCTCTCCCACCTCCACTCGTTGTTCCATTATTGTTGTTTGCGTACACCAATTGACCTTGAGGCTGAGACGGCGGCTGCTGCACCTGGAACTGCCCGTACCCGATCGGAACCACCGCCCCGGGTCCCACGCCGACGTCCTCCTCCCTCACGGCCCCAGCCCTGGTCAGAAAATCCTCCAACGTCATCTCCGCCAGACCGCCGCCTCCTCCTTCAGCTGCACCCGCCCGCACCTGATCCGCCTCCCCCTCCGCGGCCTCGTCCTCTCCGTCAGCTCCTCCTCCTCCTCCGCCTCCGCCGGCGACGATCTCCTTCCAGACCTCCTCCACCGTCCTCCCCGGCGCGGCGGCCGAGGCGGACGCTCCTCCCTCCATGGACGGAGGCGGCGGCGGAGAGGCCGAGGGCTGGTCGTTGTAGATGTTCTTGAGGAGGTCGTCCATGGTGATGGAGTGGTGGTGCTTGTCGACGTCAGCGATGAGAGTGGAGAGAGAACATATAGAGGAGTCGCGTGGCAGATCCGAATTGGCCGTCGAGACTGATACTAACTTCGACGACGCCATTGTCGCCGCCGGAATCGCAGCCGCTGATTTTTTCTGAATGAGAGAGAAAGGAGAATTACGGTTTTCTTGGGACCGGGAGTCGTACTAGCACTAAACTCACTCGATCCGCTCTGCTCTGTATTTGGTATCAATTTTAAGACGCGTTACTAAATTTGGCATCAGAACTAATCATGACTTAATAATAAACATGTGGTACAAAGCCCAATTAAATATCAGAAGACTAAATCTATCCAGATCTAGGAGAATCTTATCTGCTCACAAACGACACTATTTTTACTCCACGGTAAAAATGTGAAGATAAGACCCTTTTTTTATATTAAAAAAAAAAGTGAGAATAAGTTCGAATCGAACCGAGTATTAAGGTGCTAACTCTTGAAATTAACTTGAAGAGTCGAAAGTAATAGAAATAAGAACAGAAAAAGAAATGCACATCAGCAAACATCTACCGAAAGGGATTTATAATGAATTTTACGCAAAACAAGTTGTTTGGCTCCAGTTTTTCTTGAGCTGGTCAACAGTCTCTTTTCTTGCGTGGGCGTGCCAGCACCGTTCGGGTGCGGTCGTCGGGGGTATCCCTTGACCTGACTTCTTCTGAGCGATTGTGGACGAGGAGAGCACCAACCTCGTCGTGGGGTTCTTTGTGCCTCGTGGCGAGGACTTTTGCTGAGCCTTTTCAAAATCACAATCGATACTCGATGTTGTAGATCGAGCAGAGCGAAAACCACTGGGAAGTGAGGAGAACTTGCTAAAGCGTGACTCTAGCTTGGCTGGTTTGCGAGGGCGTTACCCTTGCTTGGCTGGTTCCGTAACCGTTGTGGTCGTGGTACTACAGTCGGCTCCCAAGGAGACTAGGACCAAAGCACTTTGACAGAGGATTTGGTGGTACTGAAAGTTGGCTCCTAAGGAGACTAGAACTTAGAGTGTGATCACCGATAAGAGAAAGAGAAGGAGAGGAATTGCTCTTAGAGAGGTTGCTCTAGAGAGAACTTAGATCATCTTATAGATGTTTTGATGAGTGAATTGGTGAGATGATACTTGTTGTAGCCTCTATATATAGGCTTCCAAGCAACACTATTTGACCTTTAAACAAATCATAGTGGGTTAGGCAAAATTCACTAACACTTAGTGGATTTGTTAGGCCAAACTCACTAACACTTAGTGGATTTTGTTAGGCCAAATTCACTAACACTTCTTTATTCCTTTAATTTTTATCTCCACTAAGAATACATATTTAACTTTCGACTTCTTCATATGAAATGATCCACCATGGATGTAGATTATTGTGGTAAAATTTCAGAATTTATTTCCATGTGGTTGGGCCGAAAATGCTACTGGACTCCTTACAGGTCCAGTTTTCCAGTTTTGATTCTGCAGAAAATTGGACTGATTGTTTGAAGGTTTTCCACTTCGAACAAGCTCTAGCACTCTTCATAAGAAATGATCCTTGGGATGTCTAGAATGAATCTGGAAAGTTTCAACTCATTTGAAGTTCGGATGGTTAGTCTGCCGCCCCTCCTTCCTTGTTTAGCTCGGTTTCTCCTAACCGAAGTAGGAAAATGTACTAAAGTTGACTTTTCATTTCCACGCTTCCATAGTAGGCTTTATTTAGCCTCTAAATATATATATTTCGAACTTGTCGACAATATATAGCTTGAGCCACTGATATTGGCTCGATTTCTCCAAGACGTGCCTTGTCATGCCAAAATGCTCATTTTGGGTCCAAACATTGCCCCCCAGACCTCGAAGTCAAAGGTCTTCGTCTTGATTGAAGAGGTCTTGAATCAGTACCACTCGTATAATATCGTTGCTCTGAAGCCACTTGTATTGGCTTGACTGAAATTACTTGATTGATTCCATATAGGCCTCTAAATAGGCCATAAAGCTTGGATGCCACAATCTGAATTGCCTTTGTCATAAACTGATGCTTTCTTTGCCAACTTTATTGCCCCCGTATCTGATGTCTGGTATGCAGTGAATTGGCCAAACTTAGGCAGGTTGTAGGATATCAGAACTTTAGCGTGCCCCCCATGCGAAGGAGACTGCTTTTGATTGCGAATGAGGATCCTTCTCTTCTTTGGTGGTAGTTTCGCCATGTGTATAGCAGCAAGTATCTGCCTTGATCGCTGGCTCTCTGTTGATTTTCTCAAATGTAGGTGTTTGGAGCCTTTTTGCTGGCTAGATCAAGTTTGATCAAGGCCTATAGTACTTGGCAAAATAAGATGTTGAATAGCAAACTGTTTGCTGTCATTTAATCCTTCGCGAATCTTATGCTGAAGAGGATGATTGAATCATGGCTATCATCATCATGACATGTGACGAAGTGAAACCACCATACTTGCTACAACTTTAGCATCTAAAACCGCATTGGTTTTAATCATGTTTTATTAAAAAAAAATATCAGGCCACTATGCTGGCCCTGCGGTGGTAGGAAAAGGTGGAATATCTTCACTGTCGCCCTAGATGCGATTCTCAAGATAGAATAGTGATTCATTAATTATCAACAAGGGTCACTCACTGGCCCAGCTAATAAATTAATCTCCAAAAACACTTGAGCTATAAATCAAGGTGTAATGGAGAAGTGTCCCTTGTGACCCAGAAATGACATCCAAGAAACCATTCGTTATCGATCAGGCAGATGAAATCACTGAGAAAGCCACATTCACATGGCGGACTAACATGAGTGTTCGATGTAGAAGTCAGACCAGAGAGGAGAGAAGTCGACTGATGAGCTTTGGTGGAGGTGATAGTCAAGCGGGTTTGGGTCCCACACCTCGCGATCGTTTGCCAGATGATGCTATGGCCTATTATGGGCTTCCCATCCGCCGTCCCATAGTGGCTCTTCGGCAGGTGCCTGGTGATTTTAGCAGTTGGGGACCAAGGAGGAAAGTGGGCTTCTGGCCTACCATCACTCTCGAGGAAAAGGTTTGGTATCAGGAGGTCCGAGTGAGAGATTTGGCTCGATGGGATGCGGTGGGTATCACCCAAACCATCGATCTATGCTTCTGTCTTCCCCATAATACTAGCCCTGCACCGCTTGCCGCTGCTCTTTGCTTCTGGAACACTTCCAGCAATACATTCGATTTCCGGTTTGGGCAGATGAGCATAACTCTGCTGGATGTTCTTACCATCACGGGGTTGCCCATTGATTTTGACCCCTATGTGCATGGTCAGTTTGATGGTATTCAATTTCCTTTGAGAATGGATATGGCTGGTCGGGGGCATCACAGTAAATCCTACCCTGTCTGGCGTGATTATTACCGCACCCAATGTGACCATACAGGAGGTATCGCATTCCTGGAATTCTGGCTTTGCAAATTTATCTTTTGCACTTCTTCCAACAAACCTACTGGGCGCTGGAATTCTCTGGCCACTGCTCTCTACAATGGTATTTGCGTTGGCCTTGGGCAACCTGTATTGGGTTCGTTATATCGCTCCCTTTATAGAGCTGTAATGCGCCCCTTTGATACCGACATTAGTGGTCCATTCTGGATCCTTGCCTTTTGGTTGCAGATTTATTTCCCTCACTTCCGTCGCGGTGATATTCCAAAGGAACCTCCAGTCGATTCCCTTTTGGGGAACTGGCTTTGTGGCAACATAAGGCATCGAGCTCTACCCTACTCCGAGTGTTTTATTTACTTGTACTTGTTGGGAGAGATGCCGGACCCAAAAATAGTCCTTTCTAGGCGATTCCCTCCTCCCCTTGATGATGGCTTTCTGCCCAGTGGATGCGATCATAGCGAAAGAGCCCTCTTGGCTTTTCGTCGAGCCATCTCCTGCTCGGATATTCGTCTTACCACCGACCGCGTAAGTTATGAGCTCTATACCCCTAACCACTTTGCTCTCCAATTTGGGTTGGCCCAGTTGGTACCCTGGCCTCTGGTTGATTCTGCCAATTACTACACCTCTTGGCGGAGATTAGCCCCACCTGGGTCTGCCTCCTTTCAGAGTCAGTTTACTTTGATAGTGATTCCCCCTTGGGTCAGAGCGCTGTATCCCCTCAACGATGTCGACAATGATTATGTTGATTGGTGGAAAGAAGTGTCTGTGAACTGTTGGGACCTGCCACATGACGAACTCTTCGTCCAGATCTTTCGTGGAATGAGTAGTCCTGGTCCGGAGGACCGCAAGATTTTTGAGCGCTTCTCCAACCCTACAGCACAACCTCGGCGACTTACTCTACCTTCTCGCTCATCGTATGCAGGGATACAAATCCATGAGCCTAGGGCAACAGTAAGTTTTTGTCTTTCTTCACCATTCCTTTTCCTTGTCTTGATTTTCCCGCTCTTATTCCTGAGTGTGTTTTGCAGCAAACTACCCGGAGCAAGACAGCCTCTGTTCAGGCCGGGAAATAAAAGGCAATAGCAGAGGGGACTCCTGAGGGAGAATCTTCTTATGATGAAGATTCTGCTGAGGTAATTTGGTTAAGAACGATCCCAAACTTGCATTTTTGGTGCTTTCCCCCTTTTTGAGTTGTGATTCTTTTGTCGTGCAGGCCACTGCTATCTTTGCTTGCAAACGCGATCGAGCTCAATCCTTCGAAAAGAGTTTTGAAGATGACGAACCTCTGGGAATGAGATTGGTAAACTCCGGCCCCGTCTTATTCTATTTAAATTTTAGAATCTGGGCAGGATCTTCATTATGTATCTTTTGACAGGTTCGTCAGAAGACCACTGATCCCTCTCGCCTGAGCGAGGCTAGATCCTCAGCCGCTGCAGAAGAGCCAACTCTCTCGCTAGTTCAAGCATCAACTAACCCCGTGGCGCTTCTTCCGTCTTCCACATCTAAAGAGCATCTGCAAGGTCCTACCATTTTAATAACGATCTCCGATGATGAGTCCTCGGAGCATGAAAGCGTGGAAGGCCACTCTGAGGCTTCTGCCGCTTACGAGGAACTGATGACGACAGAGATTCTCACGGCACTAGAGGTCCAACAGGTGAATGAGGTGAGGCCTCTTCCTCTTAGAGACCACATATCAGATATTGACCCGACAACTCGAGAGGTAAGCCACTGTTGGCCAATGTTTTCCATTTCCCTTTCTGATCCAACCCCGCTCTCTGACATTTCTGAATCTGACCAGGATTCTATTTGTACCGAGGAGGTGGCTGCAAAAGTTGAGGGTTCTATCGGCGGGACAGTCGCCCCAGAGATGGAAAATGATACTGACGGAGGTGGTGCCCCCCAAGTCTTGCGAATAAATGAGACAACCGTCGGAGCTGAGGGCTCTATGCTTGAATCTGCTCTACTTGCCTATGGTGAGCCGCGAGTTGAGTTTCCAGATTCTCCTACGGCTGAAGGGACAGACCAACCTGTTGAAGACGAAGAAATTGAGGAAGCTGTCCACCCATTTGCAGTGGTGGTTCGTGATCCTGTGGCGTCTCCCTCGCCTCCTCCTCCTACCAGATTCGAGAGATTGATGAGGGTGTTGGAGGTAACTCCTCCTTCTACTGTGGATGAGGCTAAGTTAGTGCTTCGTGAACATCTAGGTCCTTGGGTATTGGAGACCGACATCCTCCCGCGAGTCTTAGAAGCTCTAAGGTATCTCCGCCAGGAGAAAGCTTTGACTTCATGGCAATTTAGTGCTATCGACTCTCTGCTGAATGAACTTGATATGGCCCGCCGACGTCAATCGGCCATGAACACCCAGGCTCACGATGCTCAAGAGGCTTTGAATAGTGTCTCTCAAGAAATGGACCTCTCCCGCGATATTTTAAATGAGCGAGCCATCCGCCTACGGGAACTACAAATCCAAAGGTCCGACTTCAAACTTCAAATCGAGAACCTCCAAGCCCATTTAGCCTTTGTTGAGAATGCGATTGTTGCAGAAGAAGCTCAACTCGATGAACCTTTGGCTGCTTCTGAAGAAATGGGCCGTAACCTGGCCCGTTTCAGAGAACGGGTCACTCAGGCCGAAGCTGGTGCCATTGCGGCGAAACGCCACGTGGAAGAACTTTGTTTGAAATTGAGCTTTGTGAGTCAATCTCTGTAGGCCCCCTCGAAAACCGTTCGGTTTCCCACATGCTATTAATCTCTTCTTTTCCGAGATTTAAGGCATTAATCACTCGTTGAAAAACAACGATCGTAAAGAAAATAATCTCGTGAAAAGAACAGTTACCTCCTCGAAAACCGTTCGGTCTCCTCACATGCTGCTAGTCCCTTTTTTTCTCGAGATTTGGAATCACTAATCTCGATTTACTGTCATCAATTTTGAAATTGAGCTTCATCCAAGGGTGGGGATTTGCCTGAAGTCCCTATAAATAGTTGTATTTTGGGAAGGGAAAACTCACAACAACTTTTCTGAAATATTCAAGAAATGTCCTTTCAGTTCATGCTTCTTTTTCTCCTTCTTCACAAATCTTCCCCTCATGAAATGACCTTTAGCCTCTAAATTTTTAGGCTTTATGGCGTAATCTTAAGCCTGGGTTAGGCCTTATGGCGTAATCTTAGGCAACCCCTTGTTTCGCCCTTCTGGAATTTTGCAATAACAATGCCAGGCTTCAGATTGGTTTAGAAACGCGAGGGGGCTCCGAGTGTGGGATCCACGATCATGCGAGATCATTTTTGTTAGGATCCCACACGCGGAGCGAAACGGAGAAAGGGAGGAAGGCCACTTTGTGGTTCATCTTTCCTCCTCTGTTTCCTTCCTTCTGGATCCGGCCCATGTTGTGCCCTCCAGATGGAAAGGGCTTTGGTTCTCACCTCCTTCTCCCCCTTTCTCTTCTTGAAAGAATCTTAGAGGGATGAGAAGGGATGGGCTCTTTGAAGGAATGGGTTCAAGCTACAGAATGGTTGTTCCTATACTTCACGTCCAACTAATGGTGGTTACCATGGCTAGAGGGGGTGCAGAGACTCAAGCTGATATTCGGTTCATTCACTCTCTGCCCTTCCCGGAGATAATGGCGCGGCTCAACCGACGTTGGATTCCATAGCTGCTTCCAATTGAGGGGGCTTGGATGCTCCATTTTCTCTCACTGGAGTCTCCCTTTCTCATGGATAATGGTGTTGGCCAAGCCTATGTTGTATTCCTCTACCGCTTCCATGTAAATGGGGCGCGGAGGCTCCGTTACTTCTCTTTTTCCTTCCCTGAAGTTTGCCTCTCCTAGGTATAATGGCGTTGTTTAACTCGACATTGGATTCCATAGCTGCTTCCACTTGAGGAAAGATTCAAAAGATATCCGAGGATTCCTGTTTTTGTATTTTAGCCACCTTTGGCTTTGTAATGAATGTACTGCTTTTGGCCGCAAAGCCACTTTATGAATACAATAATATTTTTTATCCTGATATTCCAATATCCGTGAGAAGCCAAGAATTGTGTCTCGCAAGGCCTCAAATATAGGCCCTCATAGTTGTATATTGAAAACAATATGAACTTTTAAAATATGTTCTGCGTTAAAACGAGCCTCGCGATGAGGGTTTTGAGAAAATATTTATCTTTTGGATCCACTTGCTGGCCCCAACTCAAGTTGCATTAATTAGCTGTTGAAAATTCCACCGTGAAAAAATAATCTCGTGAAAAGAACAGTTACCTCCTCGAAAACCGTTCCGTTCCCTCACATGCTGCTAATCCATTTTTTCTGAGATTTATGGCAACTTTAATCACGCTTTACTGACACTTAGTTTGACTCTTCTCTTTGACCGTCCATCCAAGGGCGGATATTTGCATACCTATATCTTCCTCCACATTATAAACCCAAATTTCCAATCCCAAAATCGTTTCATCAACTCGAATATTTCTAACAGCAATCTTTCTTAATTACTGATCATCACCACTCTTCAATTTTTGCATTCTCTCAATCCATCACCAATGGAACCACAAAACCGGCATCCAACTAAGGATGGAGGAAGTAACAAAGCAGCCGGGAGTAGTGCTAACATGCTTCGCAGGAGGAGTAGTACTAGGTGGATTCCTACTACAGATCAGATAAGAATCCTCAAGGAGCTTTACTACAACAAGGGCGAAAGATCCCCAACTATAGAGCAGATTCAGAGGATCTATCTCCAGCTGAAATGGTACGGCAAGATCGAGGTCAAGAACGTCTATTATTGGTTCGTGAACCAAAGGGCTCGGGAGAAGCAGAATAAGAGGTCCACTTCGGATGTTCATGTACCCATGCAAAGATCAGGGCTTGTTGGTGCTGATAATGTTACCAATTGGAAACATGAGGATCAGTATATTAACTTTGGATCTTCTGCACCTGCTTCTGCTTCTTCCGCTGGTGTGATGACTGCTTTTAACAGGCAGATGGGGAACTATGGCTGTTATGGATCTATGAACATGGAGAATAGTGCTAGGGATTGTTCAATCTCAGCTGGAGCGGGAACTAGTTCTACTTTCTTTGACATGAATGTAGAACAAACTTTCATGGAACAAAGAGGAAAAGATCACCAGGAGATTGAAACCCTTTCACTGTTTCCCGTGCATGGTGAGAACATCTTTAGCAAAATGAAAACTACTTCCGATGGAGGTGGCGGTCACGGTGGTGGCTCTTACACTTCCCTTGAGCTCAGCCTTTCCTGCAAGGCAAAGCTGGAAAAACCTTTCGGAGCCGCTGACTCGGCTTAGTAGCTTCGTGAGTGTAGGAACACTCAGAATTGTCCCCTAAGAGTTGTATCTATACTTTTTTTTTTTTTAATAAAATAGCATGAATATTTATATACAAAGTTGCCCAGTGGGCGGGTTTAGGCTTAGTATGGTACAGTGTTGCCCCCCTAGTGTTGCTAGGCATAGTGAAGAAATGATTATGGGCCTTAAAAACAGGACTTCATAAATGGGCTTTGCGAGTGTAGGAACACTAGAATTGTCCCCCATGTCTCATGCGAATAAATTGTCTACGACTCCTCCGAGTCCCAAACATTGGGAAAGTATTTCTTCAAGTATCTCCCATTGATAGGGTTATGATGGACATCTCCATCTAGGTCATTGAGATGAAAAGCTCCTTTCTCTAAGATTTTATAAATGATGTACGGGCCTTCCCATCTTGGAGTCCATTTGCCGCGACCATCTAATTTTTCGCCAAGGGGGAGAACTGCTTTCCAAACCAACTCTCCTTCGCTGTAACTCCTTCCCCGCGTCCTCTTGTCATAGGCACGAGCGACTCGTTGCTTTTCCATGACCAAATTATCTAAAGCCTCCAAGCGCTTTTCGCTAAGGTCTTCATGTTCCTGCCACATAGCCTAAACGTAGTCTTCTCCAATGAGATGATGTTGCTCTTGAACTCGTAATGACTGGACGTTGACTTCCAATGGCAGGACTGCATCATGGCCAAACATCAAAGCATAAGGTGTTGTCGCGGTGGGATTCCTCTTAGAGGTGCGGTAGGCCCAAAGAGTTTCATAAAGTGTCTCATGCCACTGTCGTGGATTAGCTTCCAACATTTTCTTCAGTAAATTGATAATGATCTTATTGCTGGCCTCCGCTTGACCGTTAGACTGAGCATAATACGGACTAGAATGGATGAACTGTATTCCCCATTCTCTGCCAGTTTATCAACTTCACCACCCATGAAAGCTGCCCCCCGGCCCGAAACAAAAACTTCTGGGATCCCAAATCTGCAGATGATGTTTCTGAATAGGAATTGTCGCAACGTGCCACCAGATGCTTCCTTCAAAGGTTCTACTTCAACCCACTTTGTAAAGAAATCAGTCGCAACGATGATGAACTTATGTTGAAGTGATGAATGTGGGTGAATCATCCCAATTAAATCCAGCGCCCATCCTCTTGCAGGCCAAGGCTGTATAATGGGCTGCATTGGAATATTAGGAACATGCTGGACCGGCCCATGATCTTGGCAGTCCAAACAACCTTTAGCGAACGCGATACAATCCTTCAAGATATTGGGCCAAAAATATCCATGTCGTCTGAGCAACCATCGCATCTTTGGACCTGCTTGGTGAGCTCCACAAATGCCAGAATTAACTTGGCGCATGAGTTGTTTGGCTTCGTGGCCATAAACACATCTGAAATCCATGTCATCTTCTCCTCGTCTGCGAAGTTCATCACCTCTGAGGAAGTAGTTGAGGGCAAGATAGCGAATCCTTCTATCTGTGGTCTGATCAGGATGCTTGAGATAATTGATCAAAGGGATGCGCCAATCCACGTCAATGGATTCCAGGGTTGCGACTGACGTATCGTCTGGAGGATCTCTTCTCGCCATCCAAGAAGGAAGGGTGCGACGCTCGACTTTAAGGATTCTCTCCCGCACGCCATATCTCAATGTTACCCCTGTTGCCAGCTGGGCCAACTCGTTCGCGGCAAAATTTCTCTCACGAGGAATGTGCTCAAGATGTACGTTATCAAATTGGTCCAACAGTTCTAATGTCCTGTTCCAATAAGGGACCAATGTGAAGCTATTGCATCTGAACTCATTGCACAACTGATTGATAACCAAGAGAGAATCGCCAAGTATTTGTACATCTCTAATTCCCATTTCCAGCAGTACTTCTAGGCCTATGATTAAGGACTCATATTCTGCTTGGTTGTTGGTACATTGAAACTCCAACTGGAATGAGTACGAAAAGTGATCTCCAGCCGGATTCTCCAGTGCAATTCCTGCTCCTGCTAGCGTATCCGTTCTTGACCCGTCAAAATATAAAACCCAGGGCTGGAGTGAGACTGTGGCTTGATACAGTGTGGCGTACTTTGGGCGATCTAAATTTGTGACAGCGACCTCTAAATCTCTAACCGCGGGGAGATCTAGCATAGGGTGATGTGCCAGAAAGTCCGCAATGGCTTGCCCTTTTACTGCTTTCTTGTTTCGCAATCTGTGAGTGTCCTACTGAGGTAAAAGATGGCATGTTCGACACCCTCTTCATCATCCTGAGCGAGGAGGCTGCCAATGGAAGCCTCAACTGCTGAAACATACAACTTTAATGGAAATCCAGCTCTGGGAGGAACAAGCACTGGTGGGCTCGCCAGATAGGCCTTGATTTTGTCAAAAGCCTCTTGATGTTTAGGTTCCCACACAAACTCGTTCTGTCCTTGCAACTTCAGCAGTGGGGAAAAGGGCTGGATTTTGCCCGCAGAGTTAGAAATGAAACGTCGCAAAAAGTTGATCTTACCCAGTAGTCGCTGTAATTCTTTCTTCGTTCGTGGGGAAGATGCGTTGATGACCGCGTTTGCCTTATCCTCAGGGACCTCAATGCCCCTTTGATGGACAATGAATCCCAGGAAATCGCCTGCCTGAACTCCAAAGACGCACTTGGCGGGATTCATTTTGAGCTTGTGTAGTCGCATGCGCTCGAAAACTTTTCTGAGATCCATGAAGTGATCTCCACTCTTCTTAGACTTCACGACGACGTCATCAATGTAAACCTCTAAGATCTTCCCAAGTATGTCGTGGAAGATCAGGTTCATGGCTCTCTGATATGTTGCTCCGGCATTCTTCAGTCCAAAAGGCATGACCACATATTCAAAAACTCCCGTGAACCCAGGGCAGCGGAATGCGGTCTTGTGTCTATCTTCCTCCGCAACCGGTATCTGGTGATATCCCGCTGTGCCATCCATGAAAGACAACAGTTCGTGCCCTGCAACTGCATCTACCAACATGTCCGCCACCGGCATGGGGTAGACGTCTTTAGGTGTAGCTAAATTAAGGTCTCTGTAATCCACGCAGACCCTCATCTTGCCATTCTTCTTGCGAACAGGCACTATATTGGACAGCCACTGATTGTACTTGGCTACCCTGATAATGCCCGACTTATGCATCTTTTCAACCTCCTCTTTGACCAGTACTTGGGTCTCTGAGTTCATTCTTCGCGGCTCTTGCTTCAAAGGCCTCTTATCAGGTAGCGTTGGTAGTTGGTGGCATACCAAGTCTGGTGATAGGCCTGGCATGTCCTCGTATTTTTCCGCGAAGCAGTCCTTGAATTCTAGCAATAAGTCGATGAGCCTCTGTTTCTCGCTAGGCTCTAAGTAAGTGCTGATAGCCACTTCTATAGGCTCATCAATTGTTCCCAGATTGACCTTTTCAGTAGGGTCCCTAACCTTCGGAGGTGTGTCATCCAATGCCGCTGGAGCAAGCTGAATCTCTTCTTCCTCCTCTTCTTGGTCCATGAACTCTTCATAAACAATTTCTAAGGTCGCAACTCGATCATAGGCCTCTTTTTCCACCAAGTATGAGGATAGCCTCTCGTACAAGGAATGGAAGGCCTCTATCCCTTCCTCTGGAAGGTCGTAATCCATTAATTACCCATTGTGCGGGGCACAACATGGCCGGGCCTCGCTAGGTCTTCTTTTACAAGCGTGAGTCCCCACTGTGCCAACTCAGAAGCCGTCACCCCTGTGGGGCGGCCCTTATTGTCGATGCTACAGACTTGCAATGGAGTAATTGGCTCCAAGTAGTACTTGGCATCTACGTAATTCGCGGAAACAGAAAAAGGACGGGGATCTGCTTTAATTATCTCAGCCTTATTTGTCACCCTATTCCACATAATCAGCTCTTGGTGGAGTGTTGATGGAACACAATAGCTTCGGTGAATCCAATCTCTTCCCAGGATGGCACTGTAGGCCGCGTAACAATCCGTAACAAAGAACGCATAAACGCTTTCTGAGGGACCCACCTTGATTTTTAGGAACAGTAAACCTAACGTCTTAGTTACTGTGCCCGCGAAGTTCTTCAATGTGAGAGAGGTAGACTGGATCTTCTCCTTCTTGATTCCCAAAAGCTGCATGGTCCTTGTAGTAATGACATTCACAGCCGCGCCGGTATCAACCATTATCTTGCTGACCTTAGTCCCATTAATTTCTGCTGTGATATACAAAGGTCGCATGTGTTGTACCATGGCAGGTGTGGGTCTCGTGAAGCTCATGAAGAAACTCTTGCTGTTAGCATCTTCAGTCTCAAGGGACACTGCTTCTTTCATCGGCGTTGTTGCGGCTGAAGTGATCTGCAACTGCTGTTCTCCAATTGCGTCAGCTTCTATGCATTCCTGCGCAGCGACTGGTAAGGCATACTTAGCAGGGAGCACATAAACCATATTGCAAGAGATATCCACCATTTCTGTTTCGTCCATGTCATCATCAAGATTGAGCTTGGGTTCATCTGCTGGGATATCGGCGTTAAACTGTTTAACCATGAAAGCAACCAAGGATTTCTCTGCTGGGACCACCGCTTTGGCTTGTTCGTGCTCCTGTACTATAGGAATCTGGTTCAGTGACTCTGAAATTTGTTTCGTCCTTGGCACTTCCTCTGGGAGAGTGACCACCAAGTTTTGAACTTTCTGCACAATCGCAGACCGATTGTCTTTGCCCCCCAGCTTGTCGAAGATGGAAGGCTCGCTATTGCTTCCTTCGCGAGATATTCTCCGCCAAACATTGTCTTTACGAGCTGGCGGCGGTTCTTGCCTCGCTGGAACTAGGGATTTCTCCTGAGCGCTGATTTTGGGGGCACATGGCTTTTGCCCTTGGCGTAATACTTTGGGCTGCAGTTTCTGAACTTGCGGGGAAACGAATCTCTCGGAGGCCAGTACCTCCAATTGTCTTTGATACTCTTCTGGAGGTTTCAGTAATTGCGATGGTTTGATTAGTCCTTGATCTAGTGCTTCCAAAGTTCGCTTTGCTTCTCCAAACCTTCGTTGGAGTTTTCTCTTCTTTGAAGAGCTCATCTCCACCGCCTTGCCATTCTTTTGGGTATACCATCTCCCTTCTTTGATGGAGGATGTTGACACTGGCAGAATGTAAGGTCTGGTAAAAACCCCTTGCCGCTTATCTGCTTGCCCTTCTTCCCTCGCAGTCTTCAACTTTTTGAATAAGTTTGAGTCCCTTGGAGTAGGAGTTTCTAAACCACTGTGTACTCTTGGGCTGCATGGTTGGAAGTTTCTAGAGGATGATACTAACCGTATTGGCGGCAGAGATCCAAACTGGACAGTTTGGGATGTTTCCTCATGCAGGGCTTGAGTGTCACATTCTTCCTTGCACCGCGAGCATAGGACAATGGGTAAACGAGTCTTGGATTCCCGCTTCACGGCTTTGTCTCCAGCCTTTATCAAATCCTTAACCGCATAGTCTGGACTTTGATTCTGCTGATCTTTTTCACCCCATGCCACGTCCACCATGTTGATGCCGGTATCTGGGAAGGGATCTAGGTCCACCAACGCTGCTGCTGTTGTTGGTGCCTCTACTTGCAAACTACCATTATTTAACCAGATTTGGATCTGATCCTTTAGCTTAACACAATCGGCTGTATTATGATTCCACATATTATAGAGTTTGCAGTATTTCTCCCCCCTTAGCTGCTCTGGTTTAGGAAATGGGCCGAAGTCGGTTTTCACCATCTTCGCGGCGATCATTTCATCCAAGATTTCATGCGCTTTGTTCGCGTCGTAAGTATAACTTGCGAACTCTGGTTTGGTGAAAACCACCGACTTGAGCTTCACCGGTTCTTTGCACAGCTTCAGTTGCTTTAGTGTTGAAGCCTTTTTTCCGGTGAGTTCCAGCGCAGCAATCTCGTCTTCTTCAGACTCGTCAGCCTCTGCTGTACTAGATTCCTCACTATTCGGCGTTTCCCTGGGATGTATGTCCCTTTTGAGGCGTTTTTCATAGCGTCCATTTCCTGAGCAAGTGCTCGAAACTTCCTACTTCTGTGATCAGTTCCCCCATGGAATTGAACATGCTTCCATGCTGTTTTTTGCGTTGGCGGGGCTCTAAGCCTTTGATTGCCAACTTCACCAGTTCTTTCTCCGACAGAATCACGTTCAACTTTCCTTTCTGGATCTGAAAGCGCTGAAGGTACATGACAGCAGATTCAGTTGGCTGTTGAGCCATCTGAGTGAGTGAAGCCAAATCTACCTCCGGCTCGATAGTCCCGAAGGTTTCCTTGAACAGCTTCTCCATCGCGGGCCAACTCGTAACTGATCCCGGTTGTAGCTTAGTGAACCAGGTGAAGGCAGACCCCGATAGAGAAGTAGCGAAGATATTACACTTCAGATTATCATCGTTCTGGTACTGGCCACACTGTACTTGAAACCTAACCAAATGGGCTGCGGCATTTTCGACTTCCTCTCCCGAGAAAGTAGAGAACGTAATGTTCTTATATCCCCTAGGATAAGGTGTCTGTGTAATATGCGGTGGGAAGGGCCCCTGGTAGGCCTCCTCCAAGTTAGGCCTCTGGTTCGCGGCACTGATCATTGCTTCTACCTCTTCTCTCCTTACATATCTTGGATCAGGAGGAGGTGGGTGAACCACTGTATCTTCAACTGACCAGATCAACGGTGGTGCCTGTGAAGCTTGATTAACCAAAGACATGCCGCCTCCGTGGGTCATTTTATGTCGGGTTGACGTCTGTGACGCAAAACCCACTGCTGGCTGACCCTTTGTGGTTACGGTGACCTTCGCTGGACTTTCAACCCGGTCGATACCATAATGGCTTGCTGGAGGTGGATAGTGGTGCACGTATTCAACTCCGTCACTGTCATATTGGGGAAACGGGCTATGATCAACAAAGGCCCCATCATTGATTTTCAAAGTCCTGGTCCCTTGCGTGACTGATGACGCGGCGTTGTTCTTCCCACTCGTTGCCAGAGTAGTTTCTTTACCTCTGACTGATGCGGCAGTAGCGCATGTGGATGTACTGCCGCCGCGAGCATTTGGTGGTATGTACTTCGCAGATATGGGGGACTGACCTAGAGAGCCTAGAATGGCACTAGGATCTCCCAGTGTTTTATGTAGAACCTCTCTGGCCTGATCGAGGTCAGCCTTCTGCATGGCCACCTGGGTTACGACGTTGGATCCTTCTTTGCGAATCGTCGCGACTTCCAAAGAAATGTGTTTGCTTGCGACCAACAGCTCTTCATGGTTCTTCTGCATTTTTTGGTTCATGCCATCCAATTGCCCTTGTGTTTGTTGTGCCCCTAGCTCAAGCCTCTTGATCGAGAATGTGAACTCATCAAGCCGTCGACGGTCCTCCGCAAAGGCTTTTTCCATCTTCTCATGGTATGAGGCAGAATTCTGTTGAAGGATATTAAGCCGCTCTTCTATGGTCGCATTTTCTGGAATGAGAATAGGCACAAAGTCAATAGTTGTAACTGCGCTCGTGGCTTCCTGGGTGATGCTAGATATATCGCCAGCCTGATTAGGCTGGGCGGCAGGAACTTGCTCGCCTTCAGTAGTAGGATGTCTATTTCCTCCTCGTTCAGTTGACATCTCTGTTGATGGAGGGTGGGAAGAAAATCTTTGGATTACCTGTTCTTCGGAAAGACCACGACAGTCTGCACGGGAGTGCGGTCTGTAACTAGAGGTCTTATGTTTCGGGCAGTTAACGTAAACCTTTTGATAAGGGTTTATGCTTGACTTCCCAATGGCTTCTGGAAGTCTGAATTCAATGAGTAGCTGAATTCAATAAGACACTGTGAATCAAGGTTTAGACCTGCGGCCCAAGTATAGTCGCCTAGACACAAACTTTCTTTCAAATCCTTTGGGCAACCTTACTGAAATGGCCAGGTGGGGGAGGGCGAACAAAAGAGGCAGAATCCATTTTGGCATGAACTACTCCCACATAGTGGTTTAGGCCCATTTGCACGCACTTCTGGATTCAATAGCCTGTTATGAACGTTGTCCCCTTTCTAGACACCATTTCACATAGGCTATACTTACTAAGATGAGAAAGATCATAAGTGTGAAGACAGTTCAACAAGTGTTAATAAAAACCGCCCTTAACCTTAATGGACCTGAACTAGGCACCAATAAGGAGTTTAGGTCAATATTAACAAAAGAGACTTCACCTATTCCGTTATGATTCACAACCCCTTACCAACCTCATCTTCTTAATAGTTGTGTGGTTTACAGCTCGCAGTAGGTCCCACTGGGCGTGCCAAAATGTTTGGCTCCAGTTTTTCTTGAGCTGGTCAACAGTCTCTTTTCTTGCGTGGGCATGCCAGCACCGCTCGGGTGCGGTCGTCGGGGGTGTCCCTTGACCTGACTTCTTCTGAGCGATTGTGGACGAGGAGAGCACCAACCTCGTCGTGGGGTTCTTTGTGCCTCGTGGCGAGGACTTTTGCTGAGCCTTTTCAAAATCACAATCGATACTCGATGTTGTAGATCGAGCAGAGAGAAAACCACTGGGAAGTGAGGAGAACTTGCTAAAGCGTGACTCTAGCTTGGCTGGTTTGCGAGGGCGTTACCCTTGCTTGGCTGGTTCCGTAACCGTTGTGGTCGTGGTACTACAGTCGGCTCCCAAGGAGACTAGGACCAAAGCACTTTAACAGAGGATTTGGTGGTACTGAAAGTTGGCTCCTAAGGAGACTAGAGCTTAGAGTATGATCACCGATAAGAGAAAGAGAAGGAGAGGAATTGCTCTTAGAGAGGTTGCTCTAGAGAGAACTTAGATCATCTTATAGATGTTTTGATGAGTGAATTGGTGAGATGATACTTATTGTAGCCTCTATATATAGGCTTCCAAGCAACACTATTTGACCTTTAAACAAATCATAGTGGGTTAGGCAAAATTCACTAACACTTAGTGGATTTGTTAGGCCAAACTCACTAACACTTAGTGGATTTTGTTAGGCAAAATTCACTAACACTTCTTTATTCCTTTAATTTTTATCTCCACTAAGAATACATATTTAACTTTCGACTTCTTCATATGAAATGATCCACCATGGATGTAGATTATTGTGGTAAAATTTCAGAATTATTTCCATGTGGTTGGGCCGAAAATGCTACTGGACTCCTTACAGGTCCAGTTTTCCAGTTTTGCTTCTGCAGAAAATTGGACTGATTGTTTGAAGGTTTTTCACTTCGAACAAGCTCTAGCACTCTTCATAAGAAATGATCCTTGGGATGTCTAGAATGAATCTGGAAAGTTTCAACTCATTTGAAGTTCAGATGGTTAGTCTGCCGCCCCTCCTTCCTTGTTTAGCTCGGTTTCTCCTAGCCGAAGTAGGAAAATGTGCTAAAGTTGACTTTTCATTTCCACGCTTCCATAGTAGGCTTTATTTAGCCTCTAAATATATATATTTCGAACTTGTCGACAATATATAGTTTGAGCCACTGATATTGACTCGATTTCTCCAAGACGTGCCTTGTCATGCCAAAATGCTCATTTTGGGTCCAAACACAAGTCAAGAAAGAAAAAAAAATGAATTAATATGTGTGGGAGATGAATATGTTATCGCAATGTGAAAGTTTATTTTGCTTTAATAAGAACGTATTGATAAGAAATTTTTCATGTGAAAAGTCCGAAAGTGAATCACGTTGTGTTGATTGAAGAATAAAAACAATTATTTAGTTCACATTTTATTATGGCACAACCGTTAGTTGTCTTTGAGTCGATTTTAGGATCACCCCAGCAAGATTGTATCAATTAACTGACATTGATGACTAAGGATGTTGTCTTGGTAGTAGATTCATCGCTCAGTTGTTTGGTCATGATCAATAACCCGAGCTTGAATCGTGACAAGGTAGTTGGAGTTGAGATTTTTCACTCTATCCCTCTTCGCTAGTTTTCTAAAGTGTGGTTATCAATTCACTCAATCCATGAATATGGTAGTCAAATTCAAGTATGAAAAAATTGTGGGGGCTTGTCACACATATAGATCGACTGCATGAACATGGTGTTTTAGGTTTCTGATCAAGATCAATAAGTCAGGCTTAAAGCGTGGCAAAGTGACTAGGGTACAATATTCATTATATCTCTATATTCATTTTCTTGTAACGTAGTTATCGATTCACGCAGTCTATGGAGACGTAGTCAAATCAAGTAAGAAAAAATCAACTAACGAAAGGATAAATAACATAATCTTCAATAATCTTAGTTAAGATCATGAGAGACGATGAAAATGAATAAACTGATCTGGGAAGGAAATAGAGTACACTACTAAAGTAGCCAGCATGAAATTGAAATGCATGCCTAGTAGTATGACTTGTACTTGAGTGTATGTGTTTATTTTGTCAACAAGTTGGATCCGTAATCATCATATTGCCAACAAAAGTAGAAGGATCTTACTATCTTAGAAGAAACGCAACCACCTAGAACGGAGTTAACTTTATTACACGACAAAAAAGGAATACCCGTTTTCCCACTTATTTGATTTTTGCCGTTCGACTCGGTTTGCTGCCGTCCCGTGACAATTTCGTTCTGTTTTGGTCAAAGTACCTGCTTTCATATTTTTCCCTTTTGCTGGCTATTATAGATTCCACCGTATGGCATGCCTAAGAATAAGAGAGACACTAACACAGACAAAGTCCAATGATATTTACTTTGGATTAAGCAATAAATGCGAATTTAAGTAAATTTTGGGTACGTAGGAGAAAAGCTCTCTTGTTAACATCAAGCAGCTACATTTGTTGTCACATAGACATCCAAATGTGTCCTCCATTTTGTAGTTTAAGATGCTGTTCCACTAATTAAACTTTTAACATCGGTAAATGGAGGTTTCGTTCAATCTATTCGAAATAGCTATAAGAGATAATAAAATGTGGAAGGTGACTCGAAAGTGCTCAATAATTACAGTAATAGGTTGCTTGTTATACATAGTTTATTTTTCTTACCAGCAAAACCAATAATAAAAGTAAAAATATTTCATTTTTCATTTTCATTTTATGTCTCATTATATATGCATTTCTTTTTCTTCTTGCAACATTTTCTTTCATAATTTTCATGTGCACAGGCTCTAAAATAAAAGTTAGACCCTTGGGTTTTTTACCAAATTTCTTTTTAGACTGTCTTTTGTTATTTTTTTTTCTCTTCTTTCTCCAAGTTTTACACTTTTACTCAAAAATCCAACCAAAGTTGTCGCATGTCTAATATGACTATTCTGTGATTGTCAAAATTCAAAAGACATGTACTTTTAGTGTGTTCGACACATATTAGGCATGTTTCGGAGTAGATCACGGCAAACATTCACGAATATGAGAGAGTTAAATGCGACGTATGGTGAACAATTTCAAAAGTATGAAAGACATTTTAGTGCTTTACAGGAAAACACAAGAAAATCTTTTAAATATTTTGAGTGTCACACCCACCTAAAACTTTTTTTCCACAGAGAGACACTAAGAAAGGTAAATAACAAAACTAGAGTTTGACTCTTAGAGATTTTGTTCGATCTCTAGTTCCCAAAGTCCCAAGGTGTGCTCTAATTGTCTAAGCACCCAACTGAAAGGAAAGTCGGAACCACAATTAGTACATGTATCTAGATAAACAAAGCTACTTGAATTTGACTCTGAAGGTGAGATTTCGGAGCTCAGTGGCATAGTCAGTAATTGAGGATAGAATTTAAAAACTACGAAACGCAACGGGAGAATCTATACTTTGACTCTGAATTGTGGTGCCTTTGATGCTTCCAGAAAAACTGGTGGAGTTGGTGTCACGCCCCGAATTTTAGAATAAAAATTCAAAATCCGAAACATGAATTACTATAACTCAAATTAACCATTCTGAAAATTCATTTTCCTTAACAACCTCACCACACAATTTAATTTCAAAAACCGAATTTAGTCTCGGTTAATTATTACAACTCACTCACAAAATAAATTGTAAAGCTCTAAATGAGCATACAAACCTCACAACTCAAATGAAATAAAAATAAATGCTGCAATACCTAAACAACACGGTCACCTCCTTGGTTATCCTGACCTGCAGGAATATCCGCTACACCATTTGAATAGTATACCGGGATTGCAACAACACAAAACCCGGTAAGCTTTTGAAAGATCGTATGAGTAAACAGAAAGAACGGTTGTTTAATTAAATCATATTTATTTTCACCAAAGTCAACGCTCAACAAATTCCACGTCCGATAATTGTACATACTCAACCAATCGTATCTCATCATCTACCTAAGATTAATGCGTCCGATTCCCCCATACCGGTCACTACATTGACCCTAAATCCATAATGAGTACAACAATATGTTTTCACACAATGAAATCAACTCATCCAACATACATAATATTATTATGAAATTTACGCATTTGAAATATAATTCAAATCATCATTCCAACTCAATCATATCATCACTTAATAACACACCAATTAATATATATATATGTCACGTAAATATATATATATATATATATATATATATACACACGTAATCATCTACTCAGGAATGACCACTAATACTATCTATAGTTCACACAAGAAAATCGTGAAATTCATTTGTATAATTAAAATTCATTTTACTTACCTATGGACCGTAGTTGATCAAGTCCATATGATTTTAAAAACAAATAATTAATCTATAAATATTTTCACACAGTTACAAAAATAAATAATTTAAAGTACTCGGTTCGTAATATGAACCACGTGAGTTTTACTCACCTCGAAACTCCCGCTGCGTCTTCACTTAAATACAAATCACAATAATCCAAATTCTCCTCAACTCAAACCGTCAAGTACCTAATCAAGCATGGTATTTACTTAGCAAACGAAGCATGAAATAAACTTAAATGATGATCCAACGGTCGGATTCTAAAATAAAGACGATCCAACGGTCGAATTCTAAAATAAAGACGATCCAACGGTCGAATTCTAAAATAAAGACGATCCAACTGTCGGATCGAATTTAAACGATGATCCAACTGTCGGATCGAATTTAAACGACGATCCGACGGTCGAATTCTAAAATAAAGACGATCCAACGGTCGAATTCTAAAATAAAGACGATCCAACTGTCGGATCGAATTTAAACGATGATCCAACGGTTAGATCCCCACGGATCGCCCTTGGAAACATCCCATCAAAATTATACGAAAATCCGACGGATGGATCTTCACAAATCGCCTCCCGAATCACTTTTTTTACAATTATACGAAGATCCAACGGTCAGATCTTAGCCCGTGACCACACAAGTCATCGGGACAGTCATATGATCATCATATTAAAACTTGAAGTAAAACCGATGGTCTGATCTCCGTAAATCGTAAACCGAAGATAAACTGTAAAGCCGTAAATAGAAACGTCAAAACTCAAATTGACTATTTATCAACTTTTTCTAACATGACCATGTTATATATCAAAACGCTCGTAAGGATGCATAGATCATCGTCCAGATAATATAAATTCAAAATTTGATAAGACACGCCGCCACACCCGGTGGTCAGACAACGGTCAACGTCGGTCAACCACCTCAGATGCAAAAGTTGTCAACTACAAACTTCTTCAAAATTAAATTGTGAACAACTTTAATACCTGACTTTTTCCGAGATAAGGTCTAGATCGTCCTAGATCGGGCTTTGAAGTTGGATTAATCTCCGTAACTCGATCAGATTCCAGATCAAATCAGGGACGTCGAAACCTTCAACTCTTGATCTATTACTCTACACTCAAAATCGTGACATATGGGTATGATCAGGAGGAAGAACATGTCACGAAAATGGGGCTGATCGGCCCGTACACCTCCGGCACGGGGTAGGTCCGATCGGTCGGCCTTCCTCGTCTGGGGTTGCTCCCGTCCAAGGCTGGGGGCAACGGCTGGCGAAACTGAGGGCGGGGAGTGGCTGGGCAAGGAGCGGAGAAGCCGGGAAGGCCCAGGTCCGGCGGTGGCGTGGTCGGGAAGGCTGCGTTCCGGCCGGGTCGGGTCGGCGGGTCGGCAAGCAAAATGAAGAGGCCACGCGAGAGAGAGAGCGGAAGGGGGGGGGGAAGGACTGAAATGCAAAATGTGATTTTTTTTGTTCTTAATAAAAAATCTGATTTTTCATACTATGTATAGAAAATTTTCAATTTTCAAATATTCATAACTTATTCATACGAACTCCGAATATTACGTTCCATATATGCACGAACTCGATTTTCACGACCCCCTAAATAACATTCGTTTTCGAAAATAAAATCATTCGAAACCAACTTTCTCAAAACAACGACATACCAATTAATCCCAAATATCATAATTCAAATAATATAACAATTATTGAATTACATAAATTTATTATATGAAAATTCGGGTCTTCACCGTCTACCCTCCTTAAAAGTATTTCGTCCCGAAATTCAAGCATGTTCGTCAACAAAAGGCTGAGGATACCTCTTCCTCATGTCAAACTCCAATTCCCATGACGCATCACCCTCATCATGATGACTCCACAACACCTTCACAAGATCAACCTCCTTCTTACGAAGCTTCTTTGTAGACCTATCCAAGGTACGAACAGGTTCAACTACAAATGTCACATCAGTGTTTACTTCGATCGTACCATGATCAATCACGTGAGACTCATCTCGGACATACCTCCTGAGCATAGACACATGGAAGACATTGTGCACACCCGAAATGCTAACAGGTAAAGCAAGTCGATATGCCAAGTTTCCTACCCTTTTCAGAATCTCAAAGGGTCCAACATACCTCGGTGCGAGTTTTCCCTTCTTACCAAATCTCACCACACCTTTCATAGGTGAGACCTTTAAAAACACATGATCGCCTGTCTTATACTCTAAAGGTCTCCTCCTCAAGTCAGTATAACTCTTCTGTCTACTCTGAGTGGTTCGGATTCTGTCCCGAATAGTAGTGACCTTCTCTGTAGTCTCTGTACAATCTCAAGACCAATGAACCATTTATCCCCTGCTTCCGCCCAACAGATAGGAGTCCTACATGGCCTACCATAAACAGCCTCATATGGAGCCATACCAATACTGGAGTGGTAGTTGTTGTTGTAAGTAAACTCTACCAATGGCAGATGATCCGCCCAACTTCCCTTAAAGTCTAGAACACAAGCTCTAAGCATATCCTCCATCACCTGATTCACTCTCTCGGTCTACCCATCTGTCTGTGAGTGAAATGCAGTGCTCATTGCAACAGATGTGCCAAATTCCTTATGGAACCTACGCTAGAATTCTGAAGTGAAACGAGCATCACGATCAGAGACAATCGTCACAGGCACATCATGAAGCCTCACTATTTTCTTCACATATAGCTTACACAATGCATCCCCTGAGTAAGTTTTTGCCACGGGAAGAAAATGTGCTGACTTAGTCAACCGGTCAACAATCACCCAAATTGAGTCATAACTTTGCCTGGACCTAGGCAATCCAGTCACAAAGTCCATGGAGATATCTTCCCATTTCCAAACAGGAATCGGCAAGGGATTCAACATTCCTGCGGGTCTCTGATGCTCTGCCTTCACCTGTTGACATGTAAGACATTTCGACACATGTTCTGCCACATCCCTCTTCATACCATACCACCAAAACTGCCTTCGTAGATCCATATACATTTTAGTACCTCCTGGATGTATAGTGTATCGAGACCAATGTGCTTCCCATATAACCTCTTCCCTGAGGTTATCAACACTCGGTACATACAATCTCCCTCGAAATCTCAACCCTCCATCTGCCCCAATCATCCACTCGGAAGGACCCTCCACATCCGGATTAGCAGTCATCTCATCAATCCTCGCCTGAGCAAACTCATCAAGTGTCTGACCCTAAGTGATCCTGGAGATCAAGATAGGTTGTAAGGTGATACTACTGAGGAAGATTCCAGGTCCTGCTCCTGCGGGCATAAGGTCAAACTCTGATGCAGCTTCTAACATGCGCCACTCTCGTACCATAATCGATGCCATGATTACTCGAGGTTTCCTACTCAAACCATCCGCTACTATATTCTTCTTTCCGGGATGGTACTCCAAGGTGAAATCATAGTCCTTGATGAGCTCATCCATCTTCTCTGCCTCATGTTCAATTCTTTCTGGGAGAATAGATACTTCAAACTCTTATGATCAGAAAAGAGTTCAAATTTCTCACCATAAAGATAGTATCTTCCAGGCAAACACCACTGCTGCTAGCTCTAGATCATGAGTGGGGTAATTCCGCTCATGTACCTTCAACTGTCTAGAACCGTAAGCAACAACGCTACAATTCTGCATCAACACACACCCCAAACCCTGATGAGATGTATCGTTGTAAATGACTAATCCACCACCACTAGTAGGAATAGTCAACACCAGAGCTGTAGTCAATCTAGTCTTCAGCTCATTGAAAGCCTTCTCACACTCATCCGACCACACGAATTGAGTGTCCTTCCTTGTCAATTTGGTCAAAGCCGAAGCAATACCAGAAAACCCTTCAATGAAACGCCTGTAATACCCTGCCAAACCAAGGAAGCTACGGATTTCTGTAACCGTAGGAGGGCGACTCCAACTCATCACTGCTTCAACCTTCGAAGGATCCACCGAAACTCCATCTTTCGAGACCACATGACCAAGGAACTTGACTTCACTCTGCCAGAAATCGCACTTCTCAAACTTGGCAAATAATTTCTTCTCTCTCAACGTCTGTAGCACGATCCGCAGATGCTTCTCATGCTCATCTGACAACCTTGAATAAATCAAGATGTCGTCAATGAACACTACCACAAACTGATCCAAGTAGGGACTAAATGTGCAGTTCATCAAGTCCATAAATGCTGCCAGTGCATTCGTGAGACCAAAAAGCATGACAAGGAACTCAAAATGTCCATACTGGTCCTGAACGCCGTCTTTGGAATATCTTCATCCTTCACCCTTAACTGGTGATATCCAGATCTCAAATCAATCTTTGAGAACACAGTAGCCTCCTTAAGTTGATCGAACAAGTCATCAATCCTAGGTAAAAGGTACTTGTTCTTGATGGTCACCTTATTCAACTGTCGATAATCCACACATAACCGCAGTGAATTATCCTTCTTCTTCACGAACAACACTAGTGCGCCCCAAGGAGATACACTAGCCTGAATGAACCCTTGCGTAAGTAATCCCTCAATCTGAACCTTCAACTCCTGAAGTTCAGCTGGTGCCATTCGATAGGGTGCTTTCGACACAGGTGAAGTACCTTGTATCACATCAATGGAGAAGTCCATTACCCTTTTCGGAGGTAACCCAGGGATCTCCTGAAACACATCAGCATACTCTGAAACTACAAGAATCCCTGTAATCTTTGAAGCACTACTCCCTGATTCAATATGGGCCAAAATCCCTGCCCTCATGACAATGTAAGACTTCAGACAACGGTAATGAAATACGGAATCATCCTAAAGCAATCAATCACAGCATGGTTCGGGTTCAACCAATCCATACCCAAAATCACATCATATGTGTGATCCGGAATCACAATCAACGATGCAGAGAACTCTTTGCCACCAATTCCAATAGTGCAATCATCACAAAACATGCTAAGCTCAAGAGACACACCGAGAGGTGATGTAACACATAATGATCTAGTAAGAGGCATAGCAATCAAACCCAACACGTCCACAACAGAACTAGATATGAAGGAGTGTGAGGCTCCTGTATCAAACAGTACTCTAGCAAGATAGTGATAAACTGACAAAAGTACCTTCCAGCCCCGTGCTTGCCTGACCAATGGCAAAGACTCTAGCAAGTGCAGGCGGTAACTACCTCTGCTGGTTTCCCTGCACTCTACCCTGATTTCGGGGACACTCCCTGGCCTGGTGCCCTATCTATCCACAGCTGTAGCATATCCTACCCCGTGTTTCGTGCACGCACGAGAGATGTGGCCTGGCTCATCACAGTTAAAACACTTCACCGGAGCTGCTGGTGTTATCTGCCTAATAGGCATAGCCTGAATGGGAGGAGTTACTGCTGCCCTAGCTGGAGTCTGATGCTGGAACTGAGTTCTCTGTTTTTTTCAGAAACCGCCCCTGAAGTCTCTGGACCTACCGCTTCTACCATGGCCTTTCCCTTGCCCTGGAAGTCCCTTTCAGCAGACTCCTTCTCTCTACGAATAAGGTTCTGCTGCTCAATGATCTGTGCCTTAGCCAAGATCTCTCTCTTGGTCTTCAGCTCTAAGATGGCCATATCACGCTCAATCGAAGGGTTCAACCCTCTCTGAAACTTCTTGGCCAAGTCTTCGTCATCCATCTGCTTCACATACTTGTATAGCCTGGAGAATTCCGCATCGTACTCGATCACGGTCATCTTCCCCTGTACAAGTGCAAGGAATTCTCGTTCCAACCTTTCCTTCACAGCTGTTAGAAAGTACTTCTCCCTGTATAGCCTCTCGAAGCCATCCCATGTCAAGGTAGACACCTCTATACTCCTCTATGTGACGTTCTACCACACCCTAGCCTCATCCTTCAGCATGAAAGCGGCTAGCTTCCTCTTATCAATCTCACTGCAATCAAACATATCAAAATAGGTCTACAAGTCCTCAATCCATCTATCCGTAACCATATGATCAGTGCCACCTCCAAACTTGGTTGCTCCCAAGCGGGTAATTTCCTTCGCTAGTACTAACAAGCGAGCAGGATCTTCAATCATGACCACGGGCGGAATATGTTGATCCTCATAAGGTGCCTCTACCTCCGCCTCATATGCATCATCGACCGGAGGGGCCCTACCCCTACCTCGGTCTATACCCCTACCACGAGGTCTGCCTCTACCTCGACCTCTATCTTCGTTCCCCTCAATCTCCATTACCTAATAAGTAGGGTATACTTGATTAATACACGCATAACACTTAAACATGACATAAGTCAAATGCAAGTCCATATTAACCAAGTAACTAAGCATACAACACAACGCCTAAAGTTCTAATGACATGCTAACGTTCCTAGCCAACCTAACGCTTTCACATACCCAATGACATTGTCAATACCGAAGAGCACACGATGGGGATCCCCTGCAGACGGGCCACCACTCGGAAAGTATTGACATATCACCAAATATGTACCTTACGCTCTGATACCAAACTGTCACGCCCCGAATTTTAGAATAAAAATTCAAAATCCGAAACATGAATTACTACAACTCAAATTAACCATCCTGAAAATTCATTTTCTTTAACAACCTCACCACACAATTTAATTTCAAAAACTGAATTTTGTCTTGGTTAATTATTACAACTCACTCACAAAATAAATTGTAAAGCTCTAAATGAGCATACAAACCTCACAACTCAAATGAAATAAAAATAAATACTGCAACACCTAAACAGCACGGTCACCTCCCTGGTTATCCCGACCTGCAGGAATATCCGCTACACCATTTGAATAGTGTACCGGGATTCCAAAAACACAAAACCCGGTAAGCTTTTGAAAGCTTGTATGAGTAAAAAGAAAGAACGGTTGTTTAATTAAATCATATTTATTTTCACCCAAGTCAACGCTCAACAAATTCGACGCCCACAAGAAACCAACAATCTCAACAATCACCAAATCACAAATCAACACAAAACTCTAATTCACATATTTCTTCTCAAAATCCGGGCATCATATTTATACAATTACGGTATATGACGGACTAGAGCTCTAACTGAATCGTAGCCCGTCACCTGGCCTAGGTTATGGCATCCGACATATTTATCTTTATCGTATTTCATCAATATGTATACTTATATACATATTTAGAACGTCCAATAATTGTACATACTCAACCAATCGTATCTCATCATCCACCTAGGATTAGAACGTCTGATTCCCCCATACCGGTCACTATGTTGACCCTAAATCCATAATGAGTACAACAATATGTTTTCACACAATGAAATCAACTCATCCAACATACATAATATTATTATGAAATTTAAACATTTGAAATATAATTCAAATCATCATTCCAACTCAATCATATCATCACTCAATAACACACCAATCAATATATATATTCCATGTAAATATATATATATATATATATATATATATATATATACGTAATCAACCACTCAGGAATGACCACTAATACCATCTATAGTTCACACAAGAAAATCGTAAAATTCATTTGTATAATTAAAATTCATTTTGCTTACCTATGGACCGTAGTTGATCAAGTCCATCTGATTTTAAAAACAAATAATTAATCTATAAATATTTTTCACACAATTACAAAAATAAATAATTTAAAGGACTCGATTCGTAATATGAACCACGTGAGTTTTACTCACCTCGAAACTTCCGCTGCGTCTTCACTTAAATACAAATCACAATAATCCAAATGCTCGTCAACTCAAACCGTCAAGTACCTAATCAAGTATGGTCTTTACTTGGAAAACAAAGCACGAAATAAACTTAAATGATGATCCAACGGTTAGATTCTAAAATAAAGACGATCCAACGGTCGGATTCTAAAATAAAGACGATCCAACGGTCGGATCGAATTTAAACGATGATCCAACGGTTATATCCTCACATATTGCCCTTGGAAACATCCTATCATAATTATACGAAAATCCGATAGACGGATCTTCACAAATCGCCTCCCGAATCACGTTTTTACAATTATACGAAGATCCAGCGCTCGGATATTCGCCCGTGACCACACAAGTCATCGGGACAGTCATATGATCATCATATTAAAATTTGAAGTATAACCGATGGTCTGATCTCCGTAAATCGTAAACCGAATATAAACTGTAAAACCGTAAATAGTAACGTCAAAACTCAAATTGACTATTTATCAACTTTTTCTAACATGACCATGTTATATATCAAAACGCTCGTATGGATGCATAGATCATCATCCAGATAATATAAACTCAAAATTTGGTCCGATACGCCGCCACACCCGGCGGTCAGACGTCGGTCAATGCCGGTCAACCACCTCAGATGCAAAAGTTGTCAACTACAAACTTCTTCAAAATGAAATTGTGAACAACTTTAATACCTGACTTTGTTCGAGATAAGGTCTAGATCGTTCTAGATCGGGCTTTGAAGTTGGATTAATCTCGGCCACTCGATCAGATTCCAGATCAAATCAAGGACGTCAAAACCTTCAATTCTTGATCTACAACTCTACACCCAAAATCGTGATGCAAGCCACATATGGGGATGATCAGGAGGAAGAGCACGTCACGAAAATGGGGTTGATCGGCCCGTGCACCGCCGGCACGGGGTAGGTCCGATCGGGTCGGCCTTCCTCATCTGGGGTTGCTCCGATCCAAGGCTGGGGGCAACGGCTGGCGAAACTGAGGGCGGGGAGTGGCTGGGCGAGGAGCGGTGAAGCCAGGAAGGCCCGGGTCCAGCAGCGGCGTGGCCGGGAAGGAAGGAGGGGAGGACTGAAATGCAAAATGTGATTTTTTTCGTCCTTAATGAAAAATCTGATTGTTCATACTATTTATAGAAAATTTCTAATTTTCAAATATTCATAACTTATTCATACGAACTCCGAATATTACGTTCCACATATGCACGAACCCGTATCGACGAGATCTATAACTTTTATGAAGGAAGTTTTCCCAAATTTTGAACGTATAAAAAGTCGATTTTCACGACCCCCTAAATAACGTTCGTTTTCAAAAATAAAATCATTTGAAACCAACTTTCTCAAACCACGACATACCAATTAATCTCAAATATCATATTTCAAATAATATAACAATTATTAAATTACATAAATGTATTATATGAAAATTTAGGTCTTCACAGTTGGGTTAGTGGTAACCTGATCATAGTGGTTCCATCTTGATGGGATGTTGGATGGCATGGGGCTGGTTCAGGTGACTTCTCCAGCTCTGCTGGAGGCTAGGTCTGACGCGGGTAGCTTGTCAACTAGCCATGGATCATGGACTCAGTCCGGTTCGATTTGTGGCAGAACCGTTGGAGCTGCTGCATGGGGTTCAGACACCCTTGGATGCTTACATTAGCTTACGAGCTTTGTATGAGCATGTAGTTTTATTCTCTTCTGTTCCATGCTACAGTCAAATATAATAAGATTGAGAAACGTTAAACTATGACTCACGCTAACAGCTGCTTCATTTCAGCATATTTATCGTGAGGCTAATGCTTTCCGTCATAAACTAGTCCGCTGGACTTGGCTAGTACTCCTACCTACTGTTTCTTCAATTCATCGCCGTTTATATTGGCTGATTTCTCAATATTAAATACTTATTTTTCTCCTCAAAACAGAATAAAAAAGGAAGCCACAAAGGATGAAACCATTGGGAAAATGGAGCAAGGGTCATCTGGGTATTGCCAATAGGTCTACAGGTCTCCACTTTTTCTATGGCTGAAACAATGAAGGACCTGCAAATATTCCTCATTCTAGACGATTGCCTTGAGTTCGTTTTCACTATTTAAAGTTGAAACCAGAATAAATAACATTGCTACAGTGAAATCAATATTAGTTACTTCAAAGTAAGAGTGTAAGACTAGTTAGTTTAGCCAGAAGTTGGGTAATGCTATTGAACATGCTCCATCACCATAAATCTATTTTACCAAATTTTGTTCACCAAATATATGTCCAGTCAACACATTAATTGGTAAGCATAGTTTATGAACATGACTGTTGCAGGAAGAAAAAGTTACTGACCATGGAAGTAAGACATCTTTTAGGCGTTTTAAAACTCTGGTGGCAATTTCAAACACAACACAAACACACATCACAGAAATTAGAATTCATTCTTACTTGAGAGCAGGGTTATTTCGAGCAAATAGAGAGTATGTTAAAAGTGCCCGAATATAGTCATTTTGTAATAGCTTTAAAAGCAAGATTGGCCACAAGTAGAAGAGCAAAATGTTCAAAAAATATGTCACACTTAGCTTGAACAACCAATCTCTTCCTTGATATACCTAACAGCATTTGAGACTCCGTCCTGAAAGGCAAAAGACAGTTTGATAAATCAGTTTCGTAACGCCATTCATAATTTCGAAGGCATCAAATCTTGAGAGCATAATCACAAACAGTTCTATGATGCCAGTCGTTCCTTCAATAATTCACTCTTAGGTGCTGTGCAAAGGAAAAACTATATTTACTCACACATTTCTTTACCAAGATTTGGTGCTAAATTGTGGAACTTCAACTATAGTTCTGGCCAAACTATATTCAGAATATTCAGATAAATAGTTTGTTACCAAGAAAAGCCTATCAGATATATGCAAAGTAGGAACATGTTCCCATGTAATCTAAATTGATATTTGACAAGCCACGACATGGAATAAGATGATTGCATCAATGAGAAAGTCTCTACCAGAGAAAGATGGAGTCCTTTCATTAGTGCAACGCATGCTCAGAGAAAAAGGTCCATCCACACTTAAAATTTGTATACATAGGGAATGGAATCACGTATTACACATATTACGGTCAACGACCTCGAAAAAACTCTTGGCAAACATGTTGCACATTCACAAACTAAAAAGAAAGCCCCCCACCCCTGCTCACCAAATCCAATTGAAATTATAATGCAACACTATCAAGTAACAAGGATGATACTTCAAAAGGGAGTTTGCAATGTGATAAAATAAGGAATCATACAAATCCTAATGCAGCAACAGCTTGGTAGATAAATGATGTAACTATTGTATGTACATTATTTATTTAAGGCAAGTATCCAAATCTGTACATGGCGTACTTGTTTGGTCTTCCTGGAACCCACCAACAAATTTGACCTTCATAAGCCAAGAAAAAGTATTACCTCAAGAGATATTCTCTCAGAAATTTCTACAGCGCGTTCTCTAATTTCAGGAGATAATGTATCATGTATGACCCTTGATAGCAAATTGGCTGCTTCTTCGATACTTTCGTCATCACTTTCTTCCGGAAGCAAGTGGCTCCTTTTCAATGGTGATGGCGCCACTCCAAGCCAAAACATTCTTTCAGCCCAATAAAACTGGTCTAGCATAAATGGACATAGTACCTGCATTTGAGATCGATAACTCTTCTGAGTCTGTGTCATAGGAAGGAGAGAGTACAATAGAACTATGTTGATTCCTTCAGTGCTAGATTTAATAGTTTTTCAGTGTTCATATATCTAAGGCACTTGTATACATTGTGTATACAGCATATATATATATATATATATATATATATATATATTTTCCCATTCGTCTTGTTTATTACAACTGATATTGATGTCTTGATCAAATGGACTACATATTTCAAGACCAAAGACATATTAAAAAGTAAAAATATAGTACTACAACTAACCTGTGGGATTCCTGCAAGTAGTGCTGCAGCAGTAGTTCCACTACTTCCACGTTTACAAGAAACAGAAAACATAATGTAAATAATTTGCTCGCTTCGTGATCAAAAGCCTTTAGTTATCATCTAGACCTTTCAACTGGTATAAGCTTTCAATTTCGTCCAAATTATATTAATTGGTCCAAACGTGCATATTATATAATCTTTCAACCAAATGCAGTCCCCACCATGGATGCGGTGAATGAAGGCAGACAAGTTTTTGACATGTTAAGTTTCTTGTGCCTAACATGGCCTAATATGCTGCTATAGTAACACCATTCAAAGCACCGCTCCCTTCCAGTGAAGAAGACTCTGGAATTGCCACTTAAAACCTTTCCATTACGACCCCTCTTGATCCATTCCCACCATATTGCTCCCTTTATGTTCTCCCCTTCCCTCTCTCATCCTTTGAACGAAATACGAGGAATGGAAAGATTTTGAAACCATGGAATTACTCAAGAGGCTTGGGTATTGGAGTAGCATCTATTGTAAAGGAAATTTGTTAATTAGTTTGAGAAATTGCCTGACAAAAGAAAAATCGGTACGAAAGTAATTTGGGTAGCTAAGGATTATTTAGGTGATATAGTGCTATACTAGAGCAATTCTTCAGGTTAGTTTCATGAGGTGAGGTTTTCAACAGGAGGACTGAATCACTGTGGTGTTTATGGACAGTGGTGAAGCTGTGGGTGCTGGAGGGCTGACATGAAATTTCATTATAGTACTCGAGACAAAATAAACATACAAACAAACAAACAGGAGAAATTATAGTAAGAACACGATTACCTTCCCCCATGATGAATTGCAGCCACACATCCAGAAAACAGCCACGTGTATGGTATAGAACTAGTTGACAAGGTAAAGAACATGTCATCCCAGAGGAAAAGAATAATCATTGCAGCTGATTTGTTTAACATTCTGACACCCAGAAATGCCCCCAAACACTCTTCACTGATCCAAGCTTGAGACTGGACCGTGAAGATGCTCAATTTATAAAATTCAGATTCCTCATAGCTTTTTCATTACAAGTAACTCGTTTTCTTTCATCAATTTTCATGTAAAGCATGCAATGGATATATGAGATTCTCACCCAGAAAAGCAGAACAATCGTTCGTGGAAGAGAGAAACGCAATCGTCATTAATCTGTTTGTGGGTCATGTGCGAAGTTGAATCAGCAGCAATAGCTCGGATTGCTGCATCTAAAGGCTCGTAGCCAGCAGTAAAAAGGATAAAACGATAACTTGTTATCTTGATGACAGATGCGAGAAGACGAAGAAATGCTAGAGGATTCTTCAAAAATCCCATGCTGCAAGTACAATGGGAAACCAGATATAAGCACAGAAACAACACAACAAGAATATAAAACAAGGGTACTGTACACTACTAGTAATCATGCATTAACACTTGAGACATAACTCATTTAAGTAGCAGAAAAATAACTACTTACAAACCATACTAAAACGATCATATCAAATTATAATTCAATCAAATCAGACACTATAACCTGATATTCTTATACAGTAATTCTAAGAATTCATTAAAGCAGTTGCAAATGAATCAAGCAAAAGAACTTGCCTACCAATAGAATTCAGGCCAATAAAAACAAGTGGCATAGGTGTAGGAGTCTTCAGAAAATATTGCAAGTGAACATGAGCTGGGCACATTTGAGCATTTGTATACAGATCCCCTGATGAAACAAGCCTTGAAATTTCACTGCACTTCTTACATGAAAATTGCCATTCATTAGGCAGAAACCAGAAGCCACAAACCCGAATGCTCGATGGCCAGTAATCTGTCAAATGAAAAACAACAGTGAGATAATTTCAATAGTAACAATAAAACTCTGCTGGGTTGATCAACTTCCTAGTTTATGAAGTATAGACTTTTCAGAATCCTTATAGTTCCAAGAGTCATTAACAATGGTTTAGGACTTTCAATGTCTATTTGATTAGATTAGTCCTATTCTGCTGCAACAGCAAGCTTTTGAGAATCATTTTCCACCTACATCAAAATTTACCAAGCATTATGCCATATCTTATGCTTCTCTCAGATTTCTCCTACGAAAGGTATGGTTCAACGGTGGTTACGGTACCAGTAGTCATCCACTCACTGTCTAACTGGGACTCTAATATTTATTTATATCAGATGATGCATCTTATCATACAAATTAAAAATAAAAGAGTTGTCAAAGGCAATTTTTTTAATTATTTTTTAAGGGTGTCAAAAGCTGTAAGAGGCAAATTCAAGCAGTAAACATAATTTGAGAAGATATTTTCAGGAGCATGATTAATGCCTACTGGCATCATGTGTAGAACCATCATCTTCGCAATTGTACAATCATGCAATATCAACATTTAAAATTTAATAGTAGAAAATCAACCTCTATGTCCATCTCATAAACATAACGTCATTTTTTTTCCAATTTTTTTTTTAAAAATACAAACATGTATACCTGGGCATTCAACAACTTCTTTGCTAAAACCATACCTGTGAAACAATAGTGAAAAATTTTCAGAATAAATGATGTCTCTTGTTGGGAGGAAAACATGTATACATGTATATATACATATAGGCTGATCTGAAGCTGATGTCTGCAAGTCAGACTCATGAAAATAGCAATACCATTCCATCAGAGTGCCCTGAATGGTTCTGTGTGTGTGTGTTTATAATAAAGGTAACAATACTACAATCACGGAAGTCATGCATGAAAATAAAAAGTCAACTTTAGTTGATTAGTTAGTTTGATGGATGTAAACCGCAATAACTTTTTGGTTGTAATTTTAATTGGCGATGCATCTTGTATCCATGTTGTAGAATAGCCTCAGTTACGTTGTGAATTTACATATCACTAGTACAGAATATTTAACGAGGAACATTTTATCTCTCTCTCTCTCTCTCTCTCTCTCTCTCTCTCTCTCTCTCTCTCTCTCTCTCTCTCTCTCTCTCTCTCTCTCTCTCTCTCTCTCTCTCTCTCTCTCTCAAAACTGCTCTTGCATTTTATTTATTTGACCTATATTTTGGGTGCAAGTTGAAAACTTACAAAAGTCGGGGAGACAGTGGCCTATCATGCCAACTGGGAAGACCCGTTACTGGATCCTGCATTAGATAAGGTAAAACAAAGGGTTCAAGGAAATAAATATATGTAAACCAGAGGGCCATGTGATGAAGGAAAATACTAAAACTAAGCTCATGTGGGGTGAAACTTCACGAGTTATTTAACAGTCACTAACTGTTACAATTTATTTAAGCATCAAGAAATTTTGCATCAAAGAGACATTAACTGTAAAAGGACAAGGACTCAGATTCAAATGGTCACATCTCCAGGATCCCCAGTGTTCAGTGAACAGAGGCCACATCCAGTGGATCACGTCTTTCCAACCAACCTATGTGCGTTAAAGATGTAAAAATTATGAATCACAAACTTATCTTGTTACAAGTAGGAAAAAAAACACAAAAAAGAATAAAATAAAATTCACTAGTCAATTATGATGTACACTAACAATTCAATGAGGGAGATAGAAGAAAGAAATTCACTTGCAGAAGCAGTATTTCCATACATCTACTTTAAAAAATTAAGTACCTTCCTGAGGTTAGGTTCCTGCAGGTATCTATACAACTGTTGATATTCCGTTTTAAACTGGCGCTCAAATGATGAAGGTGCACTGAAAGTAAATTGAAATCAAAAGGAACTAGAAATGATCAGGCAAGTTTAAATGCTGAAGTATAAAGTTCGTGCAGAGAAATTCACTTTGGAATCTTTGAATAATTAAAAGTTGAGAGAGAGAGAGAGATTCTTGCTCGTACATGCAAGTGCACACTTGCAGCACAATAGGATGATTCAGTCCCTGTGTAAGTGTATATACTTCTAGAAGCTAGTATTATCCCGAGAATTGGATACTGCAGATCTAATATAGTTGCTTTTAGACTTCATATATATCTTCATACACTTGAACGTCAAGCAAATACAATTTGTTATATGATGAGGACCACTGGTTATCAAGTAGAATTCCATGTGGCCCATTCATATCCTCAGACTTTCATAAAACAGGAAATTCCTGGGGAAAAAAGAATAGATTGCAAGGCAGATAGTCACAGCATATGTTTGCACACGATCTGAGTAAAGTAAGGATCCAAAGAAACATCTACTACCTGTACGGAACAACATAAGGAGCAGCAACCATGCAGCGGACACGGAAAAGCTCCGCGAGACTCCAGCCTTCCTGGACCATCACAGAAAGAACCCGGTGTTGTTACCACATGATCACAGGTACTGTGAAATTGTAACTAGCTGTGTTACAAATCCAGGTACATATGGTGTTCACAGTATATAATCTCACATTGCATCCCCACATATAAAATTATGACTCTGCACCCATAACCAATTTGTTCTGGGTTGGGCATATCAATTCTAACTTCAACATGGTATTAAAGTAGCAAACCTTCAACCTGTGATGGGCAATTTGACCACACATGCTCCCCACATCACCTAATATGATTGATTCACGTGTTTCGCTCTATCCGACCACACATGAGGGGAATGTTTAAGCATACAAGAAATCCACATTGTGTATTCAAAGGTTTGCTCTACTTGAAAATATCAGCCATCTTCACCCATACTCCATAGGTTTTTGGGCTGGAAGCTCTAACTTAAAGGAGATTCGCACTAGACATGCAGATCCCTTTCATTTTTTTTTTTTTCATTTTATGGTGATTTGACACAAAGAAGTTGACTGATGTAGGAATTGAAAGCTATGCATTTGTACTGATACATGACACCAAAAGTTCTAATGCCAATCAGATAATTACAGAAAATTATTATCATATATCTAACATCGTTGCGTATAGATTTTCAAAAGTTTTATGCTTTATACTAGCTTCATATATGTCGCTAACATATCAATCCATGGAAGAGATAACTTTGATTCAAATTCAAAAAATAAAAATAAAAATTACAAAGGAAAATACCAGAGCAAAGAAATTTATCACAATGAAATCATCATCCATGCTTGGGCCTGATCCAAATATTGTTTCAACTACCGAAAAACATTCTTTTCTATGTTCTCCAGAAAACAACTTTTTCTGCAGCGAAAGTGGCAACTCTACAGAGCCTGGTAAGGCAAGAGATCCAATGAGAACTTTACAAAAGTACTTTCTACCTATTTCTTAAACAAATGCTATTATGTTGAGAGTTTGAGAGAACAGTGAGAGAAAAAGAGTAATTTGAACCTGTAGTATCATGTTTCTGATGGACAGAGAGAACAGGTGGTGATGAAATTGGAAGATAGGAAACATGCTTCTCAGCCAAGTGACAACGTAGTCTCTGCATGACAACCAGCAAATAAAAATACTAAAAATATAGCTCAATGGCATAACAAAGAAATGAATTTCATTTGCATGAACATTTCCATAAGATTAGGTAATATGAACATAACAATGTGAACATTTTGTTGGATAGGGAGCTGCTGTTTCTTCTGTTCTTAATATTAATACTAGTAATAATTTTGTGAAGATAATTGGACTGCTAATAACTTGACTTGCAACATGTCAATTTAGGATGGTATACGTAGTCAATGCCGAACCCTGAGATTTAGTATTGAAGCACTTTCATTTAAGTGTTTTGGTCCTAACAGAAAGAGATGCCCGGTTTTTTATTCACTTAAGTGAATCTATAGAAAAAATACACTCCAGTTTTTTTATTAAAAGTCAGCATAAGCTGGTACATAACTTATTGAGCACATGTAGTTGTTGACCAACAAAGTAAAGCTGAAAGACTGTAAGCTCTAAAAAGTCTCAAGGCCTTCATTACCATGGAATAAAATCATCAATTCTAGTAATTCCATGATCGACTGCATTTGAGACCTACAATCTCCCTAACTATTGTTGAACAAACTTTAAATTCCACAGTATCCCGTACACAAAAGACCATCTCTAAACTTTGCAGCCTTGGCGTTATATGACAAGGTTAAAGGATGCCTACCATAATACAGAAAGGGAAGTGTAAATGAATGAACATGAAAGCAGCAGATTCTAGTAATCATATATGATTTTTTGTGTTACATGCTACTTCATTGGAGTTCGAATGCAGCGGACAATGCAGTGGCCTAACTCTGAGAAGAGCAAGGGTTTTAATCATGGGTCATCTTGAATGGTGCTAGCTTAATCCCTAAAGAGGTGAACAAATGTCATTACAGAAACAAAAAAAAAAATATGAATGAGTTGAGGCCAGAGGAGTCTGCAATTGTTTTTCTGTTTTTGGAGTCCCCAAAGGTTGTTTCTTAGGTAATCGTAGAAGAATGGTCATAACAACAAACAAAAAGTCTCTAGCATTAATCAAATGGACAAGAGTTTATAAAAGTAAACCTCGTGAGCTGAATGTGTGATAAGAACAACTTGGTACTGTCTCTGGTCGGAAGCAAAGGCCGCCGCAATGGCCTGCAAAGTGAAAACCACAACAGAGGAGAAGAGAGAATCAAGATTATAGTCTCAAACGGAAAGAGAGAGAGAGAGAGAGAGAGTGAGTGAGTGAGTGAGTCGGCGACTTACAGCAATTGGATAGACATCGCCTTTGGTACCGAAAGCCATGAATACAGCAGCGGGTTTCGTCCTCTCCGTCTCAACCTCCATTGCTCTTGTTTTTTGGCAAAGGGATCTTAATCAGCTGGAATCCCTTTTGAATTTCAGCCTTCTCCCGAGTTCAAACACCAAGACCAACCGATGGTCCTTCCGGTCACCTCCAAATCTGCTCCTAGTCCTGCTGCACGTTCTTTTTTTGTTTGTTATTATAATTTTTTTTTTTTTAAGGAAATAAAATTTCATTCATAATTTTCAAGACCTAACTATTTCACACTTATTAGTCTTTCGCTGTATAGTGAGCATAGTGGGTGTTTTTATTTATTAAATTGTTGTTTCAGCTTAAAAAATTTATAAACTTGGTGTAATGTAATATGTGACTCTAAAAAAATAAGTCTGTATTAACTTGTTATTTGTTTAAATTGTTATTATTTGTGCTAGAAAATCAAGACGTGACAGAGGACAACGAGTAGATCGCTTACTCAAAGAGGATTTCGATAGACAATTGGCAAAGAAGTATTTCAGTGAGTAGACCTTTGCTTTTAAATTATTCATGCATGCATTATTAGAGCATATTCAGTCCACCTACGGTGGACGTTGACTAGAAGGTCAATCACCATCAAAACAGGTGACCCGATGTTTCTTCGCCTATGCACCACCTTTGGTAATGTGAATTGGTCCTAAAAGAACCACATGGTCCTGTCTAGTCGTCGCTCAAGCTTCACCACCCTCCATAACCGTTCACGGTGGCCTATCGAATAGGAGAACCAAAACAGGTTGCAACTGGGTTCTTCCTCCTTCGGCCACCTTGAGCTCTGCCACAACTTGGGTTATTAGCGAACCCAATTAAGAACAACCGGGGGTTTATGCGCTCGTTATGTAGATGGATCATCTACATCTACATAGTTACATCTACAAAGATGTAGATGATCTATAAGCATAGTTATACTAGCACATATAGATGATCCATCATATAGATGCCCCCACAGCCCGATATTTTCTACGGTAAAAATAAAGAGATATGCTCCAATACTTCAAATAATATATATATATATATATAATACAAATTGATAAGACAAGACCAAAAGCTGGAGGCCTGTAGCAGCCAAAAAGACTTTTTTTTTAACAAAGTGCTATTAAACAACATTTAATAAAAGAAGAAAACCAAATAAGGCATAGGAACTTGTAACGCTCCGAATTTTAAAATAAAATTCAAAATCCGAAACATGAAAATTACCACAAACTCAAAATAATTATCCTGAAAATTTCTTTTCTTAACTACCTCACCACACGAAGTAAAATCAAAACCGAATTTGTCTCGGTTAATTATTACAACACAAGAACACAATAATTTGTAAAGCTCTAATGAGCATACACACCTCACAACTCAATGAAAATAAAAATAATTGCTGTAACACCTAAGCAGCTTGGTCACCTCCTTGGTTATCCTGACCTGCAGGAATATCCGCTACACCATTTGAATAGTGTATCGGGATTGTAACAATACAAAACCCGGTAAGCTTATGAAAGCTCGTATGAGTAAAAGAAATGACTGTTGCTTAATTTAATCATATTTATTTTTACCTAAGCCAACATGCAACAATTCTACAACCACAAAAACCAACAATCACAATCAATCAACAACTCAACACCAAACCCTAACTCACATATTTCTTCACAAAACTTCATCGTCGTATATATAAAAATACGGTATTTGACAGACTAGAGCTCTAACTAAATCGTAGCCCGTCACCTGGCCTAGGTTATGGCATCCGACATATTTATCTTTATCGTATTTCATCAATATGTATACTTATATACATATTTAGAACGCCCGACAATTGTACATACTCAACCAATCGTATCCCATCATCCACCTAGGATTAGAACGTCCGATTACCCCATACTGGTCACTACGTTGACCCTAAATCCACAATATGTACAACTGTATGTTTTCACATAATTAAATCAACTCAACCAACATATATGATATTATCATGAAATTAAAGCATTTGAATATAATCCAAATCATCATTCCAACTCAATCATATCGTCATTCAAAATCACGCCAATCAATATATATATTCCACGTAAATATATATATATACATAATCATCCACTCAGGAATGACTACTAATACCATCTATAGTTCACACAAGAAAAATCATGAAATTCATTTGTATAATTCAAATTCATTTTTACTTACCTATGGACCGTAGTGATCAAGTCCATGTGATTTTAAAAACAAATATTTTCCACACAATTATCAAAAATAATTAATTTAAGTACTCGGTTCATAATATGAACCACGTGAGATTTACTCACCTCGAAATTCCCGCTGCGTCTTCAGTAAAATATAACTCACAATAATCCAAATGCTCGTCAACTCAAGCCATCGAGTACCTAATCAAGTACGGTATTTACTTAGCAACGAAGCACGAAATAAACCTAATGATGATCCAACGGTCGGATTTCAAAATAACGACAATCCAACGGTCGGATTCTAAAATAAAGACAATCCAAAGGTCGAATCGAATTTAAATGATGATCCAACTGTTAGATCCTCACGGATCGCCCTTGGAAACATCCTATCAAAATTATACGAAAATCCGATGGATGGATCTTCACTAATCGCCTCCCGAATCACTGTTTTACAATTATACGAAGATCCAACGGTCGGATCTTCGCCCGTGACCACACAAAGTCATCGGGACAGTCATATGAACATCATATTAAAATTTTAAGTAAAACCGATGATCTGATCTCCGTAAATCTCAAACCGAAGGTAAACTGTAAAACCGTAAATAGTAACGTCAAAACTGAAATTGACTATTTATCAACGTTTTCTAACATGACCAGGTTATATATCAAAACGCTCGTATGGATGCATAGATCATCGTCCAGATAATATAAACTCAAAATTTGGTCCGACGAGCCACCACACGCGGCGGTCAGACGGCGGTCAACGCGGCGGTCAATGTCGGTCAACCACCTCCGATGCAAAAGTCGTCAACTACAAACTTCTTCAAAATGAAATTGTGAACAACTTTAATACCTGACTTTTTCAGAGATGAGATCTAGATCGTCCTACATCGGGTTTTGAAGTTGGATTAATCTCGGCCCTCTGATCAGTCTCCAGATTGAATCAGGGACGTCGAAATCTTCAACTCTTGATCTACCACTCTACATTCAAAATCGTGATGCAAGCCACATATGGGGATGATCAGGAGGAAGAGCACGTCACGAAAATGGGGAGGATTGGCCCCTGCACCGCAGGAAAAGTGGTGTTCCGACCGGGTCGGGTTTGAGCTTCGGATAGTGGCTTCGATCCAAGCCTAGGAGCTGCGGCTGGGTGCGGTGATGGCATGGATCGACTGGGCGTGAGGCTGCGATGCTGGGAAGGGCCGGGTCGTGGCCTGCGGTGGCGTGACGGCGCCGCTAGCGCCGGTCGGGTCGAAGCCGGGTCGGCCGGGTGTTAGGTACAGTCGCGCGAGAGCGAGAGAGGGGGGAGGGCTTTTGTGCAAAAATGAATTTTTTTTCATCCTTAAAGACAAACTCAGATTTTTATTCTATTTATAGAAAAATTTCAATTTTCAAATATTCATAACTTATTCATATGAACTCCGAATAATATGTTCCACATATGCACGAACTCGTATCGACGAGCTCTACAACTTTCATGAAGGAAGTTTTCCCAAATTTTGAATGTATAAAAAGTCAATTTTCACGACCCCCTAAATAACGTTCGTTTTCGAAAAAAAAAAATTATTCGAAACCAATTTTCTCAACCCACGACAATCCAAATAATCCCAAATATCATAATTCAATTAATATAACAATTATTGAATTACATAAATTTATTGTATGAAAATCTGGGTCTTCACAGAACTTGACTATTTAATAGCTATCAAATCCAAAATGAAATATAAGAATAGGGAGCCACAAAAGTTAATACCAGAAGAAAATTTCTGATTTGTCCAGTGGAAATGAAGCACTATTAGAAAACAAAAATCAAAAGCAAAAAAACTTTTTCTCTGTAAGTTTGTGTTTCTACCTCTGCAGTCTGAACAATAGTGAAATTTCTGTCTTCCCTTAATTTTACAATTATTTATTTCTTTTTTTATATCTGGTTGAGGACATCTTTAGATGTTGGAGCTTTTTTCTTTTTGTTAAGATTGTGAAGTGATTGTATTTTTTTTTTACTAAATACTTACTCGAATTGTTGACTTTCAATGTTTAGTTGTTTACGAGTTGTGCTAAACAACGAATTGTCTCTAATTTTTGTGTTTAAATTTTTTGATATATTTTTCATTACACCTCCATATAAATTAAATTATGGATCCGCCATTGACTTGAGTTGTGCTTCTTTCTTCCTTTGCGGTTCCAACACCACCAACTATGCATATCTAATTGATCCCGCAACGACGTATTAAGGAGGAGAAACTAAAACAGATTGCAATCAGGTTTTTCCTTCTATGGCCATCTCGAGCTTCGCTACCACTTGGGTTGTGTTCTTCTCTTCCTTGCAGTTCCAACCCCACCAACCATGCACAATAAGTCGATTTAAGGAGGGAGAGAGCATAATTGGAAAATTTTGGCGGAAAGTTTTTTGAGGTAAATTTCTCCTTCCTCTTTCATATTTGGACTAGACTCAAGTTATGAAAGTTATTAACAAAGTAGAGACGCAATGCCACCGGAATTAACTGTTTTAGTGATAATTGACTTGTTAGTGAACGACGGTGCACTAGATAATTTTTGATAAAAAGACACTATAGTTTAATTAATTAACCCTAGGAGGATAATTGCTTTTTCTTTTCTTTCTTTTTCTTCCTTTGTACTCCCATTAATCATCATAATGCGTTCACCCAGATGTTGTTACTTTATCATCAGTTAATTCTTCTTCTAAATTTTCTTCCATTTACTTTAATTTTCTTGCTATATCTGTGTGTGTTGTTTGTTTATTGTTTGATGACTTTGCATCTGGCTATGTAATTGAATATCAATATCAATATTCGAGAAGGCCTCGATCTTTCAGCTTTTTATTCTTTATTTGGGCGGCTAGATCTTACTGCCGGTTAATGAATGACGAGTGTGTTGTTGAAAAATCTGTCAAAGTGAATAGAAAAATGGACACTGTCATTTACTACGTTCATAAGTCACTATCTTATTAGGTAAGACGAGATGGGCTTTGTCTCGATCTGTGCATTCTGAGTGCCTTATTTATCATGACTACTTGACTAGGTGATGAGTTCCTAAATGATCGCAACCTTCCGATGATAAGATGAAGCTGAGTTTTACTAGATTGATTTTTCAGTGGTAACATAGTGAGAAAGATGAAAGAACTAGTAAATTATAGCTCCGCGTGAACTTTATATTTCTAATATTTCACCATAATTGTAAAGTGAATGAAGTAGTCATCAAAATATTTTTCACTAATCAGTGCTTGTTATAATACATATGTTTAGTTGAGAATCCTATTATTATCTTGGATTGTTCTCTTAATGCTTAATTGTTTTAGGGTTTAGGCCGGCACAATGTCTACGTCATATATTTTACGGTTTCATTAATGATTAAGACTTGAAGGTAGCTGTGGTGCTACTTTTTTTTTTTTTTTTTTTAAGGCACCATATAGTTTAATTAACTCTAGGACGCTAAGATATCATTCTTTTCTTTTCATTTCTTTCCTTTCCACTCCCACCAATCATCAAAACACATGCACCAGCAGATGTTACTTTGTCACCAGTAAATTTTCTTCCATTTACTTTATGGCAATATATATATATATATATATATATATATATATATCTCCAAAACTCGGCCTCTGCCCCTTAGTTTTACTATTTTCATCTCGTCCAGCGGCACTCGAGATCTGCGTTGGTTTCGCCACGTTGATAATGGGTGGTTGCCGGACGGGTACTTGAAAGCTATGTTGGCAGTCTCATGAGTGCGGTGTGGCTCGAGGCTTTGTACGGAATAGGTGATGAAGGAGCCTGGGTCAATGGGATTATGCAGGTACGGTGGTTGTCGTTGGCTTCTAGGACCTATGGCTGTAGGCATCTTTTGCAGGGAATTTCCAGGACTTGTGACAGCGTGGCTATGGCGGTTTCTGGCAGATTGGTGTGGCGGCAGGGCTTTGGTGGTCTGGGATGTTTGTTGGGGCAACGTGGCTATGGCGAATCTAACCGGATCGTGGTGGCGGCGTGGCTGGACGGTGTTTTCTGCACGATTTCATGGGGGAGGTCACGGCGGTTGTGGGTCAGGCAGCGTTGTCGACTGCTGGAGGTGGGAGGGAGTTGATGGGCTCGGGTCATCCTTTTACTACTGGGCCTTGGGCTGGGCCCATTCTCTTGAGACTGCTCTCTATTTAGGCTGGGGTGTTTTTGCCTCGGCCCATCCTATGTTTTTAGTTATCTAATTACAATAAATTCCTTGCCTTAGGAAGCTCTATGTACCTTTAGCGCCTCTGGAGTAGTACCAAAAGAGGATTTCGCTACCTCTACGGATTTGATTGTATAATGAGTAGGTCTATTTCTATGTACCACTATGAGTACTACCACTAACTTCTTGACTGTCTTTTAAATTACAGCGGAATGGTATGTAACCGTCTATTCAAGTTCTTGTCTGTCATTTATCGATTAATTCAAAAACAAAATTATATATATATATATATATATATATATATATATATGCGGCCGAAAAGTGACCCAAAACTCGAAATTCACACTTTAATTTCAAAGCGAAACTCCTCTCTGGTTAAAAAAAAATTTAAAATATACATATATATATATATATGAGGGCCATTCCACTAAATGATCCCATTTTTTGGTCTTTTATAGGGATAGACATTAGACAAACTTTTCGATTATATTTCGGCATCTCAACCGTTCATTTTTTAGATCCTAATGTGTAGATCACTTCTTCAAATTTTCTGTCACGCCCCGAATTTTAGAATAACAATTCAAAATCCGAAACATGAAAATACTACAAACTCAAAATAATCATCCTGAAAATTTTTCTTTTCTTAACATACTCACCACACGAAATAAAATCAAACGGAATTTAGTCTCGGTTAATTATTACAACTCAAATCCAAACTGTAATGTAAAGCTCTAAATGAGCATACACACACCTCACAACTAAATAAATAACAAAACTGCTGTAACACCTAAGCAGCTCGGTCACCTCCCTGGTTATCCTGACCTGCAGGAATATCCGCTACACCATTGAATAGTGTACCGGGATTGCAACAACACAAAACCCGGTAAGCTTATGAAAGCTCGTATGAGTAAAAGAATAAACTGTTACTTAATTTAATCTCATTTATTCCCACACACAGCAACACTCAATAATTTCCACATATGCAAATAATAACAATCTCAATCAACACCAATTCAATATATCAAGATAACCCAACTCACAACTTTCTCCACAACTCTCATCATCATATTTCTAAAAATACGGTACTTGACAGACTAGAGCTCTAACTGAATCGTAGCCCGTCACCTGGCCTAGGTTATGGCATCCGACATATTTATCAATTATTGTATTTCATCAATATGTATACCTATATACATATTTAGAACGTCCAATAATTTCACATACTCAACCAATCGTATCCCATCATCCACACTAGGATTAGAGCGTCCGATTACCCTCACTGGTCATTACGTTGACCCTAAACCCATAAATGAACACAACATATAATATCACATACTGAAATCAACCCAACCAAGATACATCATATTATTATGGAATTACACAATTGTAATATAATCAACTCATCAATTCAACTCAATCATATCATCATTCAACAATCCACTCATCAATATATATTTTCCACGTAAATATATATATATATATATATATATATATACGTAATCATCCACTCAGGGATGACCACTAATACCATCTATAGTTCAGACAAGAAAATTATGAAATTCATTTTTATAGTTAAAATTCATTTTACTTACCTATGGACCGTGGTGATTCAAGTCCATGAAATTTTAAAACAAATATTTAATCCGCAAATATTTTTCACACAATTACCAAAAATAAATAAATTAAAATGCTCGGTTCGTAATATGAACCACGTGAGTTTTACTCACCTCGAAACTCCCGCTGCGTCTTCAATATAATTATAATTTATAATTAACGCCGAATAGCCCACTCTAATAAAATCCGTCAATCACCTAATCAAATGTGATTCGAATTTAGCCAACAATTTCAACACATAATTTAACCACTAATTAACGGCCAGATTCTAATTTACATTAAAATCCGACGAGCGGTTTCTCACGAATCGCTCCCCTAATTACCGTTTTTCACATATACAAAGATCCAACGGTCGGATCTTCGCTCATGACCACACAAAGCCTCTGGGACAGTCATATGATCATCATAAAAAATTTACAAGTTCATCCGACGGTCATAATTTCACAGATCAAAAATCTAACGATCGAAATCGATCGAAATCACAAAATTCATAACTAATTCATACGATATCTGAAAAATGCGTATAATACGCCGAAATGATCGTATCGAAACATAGAATCATAAAATGGACAGAAACCAAATTTTAGACCTCCGGAGGTAGCCGGAAAAGGACGCCGGAGTTAGGGACAGAGCCGCCACCGACCACCGCCAATGGTGTCGAGGCTGAGCTTGTCCCATTCGTTTCATCATTCTGAGCAACTTTCATAACTAGCACAAGACCTAAAAATGACGGGAAGGGATCGAAATTACCGATTTACAGTCGGCGGCCGGAAAAAATGCAGAAACCGGCGAGCTTGAAAACCGACGTGAAAACTGCAACCTCAGGCCCCGATCCCTTCTGGAAACTTGTTCAGAACTTCCTTGCGAACTCAACAAGCCAAGAATCACAAGAAACGATCGTGTATAGCTCGAGATATCTTGATCGAAAGTTTCGGTATTTCGATCCGTTCGGGTCGAGCTCCGACGAACGTGAAAACGTTTGACCCAGTTCCGGTCCTTCTTGGTGCTTGTAGAGGAAGTTGAGGCGAGCTCAATGAGACAAGAATCAAGTGAAATGGTGGAGTGTAGCTAGAGATATCGAGATCGAACCGAAAATGGTAGTTTTCGGTTCGGGCCTTGCCGCCGCCGCCACAGGCTGCGCCGCCTTGTGAAACTGCCTCCGGGAGCTAGAGCAGCTCGAGACGAACGCCTGGAACTTGGTTTGAGGTCGAGAGGTGGTCTGTGGAGGGAGAATAATTAAGGAGAAGTTTTCTCTCCTTTTCGGTCGAGAGAGAAACGGGTGAGAGAGCTGAGAGAGATGATGAACAGTGAAATTTCCAGAAAAAGAAAGAGAATGAGGCCGGTGGAAAAATTAGGGTTTTCCCAAAAATTTTCTATATATACAAGTTTTCGGAAAACTTCGTAATTCGATAACTAAATCAGAAAAAATCTGGTCTTTGCGTTCCGCACGTGTACGGACTCGTATCGACGAGCTCTACAACTTTCATGAAAGAAGTTTCTCCAAATTTCGTACGTAGAAAAAGTCGATTTCTCAAACCGAGTATTTCGAGCTTTTCGTTAAAAATAATTGTTTCGAAACTTTGATAATTGTAAAAATGAATTATTATCGAACATAAAATCGTGAAATCGCATAATAATCATTCGATACAATTACTCGAATTAAAAATGAAATTTGCGGGTATTACATTTTCAGCCAAATCGGTGATCATTAAGGCATCTAAAATACAATTTACACGAATGGACCGAATCTGTCAAACCGGAACCGTTCATGTTTATGATGGAAAATTGCAGTTTTGGATGCCTTAACCATCATCAAATTGGCTGAAAATTTGCAGAAGAGATCTATACATTAGGACCTAAAAACTGAACGGTTGAGATGTGAAAATATAATCGAAAAGTTGGTCTAATGCCTTATCCCTAGAAAGACGAAAAAAAGGATCTCTCACTAGAAGGGCCCTGTATATATATAGTAACGGTTGAGATGTGAAAATATGATCGAAAAGTTGGTCTAATGTCATATCCCTAGAAAAGACAAAAAAAAAGGATCCCTCACTAGAAGGGCCATATCTTTTCACATCTCAACCGTTCAGTTTTTAGGTCCTGATGTATAGATCACTTCTGCAAATTTTCAGCCAATTTAAAGATCATTAAGGCATCCAAAACTGTAATTTACCATTATAAACACGAATGGTTCTGGTTCGACAGATTCGGTCCGTTCGTGTAAATTGCAGTTTTAGATGTCTTAACGATCACCGATTTGGCTGAAAATTTGGAGAACTGATCTATACATTAGGACCTAAAAAATGAACGGTTAAGATGCCGAAATATAATCGAAAAGTTTGTCTAATGCTTATCCCTATAAATGATCAAAAAAATGGATCCCTTAGTGGAATGGCCCTATACATATTAACTGTAGTTAGTTAACTCAAGTTACTTTTTGTTAACCATAGTTACTTCTCAATTGTATATATATGAGTTATGTTGTAAGTTGAGGGACACGGTCCCTTCCACATCCAGACTTCCCCTTGTAATCCTTTCATTGTAAACATTTCTGCTATATAAATAATATTTTCCCTTTTTGCGTAAGTGGTATCACAGCTAGAACTAATCAAGGTCTAGTCAATGTATAATTTTCAAGCTTCAGGCTTGAGGAAACTCAAGCATCAGGAGTTCATCCTTGTATATATTCATCAAGTAAGTGTCCTTACTATGTAAATTACTTTTGTTTATTATCTTGTTATTCTATTACTTTGTTCATCTATTAGAGCTTAAATCTTGTTATAAAAAGATTTGTTACTGATATTTCATAGTAAAACTCATACTCTCTCGAAGCTCATATTCCTACATAGCCGTTTAAACCAAGTGGTGGTTGTCAGACTTTTCTGGGAATCGGTCTTAAGCACCAGAGAGAACCGGTTTTAGGTACCATCTATGAAATATTAATGGCAAAACTTTTTGTAACAGAACCTTTAGAATGTTTATATGATTAACAAAATTATGACCATACTTTACATATTCCAAAAAATTATAATAAAGATATTTCTGTTCTTAGTAGTACTATAAATTCTATTTGTGATATGCTATATATTGTGATATGCTATATATGTTATCAAAAAATCAAAAAACACATAATGAAAAAGTTGAACAACAACTTTCTAATCTAAATACTACAACAAGCAAGATTGAACAAAAAATTCAATCTCTTGCTCAAATTGTAGACATAGATCTCAAAACAGAGACTAAAGAACAGATACAAGAATTAACTAAAACAGTTAATACCCTTATCTTACAACAAGATGAGATGAGTTATCCTGGAGATAACCAAATCCCCAGATTGTTCTAAGATACAGAAGATATAATGGTTCTTCAAAACAAAGAACCAAAGCAAGATGAATATAATAATATAGTAGAAATTTTAGACTATTGGAAAACGATCTATAAGGATCCACAGTCAACAATTGAGGAAAGAAATCATATTTTAAACCAAATAAGAACAACTTGTTTGCAATACGAAGAGTTGCTTTCCTATTTCAACTATGACATTAATATGTTGTCTGATGATGAAACAACAACTTCAGAGTCACAAGAAGACGAAACTGAAATAAACACGTTAATTCATGAAGACACGGATACAGAAGAAAAATCTTTTGACACACAAAAGAAAAGAAAGGCTAAAAAGTCTCTTCCTGAATTTAATAATCAAGAATATTTGAGAAACACTCAAGATGACACCTATGATGATTTTATTAAAACAACAAATTATGCTTCATCTTCTGGTGTCAAAAATGAACCTATGGACCAACCAAGTCCAACTTATACTAGAAGAGATGATATGAATAAACAAACAGTGGCCCAAAACGGGACATATCTTGATCTAACTCATGTACCTTTCAAAGATCAAGAAAGAACAATAGAAGATTGGGCACAATCCATGTCCATTCTTATAACTAATTATAAAAACGTATGGACAAAGAAATATTCTTAGATTACATAGCAGCAACATTGCAAGGAGACATTTTGCAGTGGTTAAAACAATGGGAAGGATCCCCAGAAGGAAAGTTACAAAAATTAAATTTATTAACCAACTTTAAAGACTTTGACTCAATTGTGAAGACCCAGATTTTCATACAATAAATTTATGTAATTCAATAATTGTTATATTAATTGAATTGTGATATTTGGGATTATTTGGTTTGTCGTGGGTTGAGAAAATTAGTTCCGAATGATTTTATTTTCAAAAACGAACGTTATTTAGGGGGTCGTGAAAATCGACTTTTTATACGTTCAAAATTTGGGAAAACTTCCTTCATGAAAGTTGTAGAGCTCGTCGATACGAGTCTGTGCATATGTGGAACGTATTATTCGGAGTTCGTTTGAATAAGTTATGAATATTTGAAAATCGAAATTTTTCTATAAATAGTGGAAAAATCTGAGTTTGTTTTGAAGGACGAAAAAATCTCATTTTTGCACATCAGTCCCCCGTCTCTCTCTCGGCCTGGTCACTGTGCCTTCCGACCCGGCGACCCGACCCGACTGGAAGTCGGTCCTCCCAGCCGCGCCGCCGCCGGACCCGGCTCTGTCCCGCTTCGCCGCCTGACGCCTGGGCGATCCCCGCCATCGCCACGCCCCGCCGCTGCCCCCAGACCTGGATCGAAGCTCCCTCCCGAAGTGAAAACCCGACCCGGCCGGAAAACCACTTTTCCGGTGGTGCACGGGCCGATCGTCCCCATTTTCGTGACGTGCTCTTCCTTCTGATCATCCCCATATATAGCTTGCATCACGATTTTGAGTGTAGAGTGGTAGATCAAGAGTTGAAGATTTCGACGTCCCTGATTCGATCTGGAGACTGATCAGAGGGCCGAGATTAATCCAACTTCAAAGCCCGATCTAGGACGATCCAGACCTCATCTCCGAAAAAGTCAAGTATTAAAGTTGTTCAAAATTTCATTTTGAAGAAGTTTGTAGTTGACGACCTTTGCATCGGAGGTGGTTGACCGGCGTTGACCGCCGCGTTGACCACAGTCTGACCGCCGCGTGTGGCGGCGCGTCGGACCGAATTTTGAGTTTTTATTATCTGGACGATGATCTATGCATCCATACGAGCGTTTTGAGATATAACTTGGTCATGTTAGAAAAAGTTGATAAATAGTCAATTTCTGTTTTAACGTTACTATTTACGGTTTTACAATTTACCTTCGGTTTGAGATTTACGAAGATCAGACCATCGGTTTTACTTCAAATTTTAATATGATGTTCATATGACTGTCCCGATAACTTTGTGTGGTCACGGGTGAAAATCCGACTTTTGGATCTTCGTATAATTATAAAATAGTGATTCGGGAGGCGATTAACGAAGATCCATCCATCGGATTGTCGTATAATTTTGATAGGATGTTTCCATGGGCAATCCGTGAGGATCTAACCGTTGGATTATCTTTATTTTAGAATCCGACCGTTGGATTATCTTTATTTTAGAAATCCGACCGTTGGATCATCAATTAGGTTTATTTCATGCTTCGTTGCTAAGTAAAGACCGTACTTGATTAGGTACTTGACGGCTTGAGTTGACGAGCATTTGGATTATTGTGAGTTATATTTTACTGAAGACGCAGTAGGAGTTCGAGGTGAGTAAAACTCACGTGGTTCATATTACGAACCGAGCATTTTAATTTACTTATTTTTGGTAATTGCGTGAAAAATATTTGTGGATTAAATATTTGTTTTAAAATTTCATGGACTTGAATTACCACGGTCCATAGGTAAGTAAAATGAATTTTAACTATACAAATGAATTTCATAATTTTCTTGTGTTAACTATAGATGGTATTAGTGATCATTCCTGAGTGGATGATTACGTATATATATATTTACGTGGAAAATATATATTGATGAGTGGATTGTTTGATTTATTATATGATTGAGTTGAATTGTTGAGTTGATTTCATTACAATTGTGTAATTCCATAGTAATATCATGTATCTTGGATTGGGTTGATTTAAGTATGTGATGTTATATGTTGGGTTCATTTATGGGATTAGGGTTAACGTAATGACCGGTGTGCGTAATCGGACGCTCTAATCCTAGTGTGGATGATGGGATACGATTGGTTGAGTATGTGGAATTATTGGACGTTCTAAATATGTATATAGGTATACATATTGATGAAATACAATAATTGATTTATATGTCGGATGCCATAACCTAGGCCAGGTGACGGGCTACGATTCAGTTAGAGCTCTAGTCTGTCAAGTACCGTATTTTTATAAATACGATGAAGAGAGTTATGGGGAAGTAGTGAGTGGAGTTGACTTGTTATATTGAATTGGGGTTGATTGAGATTGTTATTATTTGTATATGTGGAAATAATTGAGTGTTGCTGTGTGTGGGAATAAATGAGTTTAAATTAAGTAACAGTTCATTCTTTTACTCATACAAGCTTTCATAAGCTTACCGGGTTTTGTGTTGTTGCAATCCCGGTACACTATTCAATGGTGTAGCGGATATTCCTGCAGGTCAGGATAACCAGGGAGGTGACCGAGCTGCTTAGGTGTTATAGCAGTTTTGTTATTTATTTAGTTGTGAGGTGTGTGTATGCTCATTTAGAGCTTTACATTTTATTTTGGTTTGTGTTGTAATAATTAACCGAGACTAAGTCGGTTTGAATTTATTTCGTGTGGTGAGTGTGTTAAGAAAAGAAAAAAATTTTCATGTTTCGGATTATGAATTGTTATTCATAAATTTCGGGGCGTGACATCAATACTACATGGCTTTACACAAATAATAAAAGAACATTTGTTTGGGGCAACGGATGAAAAAATCATCCATGAAGATGCTGACTATATATTGTCAAAGATGGAACTTTGAGATATATGTCGGTTTGAAGAATATGCTCAAATGCATAAAAAGTACTATTTTAAAGTAAGACCAGAGTCAAGCATATACTGGTTAACACAATTTTTTTATAAACTCCCAAACCCATGGATGAATTAGCATTAAGAAGTTATCCCGACTTCTTAAACAAAATAAATAAAAATGATAATTTAGGTTTCAGAATTAAGTTCGTTCTGAGACTTATCACTGATAGATGTGTGGAAGTTAGAGCTAAAAAGCAAGTAAAAAGCCAAATTAGCAACGATGCAAGAGGTAGAAAATGTTGCGATAATATACTTAGAGAAAATTGGAAAATTGGTTGCCGTCCACAACCAAGATCTTCTAAAAAGAGAAGATACAAATGGAAACCATTTAAAAAGAAGAAATTTTCAAAAAACAAAAAGTATATCAGAAAGAAAAGGCAGAAGGAAAAAAACCCTAAGCATAAAAAATGCCGATGTTACATTTGTAATGAATGACATTATGTTTCAGAATGTCCTAAAAGAGGAAAGAATACAAAAAATATGGTCAAGATGGTTGAAGAAAACAACCTAAAGATATTGTTATGAGAAGAAATCTCTGATGATGAAGACATTTTTTATGAGCTAGAAACTGAAAGTGATAGTTCAGAAGAAGAAGAATTCATCTTTATGCTAAAAGAGCATATTGAAGAAAACTTTGAAGAAGAACTTCAGAATATAAAATTAAAAGATGTCATTGGCGAAGAAATAAGCTTTTCTAATGAACAGCTACAAAATTTAGAAAAAACGAAATACGCTATAAAAGACGCTATTAATAAATAAAGACGCTATTTATAAAAATTCAAGATTTCAAATATTTTCTCACATAATATTTGAGTAATTCAGTGGAAACACCACAGCTCAATGTACTGAAAAAGGAACAATGGAAATCCCGTTGTTTGATAAAAAGAGAATAGAAAGATGGAGGAAAAAACATCCAGAAATAAGATATGTTCATATTGGTCTAATCCAAATCACTATAACTGCTTTATTTAGGCAAGGTTTGGATACACTAATACTTGCTGTAGTCTTTGATAAAAGACTGAATAATCCACTTCAGTCAATGATTGGAGGTATTCAATCTAATATGGTCAATGGAATAGTTTGGTTTAACATCAAACCAAATTATTTTGTATCCATAACAAATAGAAATATTGAAAATTCAATAAAAATAAAAATTCAGCTTAAAAACTTAAGCATGGATCACAACTCCCAGGATTTAGCAATCCAGTGGAGGACAATTCATGAGCTAACAAAGCTCCCTCAAACATTTTTAAAGGAATTAAATAAAAATATTGTCTAATTGTTCGAACCAAGACCATTCGACACTGAAATTCAACCAACGCTATTATGTTGGAAAGACTTAGAAGTACCAAAACAATGGTTATTTAATAACTTTGTAGGAAACAGTCTTAGTAGTAGCAAACCAGCTACTATAGAGTTTCAAGCCTCCAAGAACAATCTCTATTTTAGAGACAAAAGAACACAAAGCCAAAAGTGGTTAGAATTTCCACAAAAGTCAAGTGTGCAAGAAAATAAGTCATTACTCATAAACAATGATGGTGACAAGACAAAGGAGAAAGGAAAAATTAAAGAAGAAGAGAAAGAAGAAGCTATTGTACTAAAACAAGTGCAAATCTCGATCATGCCGAGAACAAGTTATGAAAAAGAAAGAAATTAAAATAAATAAAGAAATAATAAATTTTTTTGAAATGTATTACATTCCAAACAGGAATGAAGATATCCTCTTTGCCTGTAGCCAAGGGAAAAAGAGATACACCTATGTTCTAGGAGAATTTAAATTCGCAGGCTATAAACCATATAGTCTTTGTTCGTTAATAGATACAGGAGCAGCAGTCTGTGCATGCAGGTCTAATGCTCTACCACCAGAAAAATGGACATTATTGAAACACCCCATTAACGTCTCAGGTATAAAAGGAAAAGATATAAAAATTGAGCATAAAGTTAAAAAAGTAGCAATATGGTTAAATGGTGTTAAATACATAATACCAAAAATTATAGCTTTTCTAGAAATGAATGGAGATGTGATATTAGGTAACAACTTTACGTTTGCTTATTATCCTATTATGCTTGACAAAGAAATTAAAATAAATAAAGAAATAATAATTTTTTTTGAAATGTATTACATTCCAAACAGGAATGAAGATATCCTCTTTGCCTGTAGCCAAGGGAAAAAGAGATACACCTATGTTCTAGGAGAATTTAAATTCGCAGGCTATAAACCATATAGTCTTTGTTCGTTAATAGATACAGGAGCAGCAGTCTGTGCATGCAGGTCTAATGCTCTACCACCAGAAAAATGGACATTATTGAAACACCCCATTAACGTCTCAGGTATAGAAGGAAAAGATATAAAAATTGAGCATAAAGCTAAAAAAGTAGCAATATGGTTAAATGGTGTTAAATACATAATACTAAAAATTATAGCTTTTCTAGAAATGAATGGAGATGTGATATTAGGTAACAACTTTACGTTTGCTTATTATCCTATTATGCTTGACATAGGGTATATTGCCCTTAATGTCAACAACTTTCATAGTAAAATACATAAAATTCCATTCCTACCACAGCACAAATATAAGTGTCATAAAGATTTCGTGTCAAACAAGCGTGGTGACAAACATGATGAAGAAGTGTACATATATATATATATATATATATATGATTTTTCTCAGGTAAGGATGTCCTTAGTTTTTCTTAGGTGCGGATTTGATGTTTTCACCCACTTTCCGATCATATTTTCACATCTTAACCGTTCACTTTTTAGAGCCTAATGTATAGATCTCCCCTACAAAATTTCAGCCGATTTGGTGATCGTTAAGACATCCAAAACTGCAATTTACACGAACGGACCGAATCTGTCGAATCGGAACCGTTCGTATTTATAATGGTAAATTGCAGTTTTGGATGCCTTAACGATCACCAAATTGGCTGAAATTTTGCAAGGGGGGATCTATACATTAGGCTCTAAAAACTGAACGGTTAAGATGTGAAAATATGATCGGAAAGTGGGTAAAAACACCAAATCCACACCTAAGAAAAACTAAGGACATCCTTAGTGTAGCCGGACTGTATATATATATATATATACACACACCACAAAACGTACACTAAAAGAGACCATTTCTTTAAATTACATATCAAGTCTCCCCAATGTTATTTCTTCCTCCGCAAAAGTAGTAGATCGAGACATCAAGTCTACTTAACAACTGATCCAGCTTAGCTAGCAAGATAGTACATAGAGTGGATATATTAATATCTGTGGGAGATGATCGATAATATTGAAGCCTAGCTAGTATAGGCCAGATAGATATAGCGTTAGCTTAGCTCTAGCTTTAATTTCCAGATGATCATCGATCTCTAGGTTGCAGTAATGGCAACTTTCATTCCAGATTGGCAGTGTCCAGGGTAATTACAGATGAAGAAGTTCTGTCCTTTCGCAAGTCTGATGCGATCTTTCCCAGTTTGATACACTTTGGCATTTCCTGGAGTTCTAGTACATTTCTGGTACCCCACTTTGTTCACAGCTACCACATTGTGAGCGGCAGACTCATAGTTGAAAACTACAACCAACAAATAATGAACATATATAAGTATACGTGATCAGTAGGTTGATGTGATCTACATCAATCAGCTATATGGAACATTTCTACAATACATGCATGCATGACATGGTGAAGATTTTCATCAACGTTTTTAGCGAACACATGAAATTTGTATTAGTTGATTACCAGATATACGATTCTAGGCTAGCCAAATTCCTCTCAAACTTCTATCACCCAAAAAAAAAAAAAAAAAAAAAAATTCCTCTCAAGCTCATACAACTCTTTCCCAACGACTTTTTCAAAACTACCCCTTTTTACTCAACAGTACTTTCGGTATTACATTCCGTTCTCGTTGTTCAAAACTCAAAATTAAGGAAACATAATACTTATGATATCCAGTTTCTTGAGTAATTTTTCACAAGACATATGGACATAAGGGGTGTGGTTTGTGAAAAAATGAGTGTCAATTTTATCCCATTTTTTATGTACTTAAAAGTCTTGTTATCCATATTAAAAATACGTAAAGTGCTATCCGACCACTAAACACTTGCAAGGTGCAAATATATACAGAAGCAACTGAATTATTGCAGTAGGAAAAATCTAGCAAAGCTTAGGAGGGTAATTAGTACAAATTACCAAGTATGTCACCGGCTCGGAAAGTCTTTCCTCTCGGCCACCCAGCAACGTTGAAGGTCCAACCACCTTTGTCTCCAACAGTGTAGGTCGCCGCATCGGCCCACTCCGAACTCAGCACCACCAACACAAACACCACGAGCACCGCCGTTGCACTGCCTCTTCCCATAGCCATATCAGCTTCTCTACTCTACTCTCTCAGCTGATCTCTCACTCTCTGAGATCTGTTTTCACAGTAGTGATAGAGCTAGTTGATGAGTTTGATAAGAGGGTAGCTACTTCCTTTTAAAGTTTTAATGAAGTGGGTAGTGGACTAGTAGGGTCCCATAGGCGCCTCTGCACGCACCAACCAAAAGGCATGGGGAGGATGGGGTCTGCTTGCTAAGAATTAAAAGTCATTATGCATCTGGACCTATCACCCAGAAAAACTGTGCATACTGCCAACCCTTGCTTCCTTGACCAGGCTACTCCATAAGTAAATACGTACATACCCAGTCTACACTACTTGACTCGATCTTAAATTTGGGACTCATCTACTCGAATCTTGAGTGGGAAGTCGGCAATTAATGTACGCCAAATTCAAGGCTGGAAGAAGATAAGTTCTCAGGAATAAACCAAGTATTTACTACGTGACAATATTTTCAACCAGAGCAGTTAAAATAATGCCAAACACATTAATTTCTTTGGGAAGTCAATTAGGGTCGACTTTGTGTGGTTTGCTGGCTGCATTGTTTGACGCTGGAGTATTGGGGGTTCATGCCTGGCGTTCTATTGGGATATACTTTGGACTTCTGAGCAGGGTTTCATTCATCAGAGTTTCTTAAACCGAATAATGGTTTAGTATTATTGGGGTTAAGGAGTAGCTAGGTAGCTGATGTATGATGGACGATATGATTAGGATGAAATTAGTTGCGAGGAATTTAGGATATTAATTACCAAGTGGGGTGGATGTATAGAGCACAACACGTACGTTCCATACATGTACGGTAAACAAGAAGCACATGAAAGGCCGACTGATACTGTATATTTGGTCCCCTAAAAAAAATACGGACCTTTGACCATAAGGATAAAAGTAACTAAAATATAGCAAATTGCCCAAAAGTAATCCCCTATAAAAAATACGGGCCTTTGAGCATAAGGATAAAAATAACTAAAATATAACAAATTACCCAAAAGTATTATTATCAATTAAGCAATCATGTGTTTTATCCCTTACAAAGCCACTAAAATATAAGAATATCATTATTTACAAAAATACCACCGCATTAAAGTGACCAACGTTTTTAAAACTAACTTCAGTACTTCAGTACATGGACTGACCCACCTTTCATACATGCTGTTATCTCCTCTATTATGGAGGATGCCACCTGTCATATTTATAAGGGCAATTCGGCCTCTTCAAGGTTGATGAAAAAAAAAAAAAATGGTATGTAACACCAGCAATTGCTATGGACACCCAAAGCTTCTCTATACACCCAGTTCTCTCTCTCCTCACCATCTTCTTTGAGTAAATCCCAGAACGAAAATCTAAGGCGAACTCGAACCAGACTTGGCAGACTCCAGAGGATTGGGGCTTGTGGCGGTGGCTTTGGGTTTGGTGGTGGTGGTGGCTTCAGGCAAAATCAAGAATTGGCGTCAATCCTAATAAAGTGATTTTGCCGAATTGAGTTCTGGGTTCCTCCATCTTCTTTGATTTTGTTTATTCTGGGTCCTGGCAGTGTAGGTTTGTTGGTGGGTCGAGACTTTCTCTGGGTGCGTCTTGGAAATGGGGGATCTTGAGGGCGAGAATTAGAGGGTTTGATCGGGAATGAAGTCTTGTTTGATCAGTGCGTTCTCTACCGCCATTGGAGGTTGGAGTAAACTCGCGGTTTTTTTAGAGAGCAAAGATTGAGAGAGAAGAAATGCGTTTTTTGGAGGATTGGAGAGAGTCGAGGAGGTGCAGGCCTGGTGAAGTAAAAGGTGTTTGGTGATGGTGAATGATTTAGCTTTGGAATTAATCAAAGTGGGTGGTGGCGATGATGTGTTAGACAAACTGGGTTTCAGATATTGGAATCAAAATCCAATCTTTTTTAGCCTTTCGGTCTTCTCTCTAATCTGAGTCTATGAATTATTATTGCTTTTCTGATGCAAATACATACAAAGTTGCTTTCTTTTCACTCTGTCTCGGTTTTGTGGTATCATGTGGGTTCTGCCGCAAAAAATGGCTTCTGGGTCTGCTGAGAATCAAAGAGACTCATCAATCTAGCTATGTGTGTTTGAGTTGCTTGTTCTGCTGCTCTGGTTTGGTTTTCATTTTTGGTTTTTACAGAGTACAAAGTAAAAGGTGTTGAGCTTGTAAGAAAATGAGAGAGAGAGAGAGAGAATACTAAAATACCTTTTGAAAAATGAATAAAAATATAGAGTTAACGGAGTTAGTGACAGCTTAGTTGGGTTTCAAAGTTCGTGTACTGAAGTTGGGTTTTAGAAACGTTGGCCACTTTAATTCCGAAGGGCTTTAAGTTCATATACTGTTCTTAAAAATTTCTCTAATCGAAAAGTTATTGCTCCACAGACAAACAACCATTGTCGATAAACTGAAATATTATAGTTTTTTTTTTTTAAAAAAAAAAACTACATTCACAATAATATTCTGAAAAGCTATTAGCATCTTTTGAAAAGTTATTGTCTACGAATAATAAAGCTAATTATAGGAAATTACTTATAAGTGTCTTTTTAAGACTGGTATTATCAATTAAGCTACCATATATATACTTTTATCACTAAGTGTCGGCGAATGATAATAACTTTCCTAGAAAAACAATAGCTTTTTGATTCGTTGATAGTATCTTTTTAATAATTCGATAGTAGCTCTTTAACTTGTTTGTTGGCGATAGCTATTTTGTTTGGAGACAGTAGCTTTTCCATTGACGACAATAACTATTTTGGCACAGTAACATTTTCACAAATAATGAAACTTAAAAATGAGGCGATGTTTTCGTAAATATTGATATTTCTTAGGACTAAATTCTGCTTACTACCCTTGTAATACCCGCAATTTCCATTTTAATTTCGAGTTATTGTATCGGATGATTATTATGCGATTTCACAATTTATATTCGATAATCATTCATTTTTACAACTATCGAAGTTTCGAAAAGTTTATTTTAACGAAAAGCTCGAAATACTCGGTTTGAGAAATCGACTTTTTCTACGTACGAAATTTGGAGAAACTTCCTTCATGAAAGTTGTAGAGCTCGTCGATACTAGTCCGTACACGTGCGGAACACGAAGATCGGATTTTTTCAGAATTAGTTATCGAATTTCGAAGTTTTCCGAAACATGTATATATAGAAAAATGTTTGGGAACCCTAATTTTTTTCCCTACCGGTTCCTCTTTCTTCTTTTTTCTTCTTCTTCTTCTTCTTCTTCCGTTTCTGGAAAACAGTTTTTTTTCTCTCTCTCTCTCTCTCTTACAGACGCGATCGGCCGAAGAGGAGAAAAACTTCTCCTTAATTGTTCTCCCTCCACAGACCACCTCTCGACCTCAAATCAAGTCCCAGGCGTTCATCTCGAGCTGCTCTAGCTCCCGGAGGCAGTCTCACAAGACGGCGCAGCCTGTGGCGGCGGCGGCGAAGCCCGAACCGAAAACGTCCATTTTCGGTTCGATCTCGATATCTCGAGCTACACTCCATCATTTCACTTGATTCTTGCTTCATTGAGCTCGCCTCAACTTCCTCTACAAGCACCAAGAAGGACCGGAACTGGGTCGAACGTTTTCACGTTCGTCGGAGCTCGACCCGAACGGATCGAAAAACCAAGACTTTCGATCAAGATATCTCGAGCTATACACGATCGTTTCTTGTGATTCCAAGCTTGTTGAGTTCGCAAGGAAGTTCTGAACAAGTTTCCAGAAGGGATCGGGGCCTGAGGTTGCAGTTTTCACGTCGGTTTTCAAGCTCATCGGTTTCTGCATTTTTTCCGGCCACCGACTGTAAATCGGTAATTTCGATGCCTTCCGATCATTTTTAGGTCTTGTGCTAGTTATGAAAGTTGCTCAGAATGATGAAACGAAGGGGACAAGCTCGGCCCCGACACCATTGGTGGTGGTCGGTGGCGGCTCTGTCCCTAACTCCGGCGGCCTTTTCCGGCCACCTCCGGAGGTCTAAAATTTGGTTTCTGTCCATTTTATGATTCTATGTTTCGATACGATCATTTCGGCGTATTATACGCATTTTTTGGATATCGTATGAATTAGTTATGAATTTTGTGATTTCGATCGATTTCGGTCGTTAGATTTGTTATGATGATCATATGACTGTCCCAGAGGCTTTGTGAGGTCATGGGCGAAGATCCTACCGTTGGATCTTCGTATATGTGAAAAACGGTAATTAGGGGAGCGATTCGTGAGAAACCGCTCGTCGGATTTTAATGTAAATTAGAATCTGACCGTTATTTAGTGGTTAAATTATGAGTTGAATTTGTTGGCTAAATTCGAATCACATTTGATTAGGTGATTGACGGATTTTAATTTCGTGGGCTATTCGGCGTTAATTATAAATTATAATTTATAATTATATTGAAGACGCAGCGGGAGTTTCGAGGTGAGTAAAACTCACGTGGTTCATATTACGAACCGAGCATTTTAATTTATTTATTTTCGGTAATTGTGTGAAAATATATTTGCGGATTAAATATTTGTTTTAAAAAAAATTCATGGACTTGAATCACCACGGTCCATAGGTAAGTAAAATAATTTTTAACTATACAAATGAATTTCATATTTTTCTTGTGTGAACTATAGATGGTATTAGTGGTCATCCCTGAGTGGATGATTACGTATATATATATTTACGTGGAAAATATATATTAATGTGTGGATTGTTTGATTTATGATATGATTGTGTCGAATTGATGAGTTGATTATATTACAATTGTGTAATTCCATAATAATATGATGTATCTTGGTTGGGATGATTGATGGGTATGTGATATTATATGTTGGGTTCATTTATGGGTTTAGGGTCAACGTAATGACCGGAGTGAGTAATCGGATGCTCTAATCCTAGTGTGGATGATGGGATACGATTGGTTGAGTATGTGGAATTATTGGACGTTCTAAATATGTATATAGGTATACATATTGATGAAATACAATAATTGATAAATATGTCGGATGCCATAACCTAGGCCAGGTGACGGGCTACGATTCAGTTAGAGCTCTAGTCTGTCAAATACCGTATTTTTATAAATACGATGATGAGAGTTGTGGGGAAAGTTGTGAGTTGGGTTGTCTTGGTATATTGAATTGGTGTTTGATTGAGATTGTTATTATTTGCATATGTGGAAATAATTGAGTGTTGCTGTGTGTGGAATTAAATGAGATTAAATTAAGCAACAGTTCATTCTTTTACTCATACAAGCTTTCATAAGCTTACCGGGTTTTGTGTTGTTGCAATCCCGGTACACTATTCAATGGTGTAGCGGATATTCCTGCAGGTCAGGATAACCAGGGAGGTGACCGAGATGCTTAGGTGTTATAGCGGTTTGTTGTTTATTTAGTTGTGAGGTGTGTGTATGCTCATTTAGAGCTTTACATTATATTTTGGATTGAGTTGTAATAATTGACCGAGAATATATTCGGTTTGATTTTATTTCGTGTGGTGAGTATGTTAAGAAAAGAAAAATTTTCAGGATGATTATTTTGTGTTGTAGTATATTCATGTTTCAGATTTGGAATTGTTATTCTAAAATTCGGGGCGTGACAGTTTGGTATCAGAGCGTAAGGTACATATTTGGTGATATGTCAATACTTACCGAGTGATGGCCCGTCTGCAGCGGATCCCCATCGTGTGCTCTTCTGTATTGACAATGTCATTGGGTATGTGAGTGCGTTAGGTTGGCTAGGAGCGTTAGTACTTTTAGGAAATTTAAGCATTGTTATGTATGATCAGTACTTGGTTAATATGGACTTGCATTTGACTTATGCTTTGTTTAAGTGTTATGCGTGTATTAATCAAGTATATCATGCTTATTAGGTAATGGAGATTGAGGGAAACGAGGCCAGAGGTCGGGGTAGAGGTAGACCTCGTGGCAGTGGTAGAGGCCGAGGAAGGGGTAGGGCCCCTCCAGTCGAGGAAGTATTCGAGTCGGAGGAAGATGCACCTTATGAGGATCAGCCTATTCCTCCTGTAGCTGTGGTTGATAATCCTGCACGCTTGCTGATGCTAGCAAGGGAAATTACTCGCTTGGGAGCAACCAAGTTTGGAGGAGGCACAGATTATATGGTGGCAGATCGTTGGATAGAGGATTTGCAGACTTATTTCGATCTGCTTGATTGCACTGAGACCGATAAGAGGAAGCTAGCCGCTTTCATGCTGAAGGATGAGGCTAGGGTGTGGTGGAACGTCACTCAGAGGAGCATTGAGGTGTCTACCTTGACATGGGACGGCTTTGAGAGGCTGTTCAGAGAGAAGTAGTTTCCACCAGCAGTGAAGGAGAGGTTGGAGCGAGAGTTCCTTGCACTTGTACAGGGGAAGATGACCGTAATTGAGTATGATGCGGAGTTCTCCAGATTGTACAAGTATGTGAGGCAGATGGAGGATGAGGACTTAGCCAAGAAGTTTCAGAGAGGGTTGAGTCCTTCGATTGAGCGTGATGTAGCCATCTTGGAGCTGAAGACCAAGAGAGAGATCTTGGCTAAGGCACAGATCATTGAGCAGCAGAACCTGATTCGTAGAGAGAAGGAGTCTGCTGAGAGAGACTTCCAGGGCAAGGGGAAGGCCATAGCAGGGAGCAGTAGAGCTAGAGACTTCAGGGGTGGGTTCTGGAAGAGACAGAGGACTCAGTTTCAGCATCAGGCTCCAGCTAGGGCAGCAGTAGCTCCTCCTGTTCAGGCTATGCCTATTAGGCAGATAGCACCAGCAGCTCCAGTGAAGTGCTTTAACTGTGGCGAGCCAGGCCACATCTCTCGTGCGTGCACGAAGCCACGGGGTAGGTTATGCTACAGTTGTGGACAGGCAGGGCATCAGGCTAGGGAGTGTCCTCGGATGCAGGGTAGAGTGCAGGGTAACCAGCAGAGACAGTTACCACCTGCTCATGCTAGGGTCTTTGCCATCGGTCAGGCAGGCACGGGAGTGGAAGGTACCTTATCTGTTTATCACTTTCTTGCTAGAGTACTGTTTGATACGGGAGCCTCACACTCTTTCATGTCTAGTTCGGTTGTGGATATTTTGGGTTTGATTGCTATGCCTCTGACTAGATCATTGTGTGTTACATCACCTCTCGGTGTGTCTCTTGAGCTTAGCATGCTTTGTGATGATTGCCCTATTGGGATTGGTGGCAGAGAGTTCTCTGCATCTTTGATTGTGATTCCGGATCACACGTATGATGTGATTTTGGGTATGGATTGGTTGAGCCCGAACCATGCTGTTATTGATTGCTTTAGGATGATTGTGTCCTTCCATGTTCCAGGGCAACCGGTGTTTCATTACCGTTGCCTGAAGTCTGACATCACCATGAGGATAGGAATTTTGGCCCATATTGAATCAGGGAGTAGTACTTCAAAGATTACAGGGATTCCTGTAGTTTCAGAGTATGAAGATGTGTTTCAGGAGATCCCTGGGTTACCTCCGAAAAGGGTAATGGACTTCTCCATTGATGTGATACCAGGTACTTCACCTGTGTCAAAAGCACCTTATCGAATGGCTCCAGCTGAACTTCAGGAGTTGAAGGTTCAGATTGAGGGCTTACTTGCACAAGGGTTCATTCAGGCAAGTGTGTCTCCTTGGGGCGCACCAGTGTTATTTGTGAAGAAGAAGGATAGTTCACTTCGTCTATGTGTGGATTATCGACAGTTGAACAAGGTGACCATCAAGAATAGGTACCCTTTACCTAGGATTGATGACTTGTTCGATCAGCTTAGAGAAGCTACTGTATTCTCGAAGATTGACTTGAGGTCTGGATATCACCAGTTGAGGGTGAAGGAGGAAGATATTCCAAAGACGGCGTTCAGGACCAGGTATGGACATTTTGAGTTTCTTGTCATGCCTTTTGGTCTCACGAATGCCCCCGCAGCATTTATGGACTTGATGAACCGTACGTTCAGTCCTTACTTGGATCAGTTTGTGGTAGTGTTCGTTGACGACATCTTGATTTATTCAAGGTCGTCAGCTGAGCATGAGAGGCATCTGCGGATAGTGCTGCAGACATTGAGAGAGCAGAAACTATTTGCCAAGTTAGAGAAGTGCGACTTCTGGCAGAGTGAAGTCAAGTTCCTTGGTCATGTGGTCTCGAAGGATGGAGTTTCTGTGGATCCTTCGAAGGTTGAAGCAGTGATGAGTTGGAGTCGCCCTACTACGGTTACAGAAATCCGTAGCTTCCTTGGATTGGCCGGTTATTACAGGCGCTTCATTGAAGGGTTTTCTGGTATTGCTTCGGCGTTGACCAAATTGACCAGGAAAGACACTCAGTTCGTATGGTCGGATAAGTGTGAGAAGGCTTTCATAGAGCTGAAGACTAGATTGACTACAGCTCCAGTGTTGACTATTCCTACTAGTGGTGGTGGATTAGTCATTTACAGCGATGCATCTCATCAGGGTTTGGGGTGTGTGTTGATGCAGAATGGTAGTGTTGTTGCTTATGGTTCTAGACAGTTGAAGGTACATGAGCGGAATTACCCTACTCATGATCTAGAGCTAGCAGCAGTGGTGTTTGCCTTGAAGATTTGGAGGCACTATCTTTATGGTGAGAAATTTGAACTCTTTTCTGATCACAAGAGTTTGAAGTATCTATTCTCCCAGAAGGAATTGAACATGAGACAGAGGAGATGGATGGAGCTCATTAAGGACTATGATTTCACCTTGGAGTATCATCCCGGAAAGGCGAATGTGGTGGCGGATGCTTTGAGTAGGAAACCGCGGGTAATCATGGCATCGATTATGGTGCGGGAGTGGCGCATGTTAGAAGCTGCATCTGAGTTCGACCTTATGCCCGCAGGAGCAGGACAGGGAATCTTTCTCGGTAGTATCACCTTACAGCCCACCTTGATCTCCAGGATCATTCAGGGTCAGACACTTGAGGAGTTTGCTCATGCGAGGATTTCTGAGATGACTGCTGACCCGGATGTGGAGGGTCCTTCTGAGTGGATGATTGGGGCTGATGGAGGGTTGAGATTTCGAGGGAGATTGTATGTACCGAGTGTTGATAACCTCAGGGAGGAGATCATGCGGGAAGCACATAGGTCTCGATATACTATACATCCAAGAGGTACTAAAATGTATATGGATCTACGAAGGCAGTTTTGGTGGTATGGTATGAAGAGGGATGTGGCGGAACACGTGTCGAAATGTCTTACCTGTCAACAGGTGAAGGCAGAGCATCAGAGACCAGCAGGAATGCTGAACCCCTTATCGATTCCTGTGTGGAAATGGGAAGACATCTCTATGGACTTTGTGACTGGATTGCCCAGATCCAGGCAAGGTTATGACTCAATTTGGGTGATTGTTGACCGGTTGACTAAATCAGCACACTTCCTTCCGGTGGCAAAAACGTACTCAGGTGATGCATTGTGTAAGTTGTATGTGAACGAGATAGTGAGGCTTCATGGAGTGCCTGTGACGATTGTATCGGATCGTGATGCTCGTTTCACATCAGAATTCTGGCGTAGATTCCACAAGGCATTTGGTACGTCTCTTGCTATGAGCACTGCATTTCACCCACAAACAGATGGACAGACCGAGAGAGTGAATCAGGTGATGGAGGACATGCTCAGAGCTTGTGTTCTGGATTTTAAGGGTAGTTGGGCGGATCATCTGCCATTGGTAGAGTTTGCCTACAACAACAGCTATCACTCTAGTATCGGTATGGCTCCATATGAGGCTCTTTATGGTAGGCCATGTAGGACTCCTATCTGTTAGGCGGAAGCAGGGGATAAAGGGCTCATCGGACCTGAGATTGTACAGGAGACTACAGAGAAGGTCACTACTATTCGGGACAGAATCCGAACTGCTCAGAGTAGACAGAAGAGTTATGCTGACTTGAAGAGGAGACCGTTGGAGTTTGAGACAGGTGATCATGTGTTCTTGAAAGTCTCACCTATGAAAGGTGTGGTGAGATTTGGCAAGAAGGGAAAACTCGCACCGAGGTATGTTGGACCCTTTGAGATTCTAGAAAGGGTTGGTAACTTGGCATATCGTCTTGCTTTACCAGTTAGCATGTCGGGTGTGCACAACGTTTTCCATGTGTCTCTACTCAGGAAGTATGTTCGAGATGAGTCTCACGTGATTGACCACGGTACGATCGAAGTGAACCCTGATGTGACGTTTGTAGTTGAACCTGTTCGTATCTTGGATAGGTCTACAAAGAAACTTCGTAGGAAAGAGGTTGATCTCGTGAAGGTGTTGTGGAGTAATCATGATGAGGGTGATGCATCATGGGAGTTAGAATCTGACATGAGGACGAGGTATCCACAGCTTTTTGGGGAATTGGGTACTTGAATTTCGGGACGAAATTCCTTTAAGGGGGGTAGATTGTAATACCCGCAATTTCCATTTTAATTTCGAGTTATTGTATCGGATGATTATTATGCGATTTCACAATTTATATTCGATAATCATTCATTTTTACAACTATCGAAGTTTCGAAAAGTTTATTTTAACGAAAAGCTCGAAATACTCGGTTTGAGAAATCGACTTTTTCTACGTACGAAATTTGGAGAAACTTCCTTCATGAAAGTTGTAGAGCTCGTCGATACTAGTCCGTACACGTGCGGAACACGAAGATCGGATTTTTTCAGAATTAGTTATCGAATTTCGAAGTTTTCCGAAACATGTATATATAGAAAAATGTTTGGGAACCCTAATTTTTTTCCCTACCGGTTCCTCTTTCTTCTTTTTTCTTCTTCTTCTTCTTCTTCTTCCGTTTCTGGAAAACAGTTTTTTTTCTCTCTCTCTCTCTCTCTTACAGACGCGATCGGCCGAAGAGGAGAAAAACTTCTCCTTAATTGTTCTCCCTCCACAGACCACCTCTCGACCTCAAATCAAGTCCCAGGCGTTCATCTCGAGCTGCTCTAGCTCCCGGAGGCAGTCTCACAAGACGGCGCAGCCTGTGGCGGCGGCGGCGAAGCCCGAACCGAAAACGTCCATTTTCGGTTCGATCTCGATATCTCGAGCTACACTCCATCATTTCACTTGATTCTTGCTTCATTGAGCTCGCCTCAACTTCCTCTACAAGCACCAAGAAGGACCGGAACTGGGTCGAACGTTTTCACGTTCGTCGGAGCTCGACCCGAACGGATCGAAAAACCAAGACTTTCGATCAAGATATCTCGAGCTATACACGATCGTTTCTTGTGATTCCAAGCTTGTTGAGTTCGCAAGGAAGTTCTGAACAAGTTTCCAGAAGGGATCGGGGCCTGAGGTTGCAGTTTTCACGTCGGTTTTCAAGCTCATCGGTTTCTGCATTTTTTCCGGGCACCGACTGTAAATCGGTAATTTCAATGCCTTCCGATCATTTTTAGGTCTTGTGCTAGTTATGAAAGTTGCTCAGAATGATGAAACGAAGGGGACAAGCTCGACCCCGACACCATTGGTGGTGGTCGGTGGCGGCTCTGTCCCTAACTCCGGCGGCCTTTTCCGGCCACCTCCGGAGGTCTAAAATTTGGTTTCTGTCCATTTTATGATTCTATGTTTCGATACGATCATTTCGGCGTATTATATGCATTTTTTGGATATCGTATGAATTAGTTATGAATTTTGTGATTTCGATCGATTTCGGTCGTTAGATTTTTGATCTGTGAAATTATGACCGTTGGATGAACTTGTAAATTTGTTATGATGATCATATGACTGTCCCAGAGGCTTTGTGAGGTCATGGGCGAAGATCCTACCGTTGGATCTTCGTATATGTGAAAAACGGTAATTAGGGGAGCGATTCGTGAGAAACCGCTCGTCGGATTTTAATGTAAATTAGAATCTGACCGTTATTTAGTGGTTAAATTATGAGTTGAATTTGTTGGCTAAATTCGAATCACATTTGATTAGGTGATTGACGGATTTTAATTTCGTGGGCTATTCGGCGTTAATTATAAATTATAATTTATAATTATATTGAAGACGCAGCGGGAGTTTCGAGGTGAGTAAAACTCACGTGGTTCATATTACGAACCGAGCATTTTAATTTATTTATTTTCGGTAATTGTGTGAAAATATATTTGCGGATTAAATATTTGTTTTAAAAAAAATTCATGGACTTGAATCACCACGGTCCATAGGTAAGTAAAATAATTTTTAACTATACAAATGAATTTCATATTTTTCTTGTGTGAACTATAGATGGTATTAGTGGTCATCCCTGAGTGGATGATTACGTATATATATATTTACGTGGAAAATATATATTAATGTGTGGATTGTTTGATTTATGATATGATTGTGTCGAATTGATGAGTTGATTATATTACAATTGTGTAATTCCATAATAATATGATGTATCTTGGTTGGGATGATTGATGGGTATGTGATATTATATGTTGGGTTCATTTATGGGTTTAGGGTCAACGTAATGACCGGAGTGAGTAATCGGATGCTCTAATCCTAGTGTGGATGATGGGATACGATTGGTTGAGTATGTGGAATTATTGGACGTTCTAAATATGTATATAGGTATACATATTGATGAAATACAATAATTGATAAATATGTCGGATGCCATAACCTAGGCCAGGTGACGGGCTACGATTCAGTTAGAGCTCTAGTCTGTCAAATACCGTATTTTTATAAATACGATGATGAGAGTTGTGGGGAAAGTTGTGAGTTGGGTTGTCTTGGTATATTGAATTGGTGTTTGATTGAGATTGTTATTATTTGCATATGTGGAAATAATTGAGTGTTGCTGTGTGTGGAATTAAATGAGATTAAATTAAGCAACAGTTCATTCTTTTACTCATACAAGCTTTCATAAGCTTACCGGGTTTTGTGTTGTTGCAATCCCGGTACACTATTCAATGGTGTAGCGGATATTCCTGCAGGTCAGGATAACCAGGGAGGTGACCGAGCTGCTTAGGTGTTATAGCGGTTTGTTGTTTATTTAGTTGTGAGGTGTGTGTATGCTCATTTAGAGCTTTACATTATATTTTGGATTGAGTTGTAATAATTGACCGAGAATATATTCGGTTTGATTTTATTTCGTGTGGTGAGTATGTTAAGAAAAGAAAAATTTTCAGGATGATTATTTTGTGTTGTAGTATATTCATGTTTCGGATTTGGAATTGTTATTCTAAAATTCGGGGCGTGACAACCCTGTACTTTTAAGGGTTCACCAGTTCAGTCTCTGCACTTCTAATTTAATCAGAAAAGTCCTTGCACTCTCCAATTTCATCAAATCGATCCAATCTGTCGCTACTCCGTCAATTTTCGGAGGAAATTTTCAAACTACCCATTTGCATTCACAACACAGACACATTGGTTGGCTGCCTAGAGATGGGTAGTTTGGGAATTTTTCCTATGAGAAGGTCCCACGTTAGCATTTTAACAACGAAAATTGACGAAATAGTGACAGATTGGATCGATTTGATGAAATTAGAGAGTGCAAGAACTTTTCTGATTAAATTAAAAATGCAGGAACTGAACTGATGAACCTTTAAAAGTACAAGGTAGTAAGCAGAGTTTAATCCAAACAATATTTTCTAAATTTTCAAATCAAAGTAGTTTATTTTGTTGAAATTTCTCATAACCAAAGGTTGTAGTCTTACACAAAATTATTAGATGTTCTTCTAAAAGAGGTTTAAAAATTGTTAATAGTTTTTATATATTACAAAAAATTTCAAAACAGATAGAGCAACGATAATTTCTTGAAGCCATAGCAAGCAAATTTTTCATAAATTTTAAGATTCTAGTTGTATGGTAAAGAAAATCAGGGCCAATCTATATCTTATTGCTCAGGTATTGTGCATCTAGCAAAGTTGTAGAATTGTTTTATTACTATTAATTGTTTGTGGTCTATTTTCTATGCTTCTATGCTAGCTTATATGTGTTAAAATATTACATAAACATGTATTATATTTAGTTGAAAGATTAGTTGCCTATGTTAACCTATCTTGAATCTTACTATAGAGATATTGACTGAAAATAACTTTAACAAGTGGAAGAATGATTATGAAATGTACATGGGAGTGTGGGATTTGGATTTAGCCCGTAGAGAATCTAAGACTGTGATTGTTAGTAGTAGTCTTAGAGTTGTAAGAGAAAAGGCTGAGAAATGGGAGAATAAAATAGGCTAAGCTTGAAGGTAATGCAGAAAGTCATTGGGTTGGTGATGATGATGGCTCAATATTCTTCATTCTCAATATATATACACACACACACATACTTTTTTTTTTTGAATAAAGCCAATATTCTTTATAATGGGATAATTGTTATTGCTTGTGTGCTGTGAGGGCAGTGAATTAGCTGACAAAGAGCTTTACACATTAAGGAATTACCTATATACATTTAGACTCCAACGCAAAGCACTACCATATATCATTATATCATGCTAAGTGAATATTACTTCACATCTAACTAGATTTCCATGTATTACAATGTTTAATCACCTCCTAGTAATATAATCTAGATAGTAGTCAATGTACAATTTTTAGTTCTTGTTCCTCAAGTAAGCCTTATATATACGCTTAATGAATTCTGTATTATATCCAAGGGTACCTTAACCTTAGTAGAAGTTACCATTTGGGTAATCATCAAGAACTCAGTTGACATCTAATCGTACCAAATCTTTTAACTCTTTCTTCTCTATTAGAATCTTATGCATTGTCTTTGGTTTCTATACTGTAGATAAAACGTAGCGTGGTTCGTAAATGGTGTTTGGGCTTGACTTTTTAAAAGTGAGAAGTTGTTCTAAATTTTGTAGCCATTAAAGAAAGAAAAACCAGTAGGACTAGCTAGAGATGCTCTTCATTTTTAAGGCAAAAAATCACAAATGATCATTGATTTTTGACTTATTTGACACTTAATTCACTATATATTTTTAAAATATTACTAACTCACTCACTTTTGACTTTGTTATTCACTTTGGCTGGTCACTGCCGTTAACTCCCTCGTTACAAAATGATAAAAATTGAGGGTAATTTTGTTTGATCACCAAAGAATAACTTTAACAAACAAAAAAGGTTTAGACCTAACCAAAACTAGGGGTGGCCAAACTAAACCGAAAACTGAAAAAAAATAGCACCGAAAACCGAACCAAAACAAAAAAGCCGAACCGAACAGAATATAGTCGGTTCGGTTTTCGATTTTGACTAGGTGAAAACCGAACTTGAACCGAACCGAAAAATTTGTGAAATTTCATATAATCACTACGGTTGACCAATCCGATCGGGTTCAAAACTATTGTAAAATTTGCTAAATTTTTTACCACACGCATAATTTATTGTAATAATTGCATCCAACGGTCGGTTTTTTCATTTTCTTTGAATTTACAGAGGTTTCTCTTTGGAGTGTTTATATATAAATATAGGTTTATAACAGTAACTAAGTTTGACCTAGTTGATCGAATTCAAAACGAGAACCAAATTGGCTAGATTTTTTACAACTACCATAAAACATTACAATTTCTCCATCGAGCGGTTGGTTTCTCCAAATTCATTTTCCACTTCATGGTTACTTTAGAATGAACCTCAACAATTTAAATACAATATATAGGTCATACAACTTTAGGAGGCAAATTGGTATAGACCAATGTATTGGTAACTAAAATTGAAATTTTTATCTTATGTCTATGCACATCTATCAATGAAATATTTACAAACATGATGTAAAAAAATAAGCACGTTTTGCATTCGTCATGCCGTTGGTTAACCAATAAAACATACAAGTAATTACGGTTGACCAATCTGATCGGATTCGAAACTATTGTGAAATTGGTTAAATTTTTAACCACACGCATAATTTATTGTAATAATCGTATCAAACGGTTGTTTTTTTTATTTTCTTTGAATTTGTAGAGATTTCTCATATCACTTGCTTTATGTTTCTATGGAATTAACCAAGGCAAAAGCTTTGGTTCTGCCTGTGAACTATAGTAATTATGTGCTTAGGTCTTCTCATGCTTTTAATCTTCTGGTTGGCGATGTGGAATTGTGGATGAAGTACATCTTCATTGGTTTGCTTGACCACCCGAGGTCTAAGCTGCTATTTGGAATTGGTTTTTTTTTTTTTTAATTAAAAATGGGAGTCATCATTAAATTGACTCAGGTTGTACAGCTGAATTTCGCATTGCACTACAACAATCACACCTAACACAAAACTAATATGAAGCCTTGAAGGTCCAGCTAAGACATTTATCATTTGAATATTATAGCCTCAAGGTTTTACAACCTCCAAAAGTTCCTCATATACTTGTCTAGCAAACAAATCTTCCGCCACAAGAAGTTTCGATTTGTAACCCTACACTTATCCACAGACTCTATAAGTTTATTATTTGCTTCTTTCGAGCTGTAGATGTAGGAACAGTAACTCTAACATCATATGCATTGACTCTTGTGATTGTTGAGTGTTATGCATGATCTTTCGCTTCTATAGCTACATGAACAAGTCTCCCATCTTTTTGTGATATGCAAGGTGGCACAGGGTTGACAGGAGCATCATGTGGGTTGGTTTCAACAGCAACTGTGTTAAGAGCACTGTCAACAATAAAATGAAAGAAGCACCTTCCAAATCTTCTTCTGAATGATAGAAGGCAAAGAGTTCGATCACAACCAACTCAATTCATATGACACTGCTTCAATTCTATTCCTTCACCCTTTTTCAAAATAACTTGTCTAGCCTCACTAATGTTTAGCTTTGCAAGGTATTTGGTCTTGTTCAAGACATAAGCTTTTCCGTCTTTTTCTTTTCCTCTCTTTGATCAAATAAATAAATCATATACAACAACTAGTCTATAGTGAATCGAACTCATAACCTCTCACTTATAGGAGGGGGAGGGGGGAACTTATGTCACTAGACCAAATGGTACTAGACATTTTCTTCCAACTAGTCTATTGTCAGTCTTCATTTCGGGCACTTCTGCAATTGGGTATTAGTTATAAGGAGGTAAGATCCAGAATGCTTGAAGAGATCGGAGTCAGGACTGGAGTTGCATCCTCACACGAGTATGTATTGCTATTTGGAAATGGTTGCATCATACTGACAAATGGTTAAGATAATTTTTAATTAAAAAATAATCTATAAATAATTAGTTAGGACACACAAAGGTACCCCTGGCATATTGTTATAAATATAAAACTTTAACGGTGAATTTGATGACAATGACTAAAGTGACTAATAGTGTAAAACTTGATTAAATTAAATAATAATTTTTAAATGTGAGTGAGTTAATTGTCGAATGAGTCAAAATTCAGTGATCATTTTTGATTTTTTACTTTTTTTATTCAACTACCAAATTGAGTAACAATTAAGTTTATGTTTATCCAAAAAAATTACTCACTTAAGCTATTTCTTCTCTAGCTCACCTTCTCTCTCTCTCTCGCATTGTATATGTGTGTGTGATTAAGAAAATAAAGAAAAGTTTTATTTGTGTAGTGTTTATGTGGTGCAGTCAAGATCATAACATATACTGATATACATTCTCCATCAACACAGAAAAGTATAGGTGGCCTTTCTAAGTTACTTCGAGCTTGTTTGATCAAAAACCACAGATCCCACAATAAATTACTCTATATAAAGAATGTTAATGCTGTCTTATATATGCACTAAATGTACGTAAGAGTTATTGATGAACAAATTTTTGGTTAAATGGTCATATAATCTATAAAATGCTGATTCTGTGGCTCATATATGCACTAAATATACGTAAGAGTTATTGATGGACAAACTTTTGGTTGAATGGTCATATAATCTATAAAATGCTGATTATGCGGCTACACCAAGCGAGGTTACAACAACTTACAACTTTATGTCATGGAAAAAAGCACTAATCCATGAAAGTATCTTTACAAGACCCACACAAAAAAATCATCATTTTCTTCTCAAGCAAATAATAAAAAAAATTTGAGAAATAAAACCTTGAGTTAAAAATACAGGATAGATCATGTACTTCAAGCTATTCTTTAAAAAAAAAATAATTAAAAAAAAATTGAATGAACTTAACACATAAGAAAAGAAGGAAACTTGAAAAAGGACAAATATAAAGAGTCATAAGAGCTAAAGGAGTTTACTTTTTTGTAAGCAAGGACTCTCTATTATTCATATCAAAAACTAAGAACCTTTTCTTCCCATCCATAACTAGCTACTGGTTTCATTTGAGGTCTCTGCAACTTCGGCAGCAGTTAATAGTGGTGAGTTAAGGAGAACAACTCCAAGACCTATTTCACTACCAACTACAATAGGATTCGTTACATTATAAATTAGGACATCGTTAGTTGACTCAAACCGTACCTTTGAAAATTCCTCGTCATACTTTAGAATGTGACTGAGGTCCTTTCGAAGACTTTCGATTGAAAAAGTACTTTTGTGTGTCATCTTTGACCTTTTTTTCAAAGGAATACGAGTCTTGCCAGTATTTTGTTGGACAACACCTGCATATTTAGTAGTAAGAAGAACAAATACTAATAACCCATGCATGTAATGTCTATATCTAAGCAAGGAATAAGTTGATGTCAGAAGGTCTATTTTCTGTAACATGCAGGAACGTAATAGATATAATACGTACGTACCAATATGAGTTGTTTTTGCTCTTCGAAGAGATTGGAGTACATGCTTAGGAGCATAGTTGTCCAGAGTTCCCTTTAACCGGTACCGAGATCCACATGCATTGCACAATATTGGCTTTTCTGGTGGTCCATTTCTCCAAAGTGGAGAACCTATATATATTTATGTAAAAATGTACTACATTGGATTAATTTATATTAATTCATGAAAATAGTAATTCAATTAACTCAGCTTATACGTTTCATGCATTAATCATATTTATGAGTTGGTACATGTATGCATGCATAAACTTGCGTGCCTCTATGTATGGATGTGGAATAAGAAATTCATCATATTTCGAAAAGTAAGACACTGTTGTAGAGAAACTGAAATTGAGAGGAATTCGTTGTGTGTTCTCATTGATAATAGGGGTCTCTTTATATAGATGATTACAATGCATAAATCTGAATATACAAGGAAAGTAATTCTACATTGAATAGGATTCTAAATCCTTCTATAACCCTATTACCACTAGGTCAAGTAATCTAGAGTTTGATCCAGACACATAATTTGGATTTCCTTGAACACCCCCTTATGTCGCCCAAACGTGGTGCTTCTCTCGTTGCCTCGCTAAAAACCTTGCCGAGTAACAAAAACCCAGTGGGACAAAAATAACCTCGATCGAAGGGGAAAAAGAGCACAACACACCATTCACATTTCGAGACCATACATGTAGACATCTCCCCCTGATGTCTGCATCTCCCCCTGATGACTACGGTCATGGGAGTTCGGATAACTTCCGCAAACAATGCTACTAACATGTTTCTCGAAAGTGGAATTTAGGCAATGACTTAGTGAGCAAGTCTGCTATACTGTCCTCAGATCGTACCTAGTTCACTTTGATCTTGAGGAGAGTCTGTTGTTGCTGATTATTATTGGTGTTGTCGCTTTTGATGTAGTCTTGGTTCAAAACCAGCATTATCCTAAATGCTTGTAGGCTCATCGATGGTAGACTTCAAACACAATTGTTCGAACATGCGTAATTATGGATTGAATCCATATACATTCATGAACCAGTTCGTGAAGAGCAATAATCTCTGCATTGTTCGAAGATATAGTGACTAAGGTCTGTTATGTAGACCTTCAAGATATCACGGTCTTTACCTATGGTGAACACTTAACCAGTTTGGGAATGACCTTTGTGTGGGTCAGAAAGATACTCAATATCAGCAAAACTTTCCAAAACACATGTTGTTTTGGGGTGGGGATAGGAAACGCAGGCCAGCGTTGGAGGTGTTTCTGGTGTGTGATGGGTCCGAATCCATCATCTCTCTGTAGGGATAGAACAAGCCCATATTGATCGTACATCTCAAGTATCGAAAGATATCTTTTACACCAATCCAATGGCATCGCGTTGGGGCAGAGCTATACCTAGCTAACAAGTTCACAACATTTGAGATGTCCGGTCTTGTGCATTGAGCTAAGTACAATAATGCGTGTATTGCATTTAAGTGGGGCACTTTTGCCTCTAGCACATCTTCGCCATCATCCTTTGGACGAAGAGGATCCTTTCAGGATCAAGACTACAGACGATCATGGGGGTGCTTGAAGGCTTGACCTTGTCAAAATGCCTAAGCATCCATCGACACGATGCTCAAGTTCCAAACCGAGATATAATCGTGTTCTCCCAAAAATTTTCATTTCAAACTCGGATTTCAAGTGTTCAGCGGTTTCCCTTAACTCTTTAAGAGCTTCCAATGAAGGTCATGCAACATGAACGGCGATAGAATCCGAAACTTGTTATGGAAACACGTGGGCATATCCCTTTCCAATCAAGTAGTCACTTTAGTGAGCGTTTCAACCTTATTGTAAACGCGCTCCATGGTCTAGAGCCACTTGACTTGGGTAGATGAAGTTCACCATGAACCTTTATTATATTCTGTATCTAGATCCCTGTATAGATACGTAGTAACCATATTTGTAAGCTGCATGATCAGTTATTTGGAAACTACCAAACTGACATGGTAGTGGAGTGCAATGACATCCATTATGAGAGAATATGTCTCATCGTAGTCGATTCCAGGGCGTTTTTGTGAGAAGTCTTGCGCCATAAGGCGAGATTACCATCTCTTTTTCTCAACACGCTTTCTAATGAAGACCCATTAGTCAATAGGTTTTATGATAGGAGGTGTTGGCATCACTGGCTCAAAAACCTTCCTCTTCGTTAGAGAATCCAACTTAACCTGGATCGCATTTTTACATTTAGGCCAAATCTCTCTACATTGGCATTCATTCATCAACGGAGTGCGGTTCGATATCATCGGACTCAACAAACTCATGCACAACGAAATGCGTGACTACATCATCAATTTTGATGGAGTTTCTATCCCACATCTCATGTACACTAGTGTAGGTTTCATAAAGCTCTATATTCTCAGGCATAGGTTCTGACATTGAGGCGTCTCCTAATGATAACCATAACTCGAAAGATTCTCATGAGACGAATTTTGAGTCTTGATGATCCAAGGATTGAGTTGTGTCAAAGTATCATTCGAACCCACGAGCCTCCCATGCATCCTAGCTGGGGCCACGGCCTGTAACGCCAGAGTGCCACTCTCTTTGGCGTTGGCACCATGCCTACCTCCATGTAGGATGGCGCTATGTCCTCTTGTAGGGACGTACTTTCTTGCAGGCATATTTGCAGCAGATGTGTGATCTCGTCACTTTTAGTAGGGATCGAGATGAGACATAGTGGGGACAGACCACGACAATTCCTGTCATTCCTGTTGAACATCCATGTTCTTATCTCCCCCTAACGACGGGAAGACTGTCTCAGCAGAGTGACAACCACAAAATCTAGCTGTAAGGAGATCGCCTAGCAAGGGCATTAAGTGGTGGATGATGGTTGGAGTCTCAAATCCAATTTTCTCATTCGTCTGTAAGGACCTATTATAGTGCACTGTGGCGGCGCAATTGGCACATAAATGACTCACTCAAATATGCGTAAGTACAAAATATTTGTACCCAGTCACTAGCTGTAACACATAGATTGAGTGGTAGTAGGTCTTAGATGAATTAGCATAACAGCATGCGATATTGCATCACCCCAAGCGAATATAGGGAGATTGGTGCGCATTACCAATGTCTTGACTACCATCGTAGTCGTTTCCGCGAAACTATTTGGGTGTGTTCATGAGAATGTCCAACATCCCCATTGCAATATCCATCGAAAGTCTTCGATGTAAACTCTCTAGTATCGTCAAGTCCAATTGACGGAATAGGATCATCCGGGGAGTGAGCCCGTTGTCATATGGTATTTGCTAGGAGTGTAGCAGAAGCAGCATTTACAAGTGGACAATAGCACAACACGTGACCAGCGTGTTTGCGTGTCAACAACATCATGAGATATTTAAACACTCGCAAGTTGGTTGAATCAGTCCACAGAATCCCCATGGATTCGATGTAAGAACATAATGAGTATTTTCATATCCTTTGTATAGGACGGTCTCAGTCCTAATTTCCCGAAGGAACAGGCTTTGCAAAATGAGTGAGAGGCCTTGAAAGCAACCAATGAGGATTTTGGTTGGGCCTGAGCGTCTGTAGCTCTATTAGAAGCAAAATGTGTGACTACATCACCCATCATGGCGTTGGAACCATGAAAGTGGCATCCATGGCGTCTCGACCATGGGGAGAATCATCAATGGCGTCATGACCATGGGAAAGGACTTCCATGGTGTCATGGCCATGGGTAGCGCCATTTATGGCGTTGTCACATGAGACTTGGGAGGCCCTATGGCGCCTCAAGACGGTTACAGCGCCAGATGCTGCAATTGTTGTGGTCTTGTTAAGTCCAGGAATCAATTTTCGATTCTTGCTTCTTCTTACTCTGAAGAATGGATGTCCGTGTAAAGTCTTTAGTAGACGGATCATCATATCATGATCAGGATGACCTATCCTGTCGTGGCAAAGTCAATATGTGTCTAAATCCAAGAGATCTTCTCTTATAATTTTATTGGATTTAATAGCTCGAATAGTGACATAGAGTCCACTAGAGAGACACATAAACTTCTCTAAGATGTGCTTTTTTTCCCAATCATTAAAGGTATTGCAATGGAACTCATTTTCGTTCTCTACATGCGTTTTCACATGGTATCCGTTGGCTATTCATAGGTGTGATTTGCCCTAGGAACGTAGAGAGTTTCTGTGACAGTAATCAAGGTGTCATTTGACAATGGGAACTTGGGCTATTCCATGTCCTTGAATTAATACTGATGGTCCAGCCATCGTAGTCACAGAGTCATATGCTCTGAATCAAAATGGAGTCATAATGAAAAGAACTCGAAATTGTATTCATAAGCCAACGGAGTTACATCATTGTCTCTTTGACTAAAGAAAATCTAATCCAAAATCCTAGCTAATGCAAAACAATGGTAGCCGTCTAACTTCTTTCGGTATTTCCAAAATAAATGTGACCAGGTAAGTAGAGAGATGTCGGTGGAGCAAGGCTCGCTTAAGTACCACTAATCTCAGAACCTTCCTAGACATCACAATTACTTTGGGTGAGCCTACTTTGAAGAAAGACAAAACCATAGGCATTTACTACAAAAATAATATGGCGATTGCCTATTACATCTCTTGGAAAAATAAAGACTTAAACAGAATTGGCGATCTATTGATCCCAGCCAGATTTGTAGTATTTAACTCTTCATTCTAGATCATCATCTTGATCTTCTTGTTCCACGTTGTGAGCTTCTCTTGTTCACAATATGCTTTGTAGGCGGTGACAATTTCTTCACGAGATCTAGAAATGTGTGCCCAATGACCGGATAGTCCACATCGAGAACATACATCTCTGTGGTCAGACTGCATTGATTGAGGAGCTTTGAAAGCGTCATTTAGATGGCTCTTAGTGTTGGTGGCGCCACCAACATGGCCAGAGGCGTTGCCTCCCTCTCTCCTTCCATGTTGACCTCTTCAGTTCCGTGTTCGCCTATTTTGGCTGTTACCTTCCCAAGTAGAGCGATTATATGGATCAGAACGTCCAAATGTATTCCTAAGATTAGGTTTCGCTCTTGACGCCCTTTCTTTGGAGCGCGACTATAATTGGATTCCGGAATATGCTATGTTCTCATGGATCTCTAATTACAGTTCTTCATAAGGATGTTGTCATGCTTTTCGCGACATTCATAGCTCCAATGAGCCCATGAAACCTTGTGATTCGTCCTGTAGCAACATTGATTCGATAGTTCTTAGAAAGCATCAATGCAGAGACAGGGAAGATAGAGAAAGTCTTTTCAATCAACATCGCATTTGTGATTTCTTTACCACAGAATTTCATTAAGAATTTAATGCGAAATGCTTCCGAGTTGTAGTCAAGAACTGACTTGAAATCACATAAGCGAAGGCTATGCCATCTCACTTCTAGTTCAGGAAGCAAGGAGTCACAGACGTTGCCAAATCTTTCTTCGAGTGAGACCCACAACCTTCTGGGGTCTTCTTCATTCATATACTCTTACTGGAGCGAATCATCCATATGACGAGTCATTAGGATGATGGCTTTCGCCTTATTTGCCTTTAAGGCTGCTCTATTTGCTTCCAAAGCTTGAGTTTGCTCAACAGTTAGCACGTCCTGCCTAGGCTCGAGAATCATATCCAGGATTCCATCGGCCTTGAGATGCTGGTGAACATCACAAACCCACTTGTGATATCCAGAGCCAGTTGTTCCTAATAGAGCGAAGTCTAGTTTGTTCAGGTTACTCATCCTGAAATAGAACAAGATATTAGGGTTAGTTTCGGAGCGTAAAAGGCTACCACGAAAACATATAAAATTTCTGAGCGTAGTCGCTTCCAAGAAATTAGGAATTTCTGAGCGTAATCGCTTCCAAGAAATTCAATTCCAAGTGATATTGGATTAGATCGAAACAATGACGTAAGTGGTCGATCATAAATTCTCTACAAACTCTAAATTTGGAGATCTCAACAAGCTCTAAGCTTGGAGTGAGCACGAACCCCCACAGTTCGGCTTAATTAGGTCTCCCCTATGATGAAGAAATGGGGGTAGAAGAAGGGAGTTTGCAAGTCCCCGAGAAAAGAAGAAGAAATTGAAAAACTTCAAAAACAGGAAATTTTAGAAAAGTTTACCTCGAAAAGATGCCAGAAATCTTGGCCAGAAAAGTTGTTGGCTTGGCAGTGCAGGGATACTGTAAGGTCGCTGCAAGGATACCGCGAGGCGCGAGGACGCTGCAGTGATGCCGCGAGGACTGTTGTGGGGCCGCTGCGGGGATGTCGCGAGGCCACGAGGATGTTGCAGGGATGTCGTGAGGATGCTGAGGATCTTGGGATTGAGAATTTAGGGTTTTGGCTATTTGTTTCAGGGTTAGGGATTCGTGCTGATAACGTGTTGTAGAGAAACTGAAATTGGGAGGAATTCGTTGTGTGTTCTCATTGATAATAGGGGTCTCTTTATATAGAGGATTACAATGCATAAAATCTGAATATACAAGGAAAGTAATTCTACATTGAATAGGATTCTAAATCCTTCTATAACCCTATTACCACTAGGTCAAGTAACCTAGAGTTTGATCCAGACACATAATCTGGATTTCCTTGAACAGAAACCACTTTTTATACTTGATCTTTTTACCCAAAATTTATAATGCTGTCTATGGTAATCATGTAAGTTATATCAATAGTTAGTTGACCATTTTTTTTTTTTGAATCAAGGAAATAACTTTATAGATAGAAACTCAATAAAGTCAGGTTACAATCATATCGTAACACATCCAGATAGTATTCATGGACTGTTATCAAATTTCTAGAAATTTGTTTTAGCCTAAGGCCAGAGTGACCATTACATACCCTTCCGCTGTCATGTACAGACAGAACAAGAAGATGTGGTAATACCCAGGGTGGTGCATAGAGATAGATCCACTCATTTGATGTTTCGTGCTCCGCCATTATATCAATGGTTAGTTGACCATAAGTTCAGTCTATGTTAATTAATTCAAGATTTTGTGGGATAGAAAGTTCAATTGCATAGAAATTGTAATATAAACCTTTCACAACTTATTTATTCAGTATAGTATTAGTCATAAACTCATTAGGCAAGCCTCGATCAACAAAATAGAAGAATACATGTCATATAGTATTCCTAATACAAAATAGTAACCAGATTGGTTATGATATTAAATCATATATATATAGCCAAAACTTTTGGGTATGTCTGGGATTTTACCTGAAAGACTTGAAATTGCTTTTAAAATTTTCAAATACCTATTTTCTACGAGGAAGCACGTGTCATGTGTTTCTGAAAATCACTTTCTAGTGCCTATAGAACTCAGACGCAATTTCATTTTCTCTGCAAATATTTTTTTAGTGATAAACAATTTTTTAATTAATTTAAAATCTTTTTTGGTTATCCAGAAAGTAAACTTAAACAAGCCTTTATCCTATTATTGTTGTAGAGAAATTTGTCATGATGTACTTAAACATTTATTAGCAATACGTTCTCATGTATGCATTCAATACTTTGATCTTAGGGACTAAAGAACATTTAAGGATTTTCATGGACATGATCATCATATATATATATATATATATTTTTGTTTGCAAATGAAACCAATCTTTCATGTACTTAAACAGTCATTAGCAATACATTCTCATGTTTTCATTCAATACTATGACCTTGGGGACCAAAGAAAATTCAAGAATTTGCATGTACATGATGATCATATATTATTGATATTTGCAAATACAACCACATTTTCTTTTTTGGATTATTCAGCTAGATAATGTAATCCTTAACTTGATTTTTGAAGTTTATTACATTTCCTGTTTAAAACAATGTTCTATTATTAAGTTTTGTAATCAATAGTTGGCTTATAATGGCACTTTTAACTCCTTCACAAGAGCTTATAGTGTGAGGATTTTTTGCCAAGGGTTTCAACCCACAACAAAGTTTCTCTAGGTGTTGACTTACTTGGCGGTATCTTCTCTCGCCTTTTTTCCTCTTATTTAGCATGACCATAGATGTTGACGAGTTTTAAAACTGTGTGAATCTGAAATTGAACAATTTGCCCTATATTGGTTATCGTTGTTACTTTATCTTTGATGTATCCATCTTCACTTGTGTGATCTTATGTGAAATCCAATTTTTCAGCAGTGTCTTTGCTTTGGTGCAACAATTGTAACATCATATCTGTGAAGACCCGAATTTTCACTCAATTAATTTATATTATTTAATATTTGTTCAATTATATGAATTATGAAATATGGGCTTGATTTGTATGTCGTTATACGAGAAAATTGGTTTCGAAACTATTTTATTTAAAAAAAAGAACGTTTTTAGGAGGGTCTCGAAAATTGACTTTTTATACATATGGAATTTGAGAATACTTCCTTCATAGAAATTGTAGAGCTTGTTGATTCGAACTCGTGCATATATGGAACACAAAAATCGGAGTTCGTATGAATTAGTTATGAATTTTGAAAGAAATCTGCATTTTAGTATAAAGGTTGCTATTTTGGGAAATTTTGCAAAGAAGGACAAACATTTCAGAAAAACCAAAACAGAAACCCAGATCGGGTTTCTCTCTCTCCTGAGCCCGTCGCGCAGCCTCTCACTTCACCGGCCAATATCTTCCACGTCCGACCACCAATCGACTTGATTCCAAAATCAATTTTGCTCCGCCTTGAAGTCTTCTACAATTTCCTAGAAGACATCGAGGTGAATAACGAACTGTAGAGGGTGCTACAAGGCCGAGAAACCGGACAGCTCGAGCTAAAAATCACCTGAGTTGCTCTTCCCTTTGCCGGTCGATATATCCCTCATTCGGCCACCTTTTACTTCAATTCCAAGGAGGTTATTGCTCACCTCAGTCCCCTCTACACGTCTGTGGTGACGATTCATCGTGGAAAGCATCGTACTAAGCGTTGCAAGGCCGAGAAGTGGAGCTGCTGAAGTCGAAATCACCTTCGTGGGTTCGCACTCCTCCGGCCACATTAGCTCATGATTCTTGGGGGCTTTTCTAGCCCAGAAGAAGTAAATGCTCTCCTCAAAATGACTTGCAATGATTCGATCTATGGAGATCGAATTTTGAAGTTATCGAAACTAGGGTTCGTCGGATCCGTCGAACTTCAAGGTAAAATTTGACTTTTTGACTTATAATCTGACTTTGGCGTAGTTATGAAAGTTGAAATTGGAGTTAAGATGAAGAACTTTCGTGTTGGGTGTTTTGTCAAATTTTGACTTTGGATGGGCGGCGATGCAGCCATTGTGACGGTGGTTTCCGGCGACCTCCGGCCACCCAAGGGCAGTTTGTGCCCATTTTTGTATCCTACGTGTTGATATGATCATTTCGACATACAACAGTTAATTTTTGGATATCGTATGATTAAGTTATGAATTTTTACGTTTTCGATCAATTTCGATCGTTCGATTTATGATATATGAAGATTGGACTGTCTGATAGACTTGTAGTTTTGACATAATGATCGTATGACTGTCCCAGTGACTTTATGTGGTCATGGGCGAAGATCCGATAGTTGGATCTTCATATAATAGTAAAAACAGTGATTCGTGTGGTGATTCATGAGAATCTGTCCGTCGGATTTTTGTATAATTTAGAATCCGACCGTTGGATTGTTGTTTAAGTATGTTTTTGGGTTATTGGCTAAGTTAAAGTCATATTTGATTAGGTGATTGAGGTTTTACTTAGGTGAACGAGGTCGGTTGTGAATTAAATGATTTTGAAGACGTAGCAGGAATATGGAGGTGAGTAAACCTCACGTGGTTTATATTACGAACCGAGTACTTTTAATCAATTATTTTATCGTAATTGTGTAAAAAATATTTATGGAATAAATATTTGTTTTTAAAATCACATGGACTTAATCAACTACGGTCCATAGGTAAGTAAAATGATTTTAATTATACAAAATGAATTTCACCATTTCCTTGTGTGAACTATAGTTGATATTACTAGTCATTCATGAGTGGGTGATTACGTATATATTTATATATATATATATATATTTACGTGATTATATATGGAATTGTGTGACATGGAGATGTGTGGTTTTATAATGATTTAATTGATGTGAAATCGAAAACGTGAATTACCATATTCATTGATGATAATAGTGATCGGTAAAATTATATTGGAAATTCATGGATGACGTGTTATTGAGTGATGATATGATTGAGAACGGATTAGTGATTTTTGGAGTTGTATTTTGAGCACATATATACACAATAATAGTACATATCATGGAATTATTGATCCTATTGTGTGAAAGAATATTGTTGTACTCGATTATGGATTTTGGGTCGACGTAGTGACCGGTATGAGAGAATCGGACACTCTAAGTCTAAGTGGATGATGGGCTACAATTGATTGAGTATATCGGATGCCATAACCTGGGCCAGGTAATGGGTATCAATACAGTTAGAGCTCTAGTCTGTCAGTCACCGTATTTTTCTAAATACGACTTCAGGGTTTTGAGAAGAAAAATGTGAGCTTAGATTCCATATTAATTCTTGGTGATTTAGAGTTGATGATTTTAGTGACTGATTTTTCAGATTATGGTTTTCTTTGTGGATGTTGAGATTGTTGGTTGTTACTTGAATTGAAAGAATTGTGATTTAATAAATCAACCGTTCATTTCTTATTTACTCACACGAGCTTTCAGAAAACTTATTGGGTTTTGTGTTGTTGCAATCCCGGTATACTATTCAAACGGTGAAGCAGAAAATCCTGCAGGTCACGATAATCAGAGGGGAGACTGAGCTGGTTAAGAGTTGCAGCATTTACTTTATTGCCTTCTATTGTGAGGTTTGTTATGCTCATTTAGAGCTTTAGAATTCTACCTTGTGAGAGCGTGTTGTAATAATGAACTCGAGATTTTCGAGATTTTATATTTGAGTGGTGAGTGGTGTGTTTGTTTTATGAGAAACAAATTCAGAACATTATTTGTATTTATTATGATTCATGTTTCGGATTTGAATTTATTATTCAAAATTCGGGACTTGACAATATCAGAGTTGATCAAATTACTTTGGTCCATGCAATTGTTGTTCTAGCGTTAGTTCCTTTTTTTTTTTTTTTTTCCTGGGTCTTCTTCTAGTGGACAAGTTTGCTCTTGATCACTTAGATCATCCTGTATTAAGTGATTGTGGTTTGGTTATTGTCTCTCAAATAACTTTGTTTCGAGAATTGTTTATACACAGTTTACATCCTCGGAAGTTTTCATTTCAATTGCGATTCTCTTAGATGTTTATAAGTTTTTCGCACTTTTGCAATAACAGTATAAAGGAAGCGGTTTCATATACATCATTCTTCGGTTATAAGTTAGTGGTGTACACTGCGATTGCCTGATATTTTTGTAATCTTTGTTGCTTTAATGAGTTTAGTTGCAAAATTATACTCATTTTTATTGCATTTAGTGCAAGTCTCAAATTTCCTCTGTGCTTGTTATCTATTTGTCTTTTATATATTGGTTTCGTTGCAATTAGTTAATCTTTGATTTTTTTTTTGTAATGATACATTTCTACATTAGATTTCTTACAATAAAATATCCACCTTTTAAAAAAAAAATTAAGGACAAATCTTGATGCATATATTAGAGCGTGGCTTTCAAGATTTCCCAATTTATGAAAAGAGCCAACAAATGCATCTTTGCTGATAAATGAAAACTATCAAGTGAGGATTCATGTCTATGCTAATAAAAGGACCAAACTAAATATGAGTCCTTGATCCTCCCATATTAAATAGAAGTTATCAACTTGATCTTTATAAAATTAAAAATGAGTTCAAGTAGATCCTATTTTTTTCTAATACATGATTAACATGAGTAAATCACACAATCAGTTAGATCATAAAAATTGATTAAGAAATAAAAAAAAGGTGTGTTGATAACAATTTAGGTGCATTGATAAGAACACTGTTGGTAAAAAAGATTTAGTAAATCAATTTAAGAACACCCTTAGATAAGTTTCTTTTCAAATGTGGTAGATATTTTAATTATTATTTCTATCTTATGATATGTATAGATCTAGGTATAGATTTATCAACGACATCTGTACTTGTTTGCACCAATTAATGCTTGTTTCCTTATCCAACTTTCTTGGGCTTTTTCTACCTAGCTTGTTCATATATGTACCAACCTTTTAGGTTTAATTATTTACTCAAAAATAGTTTAATTTTTATACTAAAAAAGGGATAATATGCATGTATAGCATGTTTGTATGCACAACACTTGCAATCTCTTTTCTGTAGTGATGTTTAAACTGTGAATTATTATTTTTTGATTGAAGAAAGCACAATACTAAGTATTTTACTCATATTGAGGGATGAGAATGATTAAAATGCTAAAAAGTACATTCAAATGAGACAATGGAAGAAAATAATGAAAAACATATTATATGCCACTGAATAGAGAACTTACATTTAGTTTCACAATGAAAACAAGGTCCTTTTTTTCCCATTTATCGATTTATATCCTCCAAAAGAATTTTGCAAGTATGTCTCAATTTCCAGAGTGAAAGATAAATAACCTACACAATAAACAAATAAAATTGTAAAAGAATGTAAAGGAAACAAACTCATAAAATGAATAAAGAACCGATAAGAATGAAAAAAATGACTCACTAAATAGATCTTATCAGGACCTTCAAACTCCTCGCCCGGGGGGGGGGGGGGGGGGGGGGGGGGGGGGGTGGTGGGGGTGTGGGGTGGTGAGGGGTGTCTGGGGTGTTTGTTTGAATCTATTTCGGTTTGGGTTCTAATTCACTACTCGAGGTTTTAAGGATGCATAAGGTAGCTTGTAACTTCACTTATCTGAGTTGTGTAGACTCAAACTATTAAATATTAACATATATGGAAATTTTATTATGTTGTTAAGAGTTATTTCTGTCATCTATGTACAATGCATGACACATCATTATATGCATTAACTATAACAAGTTCATATTTATTTTTCTAGTTTATCATTTTGCATACCAGAACTAATCTTTTGCGATCCAAAAAACACACTACTGGACTTAAGAGAAGCAATAACATTACCCAAACCTTCATTAGTCTTTGTTACAGTCAAGCCCTACATGAGTTCCAAATTTCAAGTTTTACAATGACCTACAATTTTATTCATGGAAGAACTCTAGTTGTCCTTCCATGTATAGTAAATGATGAGACACTTTAGGAAATACTTTTTTCAATATCATGACAACGAGGAACCATAATTGTATTTAAAAATTCTTAAGATTCAAATATGGTAAAACACTCAGTGGCGAAGTAATATATAATGTCTTTGACTCAATGAAGTGATTCTTCCATCATACGTCAAATACCATCATAGTATTCCAAAATCATTTACCTTATTAAAACTCTACGGACAAAAAAAATAAAAGAAAAAAAATGCTTAAACTACTTCCAAATACAAAGTAAGTAATACCAAAAGTTGTTGTTAATGTGTTCTCATGAAACGGATGAGAATTCCCAATATTTGAATTAAGATGACATATAAAAATAAATTCTCTTTCTCATTAGAACTATGGTCATCGAATTTTAAGCACCTAAATTTCAATGTGAGGTGTGAATGTAAAATATAACATAAAAGTATATATTTTTAATATGGTCGAAAATCATATATTTGAAATAACAAATCTTTTCGAATGAAATCTTCATCATTTCCTACATTCTAACTAAATATATCTGGAGCAATCATTTCGAAGCTCCTGCTCATACCTGCAACAACTTTCAATATGAGTGAGCTTACACTGAATAGCGTCACACCTTTTTAGGTTATTATTTGCTAAATAATAATGTAATACCCGTAAATTTCATTTTAAATTCGAGTAATTGTATTGAGTGATTATTATATGATTTAACGATTATTGTTCGATAATAATTCACTTTTACATTAATCGAAGTTTCGAAACAATTATTTTTAACGAAAAGCTCGAAATACTCGGTTTGAGAAATCGACTTTTTCTACGTACAAAATTTGGAGAAACTTCCTTCATGAAAGTTGTAGAGCTCGTCGATACGAGTTCGTACACGTGCGGAACACGAAGATCAGATTTTTTGTGAATTAGTTATCGAATTACGAAGTTTTCCGAAACTAGTATATATAGAAAAAACCCTAATTTTTTTTCTACCGGTCTCTCTCTCTCTCTTTCTGTTTTTGGAAAGGAATCAGCTTTCTCTCTCTGTCCCTCCGCGCGGCCGAGACACAAAACAGGGCAGAAGTTCAAGCAGCCACCACCAGCTCGTCCGGCCACCCCACGACTTCAAACCGCTTCCAGGAGCTTCGTCTCGTCCTTGCGCAGCTGCCAGAGGCGGCCTTGCGCCGTGACACGGCCTGTAGTGGCGGCGGCACGGCCAGAACCAAAAAGGGTCGATTTCGGTTCGAGCTTGATATCTCGAGCTACACACCACCATTTCACTTGATTCTTGGCTCATTGAGCTCGCCTCAACTTCCTCTACAAGCACTAAGAAGGACCGGAACTGGGTAGTACGTTTTCACGTTCGTCGGAGCTCGACCCGAACGGATCGAAACACCGAAACTTTCGATCAAGATATCTCGAGCTATACACGATCGTTTCTTGTGATTCTTGGCTTGTTGAGTTCGCAAGGAAGTTCTGAACAAGTTTCCAGAAGGGATCGGGGCCTGAGGTTGCAGTTTTCACGTCGGTTTTCAAGCTCGCCGGTTTTTGGAATTTTTCCGGCCGCCGACTGTAAATAGGTATTTTCTATCCCTTCCCGTCATTTTTAGGTCTTGTGCTAGTTATGAAAGTTGCTCAGAATGATGAAACGAAGGGGAAAAGCTCGGCCCCGACACCATTGGCTGTGGTCGGTGGCGGCTCTGTCCCTAACTCCGGCGGCCCTTTCCGGCCACCTCCGGGGGTCTAAAATTTGTTTTCTGTCCATTTTATGATTCTATGTTTCGATACGATCATTTCGGCGTATTATACGCATTTTTCGGATATCGTATTAATTAGTTATGAATTTTGTGATTTCGATCGATTTCGATCGTTAGATTTTTGATCTGTGAAATTATGACCGTCGGATGAACTTGTAAATTTGTTATCATGATCATATGACTGTCCCAGAGGCTTTGTGTGGTCATGGGCGAAGATCCGACCGTTGGATCTTCGTATATGTGCAAAACGGTAATTAGGGGAGCGATTCGTGCGAAACCGCTCGTCGGATTTTAATGTAAATTAGAATCCGGCCGTTAAACGGTAGTTAATTTATGTGTTGAAATTGTTGGCTAAATTCGAATCACATGTGATTAGGTGATTGACGGATTTTATTTGAGTGGGCTATTTCGGCGTTAATTATAATTATAATTATATTGAAGACGCAGCGGGAATTTCGAGGTGAGTAAATCTCACGTGGTTCATATTACGAACCGAATGTTTTAAATTTATTTATTTATGGTAATTGTGTGAAAAATATTTGCGGATTAAATATTTGTTTTAAAATTTCATGGGCTTGAATCACCACGGTCCATAGGTAAGTAAAATGAATTTTAACTATACAAATGAATTTTTATGATTTTCTTGTGTGAACTATAGATGATATTAGTGGTCATTCCTGAGTGGATGATTACGTATATATATATTTACGTGGAAAATATATATTGATGAGTGGATTGTTGTGTGATGATATGATTGAGTATAATTGATGAATTGATTGTATTTCAATTGTGTAATTCCATAATAATATGGTGTATCTTGGTTGGGTTGATTTCAGTATGTGATATTATATGTTGTGCTCATTTATGGGTTTAGGGTCGACATAATGACCGGTGTGGGGTAATCGGACGCTCTAATCCTGGGTGGATGATGGGATACGATTGGTTGAGTATGTGGAATTATTGGACGTTCTAAATATGTATATAGGTATACATATTGATGAAATACAATAATGATAAATATGTCGGATGCCATAACCTAGGCCAGGTGACGGGCTACGATTAAGTTAGAGCTCTAGTCTGTCAAGTACCGTATTTTTATAAATACGATGATGAGAGTTGTGAAGGAAGTTGTGAGTTGGATTGTCTTGGTATATTGAATTGGTGTTGATTGAGATTGTTATTATTTGCATATGTGGAAATTATTGAGCGTTGCTGTGTGTGGGAATAAATGAGATTAAATTAAGTAACAGTTCCTTCTTTTACTCATACAAGCTTTCATAAGCTTACCAGGTTTTGTGTTGTTGCAATCCCGGTACACTATTCAATGGTGTAGCGGATATTCCTGCAGGTCAGGATAACCAGGGAGGTAACCGAGCTGCTTAGGTGTTACAGCAGTTTTGCTATTTATTTAGTTGTGAGGTGTGTATGCTCATTTAGAGCTTTACATTATATTTTGGATTAGAGTTGTAATAATTAACCGAGACTAAATTCGGTTTGATTTTATTTCGTGTGGTGAGGGTGTTATGAAAAGAAATTTTCAGGATGATTATTTAGAGTTTGTAGTATTTTTATGTTTCGGATTTTGAATTGTTATTCTAAAATTCGGGGCGTGACAGTTTGGTATCAGAGCGTAAGGTGCATATTTGGTGATATGTCAATACTTACCGAGTGATGGCCCGTCTGCAGTGGATCCCCATCGTGTGCTCTTCGGTATTGACAATGTCATTGGGTATGTGAGTGCGTTAGGTTGGCTAGGAACGTTAGTACTTTTAGGAAATTTAAGCATCGTTATGTATGATCAGTACTTGGTTAATATGGACTTGCATTTGACTTATGCTTTGTTTAAGTGTTATGCGTGTATTAATCAAGTATATCATGCTTATTAGGTAATGGAGATTGAGGGAAACGAAGCCAGAGGTCGGGGTAGAGGTAGACCTCGTGGCAGGGGTAGAGGCCGAGGAAGGGGTAGGGCCCCTCCAGTCGAAGAAGTATTCGAGTCGGAGGAAGATGCACCTTATGAGGATCAGCCTATTCCTCCTGTGGTTGTGGTTGATAATCCTGCTCGCTTGCTGATGCTAGCAAGGGAAATTACTCGCTTGGGAGCAACCAAGTTTGGAGGAGGCACTGATTATATGGTGGCGGATCGTTGGATAGAGGATTTGCAGACCTATTTCGATCTGCTTGATTGTACTGAGACCGACAAGAGGAAGCTAGCCGCTTTCATGCTGAAGGATGAAGCTAGGGTGTGGTGGAACGTCACTCAGAGGAGCATTGAGGTGTCTACCTTGACATGGGACGGCTTTGAGAGGCTGTTCAGGGAAAAGTACTTTCCACCAGCAGTGAAGGAGAGGTTGGAGTGAGAGTTCCTTGCACTTGTACAGGGGAAGATGACCGTAATTGAGTATGATGCGGAGTTCTCCAGACTGTACAAGTATGTGAGGCAGATGGAGGATGAGGACTTGGCCAAGAAGTTTCAGAGAGGGTTGAGTCCTTCGATTGAGCATGATGTAGCCATCTTGGAGCTAAAGACTAAGAGAGAGATCTTGGCTAAGGTATAGATCATTGAGCAGCAGAACCTGATTCGTAGAGAGAAGGAGTCTGCTGAGAGAGATTTCCAGGGCAAGGGAAAGGCCATAGCAGGAAGCAGTAGAGGTAGAGACTTCAGGGGTGGGTTTTGGAAGAGACAGAGAACTCAGTTCTAGCATCAGACTCCAGCCAGGGCAGCAGTAGCTCCTCCTGTTCAGGCTATGCCTATTAGGCAGATAGCACCAGCAGCTTCGGTGAAGTGCTTTAACTGTGGCGAGCCGGGCCACATCTCTCGTGCGTGCATGAAACCACGGGGTAGGATATGCTACAGCTGTGGACAGGCTGGGCATCAGGCTAGGGAGTGTCCTGGAATCAGGGTAGAGTGCAGGGTAACCAGCAGAGGCAACTACCACCTGCTCATGCTAGAGTCTTTGCCATCGGTCAGGCAGGCACGGGAGTGGAAGGTACCTTATCTGTTTATCACTTTCTTGCTAGAGTACTGTTTGATACGGGAGCCTCACACTCTTTCATATCTAGTTCGGTTGTGGATGTTTTGGGTTTGATTGCTATGCCTCTGACTAGATCATTGTGTGTTACATCACCTCTCGGTGTGTCTCTTGAGCTTAGCATGCTTTGTGATGATTGCCCTATTGGGATTGGTGGCAGAGAGTTCTCTGCATCTTTGATTGTGATTCCGGATCACACGTATGATGTGATTTTGGGTATGGATTGGTTGAGCCCGAACCATGCTGTTATTGATTGCTTTAGGATGATTGTGTCCTTCCATGTTCCTGGACAACCGGTGTTTCATTACCGTTGTTTGAAGTCTGACATCACCATGAGGATAGGGATTTTGGCCCATATTGAATCAGGGAGTAGTACTTCAAAGATTATAGGGATTCCTGTAGTTTCAGAGTATGAAGACGTGTTTCAGGAGATCCCTGGGTTACCTCCGAAAAGGGTAATGGACTTCTCCATTGATGTGATACCAGGTACTTCACCTGTGTCGAAAGCACCCTATCGAATGGCTCCAGCTGAACTTCAGGAGTTGAAGGTTCAGATTGAGGGCTTACTTGCACAAGGGTTCATTCAGGCAAGTGTGTCTCCTTGGGGCGCACCAGTGTTGTTTGTGAAGAAGAAGGATAATTCACTTCGTCTGTGTGTGGATTATCGACAATTGAACAAGGCGACCATCAAGAATAGGTACCCTTTACCTAGGATTGATGACTTGTTCGATCAGCTTAGAAAAGCTACTGTGTTCTCGAAGATTGACTTGAGGTCTGGATATCACCAGTTGAGGGTGAAGGAGGAAGATATTCCAAAGACGGCGTTCAGGACCAGGTATGGACATTTTGAGTTTCTTGTCATGCCTTTTGGTCTCACGAATGCCCCCGCAGCATTTATGGACTTGATGAACCGTACATTCAGTCCTTACCTGGATCAGTTTGTGGTAGTGTTCGTTGACGACATCTTGATTTATTCAAGGTCGTCAGCGGAGTATGAGAAACATCTGCGGATAGTGCTGCAGACGTTGAGAGAGCAGAAACTATTTGCCAAGTTCGAGAAGTGCGATTTCTGGAAGAGTGAAGTCAAGTTCCTTGGTCATGTGGTCTTGAAGGATGGAGTTTCTGTGGATCCTTCGAAGGTTGAAGCAGTGATGAGTTGGAGTCGCCCTACTACGGTTACAGAAATCCGTAGCTTCCTTGGACTGGCCGGGTATTACAGGCGCTTCATTGAAGGGTTTTCTGGTATTGCTTCGGCTTTGACCAAATTGACTAGGAAAGACACTCAGTTCATATGGTCAGATGAGTGTGAGAAGGCTTTCATTGAGCTGAAGACTAGATTGACTACATCTCCGGTGTTGACTATTCCTACTAGTGGTGGTAGATTAGTCATTTACAGCGATGCATCTCATCAGGGTTTGGGGTGTGTGTTGATGCAGAATGGTAGTGTAGTTGCTTATGGTTCTAGACAGTTGAAGGTACATGAGCGGAATTACCCTACTCATGATCTAGAGCTAGCAGCTGTGGTGTTTGCCTTGAAGATTTGGAGGCACTATCTTTATGGTGAGAAATTTGAACTCTTTTCCGATCACAAGAGTTTGAAGTATCTATTCTCCCAGAAGGAATTGAACATGAGGCAGAGAAGATGGATGGAACTCATTAAGGACTATGATTTCACCTTGGAGTATCATCCCGGAAAGGCGAATGTGGTGGCGGATGCCTTGAGTAGGAAACCGCGGGTAATCATGGCATAGATTATGGTGCGAGAGTGGCGCATGTTAGAAGCTGCTTCTGAGTTTGATCTTATGCCCGCAGGAGCAGGACAGGGAATATTTCTCGGTAGTATCACCTTACAGCCCACCTTGATCTCCAAGATCATTCAGGGTCAGACACTTGATGAGTTTGCTCAGGCGAGGATTGCTGAGATGACTGTTGACCCGGATGTGGAGGGTCCTTCCGAGTGGATGATTAGGGCTGATGGTGGGTTGAGATTTTGAGGGAGATTGTATGTACCGAGTGTTGATAACCTCAGGGAGGAGATCATGTGGGAAGCACATAGGTCTCGATATACTATACATCTAGGAGGTACAAAAATATATATGGATCTACGAAGGCAGTTTTGGTGGTATGGTATGAAGAGGGATGTGGCGGAACACGTGTCGAAGTGTCTTACCTGTCAACAGGTGAAGGCAGAGCATCAGAGGCCAGCAGGAATGTTGAACCCCTTATCGATTCCTGTTTGGAAATGGGAAGACATCTCTATGGACTTTGTGACTGGATTGCCTAGGTCCAGGCAAGGTTATGACTTGATTTGGGTGATTGTTGACCGGTTGACTAAATCGGCACACTTCCTTCCGGTGGCAAAAACGTACTCAGGGGATGCGTTGTGTAAGTTGTACGTGAACGAGATAGTGAGACTTCATGGAGTGCCTGTGACGGTTGTATCTGATCGTGATGCTCGTTTCACTTCAGAATTCTGGCGTAGGTTCCATAAGGCATTTGGTACGTCTCTTGCTATGAGCACTGCGTTTCACCCACAAACAGATGGACAGACTGAGAGAGTGAATCAGGAGATTGAGGACATGCTCAGAGCTTGTGTTCTGGATTTTAAGGGTAGTTGGGCGGATCATCTGCCGTTGGTAGAGTTTGCCTATAACAACAGCTACCACTCTAGTATCGGTATGGCTCCATATAAGGCTCTTTATGGTAGGCCATGTAGGACTCCTATCTGTTGGGCAGAAGCAGGGGATAAAGGACTCATCGGTCCCGAGATTGTACAGGAGACTACAGAGAAGGTCACTACTATTCAGGACAGAATCCGAACCGCTCAGAGTAGACAGAAGAGTTATGCTGACTTGAAGAGGAGACCGTTGGAGTTTGAGACAGGTGATCATGTGTTCTTGAAAGTCTCACCTATGAAAGGTGTGGTGAGATTTGGCAAGAAGGGGAAACTCGCACCGAGGTATGTTGGACCCTTTGAGATTCTAGAAAGGGTTGGTAACTTGGCATATCGTCTTGCTTTACCTGTTAACATGTCGGGTGTGCACAATGTCTTCCATGTGTCTATGCTCAGGAAGTATGTTCGAGACGAGTCTCACGTGATTGATCACGGTATGATCGAAGTGAACACGGATGTGACGTTTGTAGTTGAACCTGTTCGTATCTTGGATAGGTCTACAAAGAAACTTCGTAGGAAAGAGGTCGATCTCGTGAAGGTGTTGTGGAGTCATCATGATGAGGGTGATGCATCATGGGAGTTAGAATCTGACATGAGGACGAGGTATCCACAGCTTTTTGGCGAATTGGGTACTTGAGGGGGGTAGATTGTAATACCCGTAAATTTCATTTTAAATTCGAGTAATTGTATTGAATGATTATTATACGATTTAACGATTATTGTTCGATAATAATTCACTTTTACATTAATCGAAGTTTCGAAACAATTATTTTTAACGAAAAGCTCGAAATACTCGGTTCGAGAAATCGACTTTTTCTACGTACAAAATTTGGAGAAACTTCCTTCATGAAAGTTGTAGAGCTCGTCGATACGAGTTCGTACACGTGCGGAACACGAAGATCGGATTTTTTCTGAATTAGTTATCGAATTACGAAGTTTTCCAAAACTAGTGTATATAGAAAAAACCCTAATTTTTTTTCTACCGGTCTCTCTCTCTCTCTCTCTTTCTGTTTTTGGAAAGGAATCAGCTTTCTCTCTCTGTCCCTCCGCGCGGCTGAGACGCAAAACAGGGTAGAAGTTCAAGCAGCCACCACCAGCTCGTCCGGCCACCCCACGACTTCAAACCGCTTCCAGGAGCTTCGTCTCGTCCTTGCGCAACTGCCAGAGGCGGCCTTGCGCAGTGACACGGCCTGTAGCGGCAGCGGCACGGCCCGAACCGAAAAGGGTCGATTTCGGTTCGAGCTTGATATCTCGAGCTACACACCACCATTTCACTTGATTCTTGGCTCATTGAGCTCGCCTCAACTTCCTCTACAAGCACTAAGAAGGACCGGAACTGGGTCGAACGTTTTCACGTTCGTCGGAGCTCGACCCGAACGGATCGAAACACCGAAACTTTCGATCAAGCTATACACGATCGTTTCTTGTGATTCTTGGCTTGTTGAGTTCGCAAGGAAGTTCTGAACAAGTTTCCAGAATTGATCGGGGACTGAGGTTGCAGTTTTCAAGTCGGCTTTCAAGCTCACCGGTTTCTGGAATTTTTCCGGCTGCCGACTGTAAATAGGTATTTTCGATCCCTTCCCGTCATTTTTAGGTCTTGTGCTAGTTATGAAAGTTGCTCAGAATGATGAAACGAAGGGGACAAGCTCGGCCCCGACACCATTGGCGGTGGTCGGTGGCGGCTCTGTCCCTAACTCCGGCGGCCCTTTCCGGAGGTCTAAAATTTGGTTTCTGTCCATTTTATGATTCTATGTTTCGATACAATCATTTCGGCGTATTATACGTATTTTTCGGATATCGTATGAATTAGTTATGAATTTTGTGATTTCGATCGATTTCGATCGTTAGATTTTTGATCTGTGAAATTATGACCGTCGGATGAACTTGTAAATTTGTTATGATGATCATATGACTGTACCATAGGCTTTGTGTGGTCATAGGCGAAGATCCGACCGTTGGATCTTCGTATATGTGCAAAACGGTAATTAGGGGAGCGATTCGTGAGAAACCGCTCGTCGGATTTTAATGTAAATTAGAATCCGGCAGTTAAATGGTAGTTAATTTATGTGTTGAAATTGTTGGCTAAATTCGAATCATATGTGATTAGGTGATGGACGGATTTTATTTGAGTGGGCTATTTCGGCGTTAATTATAATTATAATTATATTGAAGACGCAACGGGAATTTCGAGGTGAGTAAATCTCACGTGGTTCATATTACGAACCGAATGTTTTAAATTTATTTATTTATGGTAATTGTGTGAAAAATATTTGCGGATTAAATATTTGTTTTAAAATTTCATGGACTTGAATCACCACGGTCCATAGGTAAGTAAAATGAATTTTAACTATACAAATGAATTTTTATGATTTTCTTGTGTGAACTATAGATGGTATTAGTGGTCATTTCTGAGTGGATGATTACGTATATATATATATATATATATATATATTTACGTGGAAAATATATATTGATGAGTGGATTGTTGTGTGATGATATGATTGAGTAGAATTGATGAATTGATTGTATTTCAATTGTGTAATTCCATAATAATATGGTGTATCTTGGTTGGGTTGATTTCAGTATGTGATATTATATGTTGTGCTCATTTATGGGTTTAGGGTCGACATAATGACCGGTGTGGGGTAATCAGACGCTCTAATCCTGGGTGGATGATGGGATACGATTGGTTGAGTATGTGGAATTATTGGACGTTCTAAATATGTATATAGGTATACATATTGATGAAATACAATAATGATAAATATGTCGGATGCCATAACCTAGGCCAGGTGACGGGCTACGATTCAGTTAGAGCTCTAGTCTGTCAAGTACTGCATTTTTATAAATACGATGATGAGAGTTGTGAAGGAAGTTGTGAGTTGGATTGTCTTGGTATATTGAATTGGTGTTGATTGAGAATGTTATTATTTGCATATGTGGAAATTATTGAGCGTTGCTGTGTGTGGGAATAAATGAGATTAAATTAAGTAACAGTTCCTTCTTTTACTCATACAAGCTTTCATAAGCTTACCGGGTTTTGTGTTGTTGCAATCCCGGTACACTATTCAATGGTGTAGCGGATATTCCTGCAGGTCAGGATAACCAGGAAGGTGACCGAGCTGCTTAGGTGTTACAGCAGTTTTGCTATTTATTTAGTTGTGAGGTGTGTATGCTCATTTAGAGCTTTACATTACATTTTGGATTTGAGTTGTAATAATTAACCGAGACTAAATTCGATTTGATTTTATTTCGTGTGGTGAGGGTGTTATGAAAAGAAATTTTCAGGATGATTATTTAGAGTTTATAGTATTTTCATGTTTCAGATTTTGAATTATTATTATAAAATTCGGGACGTGACAAATAAACAAGTTACAATAAAAGAAAAATGAAAGATAATGTAAAAAATACGATTAATTCAGAACTCGTCTCATGCCTTTCAAATCTATACTACATTTCTCTTTTCCTAAGATTATATTGTTATAATACTTCATATCACCCGTGTGTATATGTAACATGATAATTTTATTAACCTCGTCGGAATGGCTTTACTTGTTTATTTGGGCTATAATACCTCGGAAATTTGTTATTATTTTTTGAGGATTTTTCAGAATTAATTCAGTGGTTGTTGGTACGAGTACATAGTTTGAGGATGAGGTCGAAGTATTTCGGATGATTATTTATTCCAAAATGCACTGTTCAGGGGGGTGTACGAAGTTTGAATTTTTATACGTTGCGTTTCTTCAAAAACTTCCCCATTATGAAAGTCGTAGAGCTTGTCGATACACGTTTGTGGATATGTGGAATGCGAAAATCGAAGTTTGTGCGAGAAAGTTATGAGCGTTTGAAAATTTGGGAAAATTCTATAAATAGGAGAAATTCCGGGATATTTCAGAAAACCCTAGAATTTCTTCTTTTTCCATTTTCTTCCCCCGATTTCTCTGTTCTTTCTCCTCCACACGACCAGACTCGATTCAATACCCGGTTCCCAACCCGGCTTCATCTCGCAACTTCGGCCACCTCCAGTGACGGGACAAGCCAAGGTGACTCAGATCAGCCTCGCACGTCACCTTGTGGTGGTGGATAGCACGGTGGTTCACCAAAAATTAGAGATCAGAGCGCCTAAAGCCAAGTCGTTCGGAATCGACCAGAAATCCCAACTCCGGCGACGGCTGCGCTTCAAACTAGGCTTGTTTTTCTTGTCAGAGCTTCCTTCTTCGACCTTTGGTAGTGGTTTTGGACAATTCACACCGGAGCAAGTCAACTCACGATGAACAGTGTGTTCTAGCTTTGGACAGGATAGGCGGCGATCTAGATCGAGTTGGTTCAAATCCCAGGTATTAAAGTTGCTATACTTGATATTATTGACATTTTGGACTGATGGATTGTCGTGGTTTTGAGTTTTGGCCGGTAGGTGGTTGTGCAACCTTCTGTGGCGGCGTTCCAGCCATATGTAGAGCACTTTCTTGTGTTATATATCATCTACTCGTCGATACGAGCATTTTGATATATTATACGTAATTTTTGGAGATCATATGAGCATGTTAAGATTTTTGTGATTTTGAACCGTTCGGTTTTCAATCCATGTGGATTCGATTTGTCCGATCGATTTGTGATTTTGATATATCAATCTTATAGGTATCACGGAGACTTTGGGTGGTCTCGGATGAAGTTCCGCCTCTATTGGCATCACTTTTAGTGCTTTTGTTCAAACATGGGTTTTGAACTTTAATCGCTTTTTGTTCGTGTACTAAGTTGAGACCGTATGTGGTTAGGTACTTGACGAAGTATTCTTGGACGGATATTTTGTGGTTGTGATACTCTGTTATGTATTAAAGATGCAGTAGGATTCAGAGGTGAGTAATCTCACAATGTTCATTTACGAACAGATTACCTTATCGTTTTTGGAGTTTTTTGTTTAACTGCAAACTATAGTTGGTATATATATTAGTGGCATTCCTGAGTGAATGACTACGTATATATATATTTATGTGAAATATGTATATCCTTATGGGTTGGTGGGTGATTTAAACAGTATGTGTGATGGGTTTTATTCTATTGTTTTTAGGCTTGACTTTTCGGGAGACGAAGTGTTAGGAATTGGGGTTTCTATTGTTTGAAAAGTATCAAGATTTCGTGTGAATTGCTTTAACGAGATTTGAAATATTTTGATCTAACGACCGAGGGTCTAAAGATCTGAGAGTCACAGGTTCTGATTTCTCCTTTTGTTTTGATTTAACATTTTGAGTCCAGAGCGACTTGATGTTTTGAATCTAACTATTGGGGGTCTGAGGATTCAGAGCTCACGAGGTGACATCTCCTTTTGACTTGCTTAATGTCTTGATTTGATGATTGGGGAGGTTTGAGGATTGAGAGTCACAGGTTGTGACGTCTCTTTTGAGAGTTTAGTAACATTTTGGTCCTGAGTGACCGCTTTTAAATGTTTTAATCTAAAGGTCCAGGACATGAAGATTTGGGATCACTGGGAGTGACCTTAAGCACATATATCGGGACTTCACGCTTTTGGCTGGGTGAGTGGATACGATCTGTTAGAGCTCTAGACTGTTGCATTGTACATCATGGGGAGTAGCAGGGACCTACTTGATGCTCATGAGTATGTGTTTTATAAGGGAGTTTCGAGGATTCTTTCTTTTAAATGTCCGGGGAGGACTTGTGTATCATATTTTAATTGTTAGAGTTTCAATTAATATGATTTTGTCACACGAGGTGACTTTCGTTGTTTTGAGTATATGTTTTAAAAGGGAGTTTTGGGGATTCTTTTTTTAATGTCTAGGGAGGCTAGGACTTGTGTATCATATTTTTATTGTTAGAGTTTCAATTATTATGATTTCATCACGGGGTTACTCGTGTTATGTCTTTTGGGAAAAGAATGTTGTTTTGGGAAACATGGTATGTGTTCCTTTTTCTCGAGTTGAAGGGTTTTCCTCGTTTAGGTGTGAGTTGTGTGGAGTTTTATTTTGAGTTACTCATACAAGCTTTTATAAGCTTACAGGGTTTGTTGTGTGGAAACTCGATGCACTGTTTAATGGTGTAGGGTTAATCCTACAGGTCAGGGAAATCATGGTTGAAGCTGAGATCCGCTAGTTGCAGCTTTACGGTAGGAAGCCTTTTTGGTGACTTGACCGTTATTAAGACTTCCACTTGTAGTAAGCTCTGAGGAGCATTTACGTATTAGTTTGTTGTGGTAATTTAATTTCGTAAACTTGTGTAATATTTGACTCTGCAAAGTAAGTCTATACTGACATAGTGGGTTTAGGGCATCAATATGTAATTTGTTTAAAAAGAAAAAGTTTTCTTGGTATTTTGTATTGATGGCTGAATCATTACGCATGTATAATTATGGAATTATATATTGATTTTTAATTATGTTAAAAATCGGAGCGTGACATGCGCATATTGAGCTTACATATATTCTTTGGTCATTGTCGAAAATTCAACTCAACTACACAAAAAGCTCTTATCTCTCAGTCCATTTAGATTTCAGTATGTCGCATATTGATCCATATGTTGCACGAGACAAAAAAGACATTGTTGTGTCTGCTTTGAGACCAGAACTTTGCAAGAAACAACTCTGGGTTGTTATTAAGTTTGCTTAATTGATAACTTGGGACAATGACATATATTGCCACTTTTAGTAACTTTATTATTTTCTAAGCCACCCAAAATGGAAACTTTTCCAAGCGCTATAACTTCTTCATACAAACTCCGATTCTTGCGTTCTGTATATGTACGAACTCGTATCGATTAGCTCTATGACTTTCGTGAAGGAAGTTTTCTCAATTTCCTTACGTATAAAAAGTCGATTTTAGTGAATACCCTTAAATACCGTTCGTTTCGAAAATAAAGTCATTCGAAACCAAATTTCTCATAAAAGACATACGAATCAAGCCCAATTCCATAATTCATATAATAGTTCGAATAATAAATTACAAAATTAATTAAGAAAATTTCAGGTCTTCATAAACATGCTTCAAATGATCACAACAAGACTCCATTATATATCAACATATTCGTATCGACGAGTAGAAGATAACTGTGAAAACATAAGTCCAAAAAGTGGTCGGACGCGCCGCCAGATCAACCTCAAAACTAGGTTGATCCAACCATCTAGGATGTAGAGTACAATGAGCAAAGCAACTTTCATACCTGGAGCTAAGACCGAATCGGCCTTGATCGGCCAAGATCAAGCCTGAAAGCTAGATCGGCGTAAATCGCCGTCAAGTTTCAAGTCCAAATTCTGGTCACCACACCTCAAATTGGTCTTCAAGGCTTGCATGGATGGAAAGACCATGAGGAGAACTTCAAAACCCAGTCAGGGTTTAGCCCTGAAATGGTCGAACCAACACTGCCGGCCTGCCACTATGTTTCAGCCCTTGTTGTGCCGTGCACGGTGGTTTATGAGAAGGGTGAGTGGTAGGAATAGGTAGAGGGGAGTGGGGGGGGGGGGGAGAAACGACTGTGGTGGCGCTGTTGAAGGATGTGAGAGAGATGGGTTTGAGTCCGGTCTGCGGCAGTCCAAGTCGGCTAGGGTTTTTTGGAGAGGTTTTTGGCGTTTTCGGAAATTTTTTTTGATCAAGAAGAAACTTCATTAATAATGAACTGATTACAATAAGTTTTTGGCAACATCTCTTACACAGAAATGACCACTAGACTTTACATTGGAACTCTATAATGACTGACTGAAGGAGCCAAAGAGGCCCCGATTAAGCGAAAACTTGCACAACAACGAAATGGCAAAGACAACATGCGCAGGAGCAGTGAATCCTTGACACTGAACTTTGTCAACACTAACTCGCCACCCAGAGTCTACCAGACATACCTTTGATCAACCAAGCCTACACTCGTTATGACTTCGAACCCGACTAAATGAATTGCTGGACCTTCAGACCTGAGATTAAAGTAAACCTAGCACCGTCACCACCCTAATGTCAACACCAAAAATAAATTATGAAAATAATTTCCAGAATTTTTCTATTTATAGGAATTTCCCAAAATAGTAAAACTTCCACTGACCATAACTTCTTCATATGATCTCCTATTTTCGCGTTCCGTATGTCCATGAACTTGTATCGACGTGCTCTATGATTTATGTGAGAGACATTTTGGAGAAACTCAACAAATAAAAAGTCAACCATGGACCCCTTGAAAATAAAATGTTTCGAGTAATTATTTATCCGAAACACTTTCACTTCACCCCTGAACCATGTAATCTTACTAGCAACCAGCTTAATAATTTATGGGAAATCATCAGAGATTAATAACGAATTTTCAGGAGATTACAACCATCCTCTCAAAGAATTATTGGCATCCACAATAATTTTTTGAAAAACTATTTGTACCTTTCAAAAAGACATTGTTCACAAACCAAAAAGTTACTATTAAAAAACTCAAAAGCTACTACTGATGGACCAAAAAGCTAATGTTGGAGAACCGAAATGTTACCGAGCCATTTTCAAGCCAAATTTGACCCGACCGGATATACATTGTGCGGCCAACTTTTAACAATGGAATTGTGTCCCTCTCTCTCTCTCATTTTTTTTTTATGTGATAAGAATGTTTGTGTGAGGGATAAAAATATATGTTGATTTAATTGATAATATAAAGGTTAACAAAAAAATATTTAGTTGATTGTTTGCCACAATGGAGAAGAAGAAATCAAATTAAAAACTAAAAATAAAAATAAAAATAAAAGAGAACCTCTCGCAGTCTTTCACCAACAGTCCAACACCACCTCACAATCTCTTTCACCGTTCTTCTTCACCTTGATTGCATCGATCTGACTTCTTCCTCCGAAAATACTTTTTTCGGGTCACTAAATTTTCCCTTCGCTAGTCCTTCAAAATCAAAATCCCTAATGACCCTGTCCCAGTTACTCATTCTGGATTAAATTCCATTTCATACGACTTCCCGACTTAAACCTTGGCTCTCATCTTCAATGGCTGCATCAGAATCCAGGATGAGAAAGAAGCCTACTCACAGAAAGCTACTCAGAAATGCCAAAGTCGAAATGAGGAGTGAAGAAGAAGGGTTCAGGGCTCCTGGCACCCGGGGACTGTAATTTCCGTCGACTGCAAACGACGCGTCACCTTCTGTACCATCATTTTATGAACGATGATGGTGATAGTCTTGTTGATGTTGTTTCCGTTTCACCCATTTTGGATGGCATTGATTCCGGCAATGTGGACCGGACTTGCTATCGGGGGAATATAAGTCCGTTGCCGCCGAAGATTGAGTTATCAAAATCTAAGCTTCAATATGGTCTCTGTGTTGATGTGTTCCATAATGATGCTTGGTGGGAAGGTGTCATCTTTGATCATGATGATGATTCAGGTTTTGAGTTTGACATTTCCATAATGCCATGCAAATTTATCAAACTAGTATTGATGGTTTATTTTCAATGCATATACCTCAATATATAGAAATATAGAATGGATTTTGATTTTGTCTCTTGAAACAAAAGTTGTTATTGTAATAATGTATTGTGACACCTGAAATATAATCTGTATAAGTTTCTTTAAAATCGATGTTTTATTTGGTATATCAGTTGAGATTGATATGTATTATCATTTCAGAGGAGAGAATGATCTTCTTTCCGGATCTGGGGGACGAGCTCAAGACTGGAATTGACACTCTGCGAATTACTCAGGACTGGGATGAGGTTACAGACAATTGGCGGAATCGTGGGATTTGGGTGTTTCTTGAGCTGATTGAGAAATACAAGCAAGAATGGTACATTGCTGGCGTTTCCCTGAAGCAGATTTGGTATGATGTGCGGGACAAGGAGGGATTTGAGGAGAAGATCAAGGAGTGGACGTGTCCGATTAGAGATGTGTGGGAAGAGCTGGTTGTCATGGTAATTGATGATAACATAAACACCACTGTAGATGCACTGCTTGGAGTTTTGGATTTGCCAAGATGCATGTCACCAGAGGCAGAAGAAAGCCAGGTGGAATTGGATTCTGCTGATTTTGTTTCTGATGCTAATCTGAGTCCTTTTTCCTGGTTATGTGAACGATTCCTAAAGAATCCTAAATCCAATGTGGTAGCCCCTTTTCCTGATGTAACCAAGTGTATTCTGCCTTTGGAAGATAAGAACCGGTTGAGTTGTAACTGAGTGTATTCTAGGAAAAGAATCGGTAGGTTTAAGAGGAGATTGGGAACACCGCAGATGGCAACTCCAAGTACTACAAACTGAGGAAGATATCAGGTAATGTAAGTTTAACAGCAGCCATAGCTAGGTCAATTAGATTGTAAATGTACTGTCAAGTAGTTTTTTGCAGTATGGTCGTGCTTATAACAGATCATGAAGTCATTTCTAAAGCTTCTTTGATACTCGGGAAGGCTTGGTGCAGCCGACTAATCTTTTGGAGCTTTGATAGTGTGGAAATTAAGATAGTTGAAAGAATGGCATATATTGTAGTTGTAAGAAGTCTATTGGGAACAATGCAGATGGGCTACAAGTACTACAAGATCAGGGAGGATAACAGCCAGTAGAAGCTGATTAGCATCTATCACTGCTTGAACTAAAAATATGTACTATGTTGTGCTTGTATGTACTATGTTCATATTAATGGAAGTTGTTTTTGCCCGAGGGTTATATATGGTATATCCCTGAAGAAAAATTTACTTTTTTACTTTTCTTTCCTCGGAGATGGTTTGAACTCGTGGTGTTTTTTTTTTACCACAGTTTATTTTGATTAGTGGATCAATGATGGCGTTGAACTCATTCAGTCATTATACTGTGAGACATGGATATGATGAACAAGAATCATGTTGCACCTCTCCTGATCGATGTTATGTATGAATTAAACGGAAAAAGAACATATGGGCTGTATGAATCTCAATGTGTACAAGTCTTTCTGGACTACGCTGTTGAAGATGATGCAGCATTTACTTGAAGAATTTTCGACAAATCCCATGGCATATGGTTAATGTGAACTTAACTAGAGATGTGGTTAGTAGTTACTGCCCTGTGGAACATGCTGTCTGAAATCTCCTTTGCAATTATGTCTGCGCTTCGGAGATGATGAATGAGTTTGGAGTATATATAAATGATATTAGTAAATGAAGCCCAAACAACTTCTAACATAATCGTCGTACAAAGCCAAATCAAAGTGATCAAACACCAGCTAACAAACCAAAGCTAATAGCTACAAAAATAGACAAGCGTCCAGCCAAAACAAAAGGTAAAACAAACTTTAGCACCCAAGAAATGGAAATAACTAGAGAAGCGTGTACTTCAAGGTATAAGATTCTAATATGAAAGGTTCCGTTAGAAGAATAGGCCTTAAAGTGCAGGCAGGAAACTAGAGCAGCATAGACTCGAGCACATTAGAACAGTTCCTAAAGAATCCAAAATCCGAAGTGGTAGTCTCTTTTCCTGATGTAACCAAGTGTATTCTGCCATTGGAAGATAAGAATCGGTTGAGTTGTAACCGAGTATATTCTAGGAAGAGAATCGGTAGTTTTAAGAGGAGATTGGGAACACCACAGATGGCAACTCCAAGTACTACAAGCTAAGATATCAGGTAATGTAAGTTTAACAGCAGCCATAGCTAGTTGAAGTAGATTGTAAATGTACTGTCAAGTAGTTTTTTGCAGTATGGTCGTGCTTATAACAGATCAAAAGTCATTTCTAAGCTTTTTTGGTACTCGGGAACGCTTGATGCGGCCCAGTAATCTTTTGGAGCTTTGATAGTGTGGAAAGTAGGGTAGTTGAAAGAATGGCAGATGGGCTACAAGTACTACAAGACCAGGGAGGATAACAGCTTGTAGAAGCTGATTAGCAGCTATCACTGCTTGAACTAAAAATATGTACTGTATTGTGCTTGTATGTAGAATGCTCATATTAATGGAAGTTGTTTTTGCCCAAGGGTTATATTTCTAATTTTCTCTTATCTATATCCCCGAAGAAAAATTTACTTTTTTACTTTTCTTTCCTCGGAGACGGTTTGAACTTGTGATGGTTTTTTTTAATGGTAAATCCTGAAGAAAATTTGACCCAAGTTTATTTTGATTAGTTGAAATCCTATTACAACTTGCATAAGTAACCTAGAGTTTCTGGGCCAGACACATATTCTGGATTTACTTGAACACTCCCCCTTGTGTAGGCCAAACGTAGTGCTCCTCTCGTTGCCTCATCAAAAACCTTGCCGAGTAACAAAAACCCTGTGGGACAAAAATAACCTCAGTCGAAGGGAAAAAAGAGCACCACACACCCTTCATGTTTCGAGATCAACATATAGACATCTCCCCCTGATATCTGTGTCTGCCCCTGATGACCACGATCATGGGAGTTCAGATAATTTCCGCAAGCCAATGCTTGCAACATGTTTCTCGAACTTGGATTTGGGCAATGACTTAATAAACAAGTCTGCCACATTGTTCTCAGATCAAACCTGGTTCACTTTGATCTTGAGGAGCTTTTGTTGTTGCTGATTGTAGAAGAATTTGGGCGATATGTGCTTGGTGTTATTTCCTTTGATGTAGCCTTGTTTCATTTGCTCTATGCAAGCAGGCGTAACAATGGATCTAAGCCATATACATATTCATGAACCGTTTCGTGAAGAGCAATAATCTCTGCATGGTTAATAGAAGTAGTGACTAGGGTCTGTTTTGCAAAGTGAACACATAACCAGGTTGGGAACGACCTTTGTGCGGATCAGAGAGGTACCTAGCATCAGCAAAACCTTCCAAAATACTTATGTTGTTTTGGGATGGGGAAAGGGATCGCAAACCACTGTTGGTGACGTTCTTGACATATGATGGGTCCGAATCCATCGTCTCTCTATAAGGATGGAACAAGCCCATAAAACGTACCACTTAGGTACTGAAAGATATCTTTAACACCAGTCCAATGACGTCGTGTTGGCGTAGAGTTATGTCTAGCTAACAAGTTTACAGCAAAAGAGATGTCCGGTCTTGTGCATTGAGCTAAGTATAATAGTGCACCTATTGAACTTAGGTATGACACTTTTGCCTCTAGCACATCTTCGTCGTCATCTTTTGGATGGAATAGATCCTTCTTTGGATCAAGATTACAGATGACCATTGGGGTGCTTGAAGGCTTAACTTTGTCAGTATGGAAACGCCTAAGCATCTTTTGGGTATAAGCTGATTGATGAATCAGGATACCATCTTCATGATGCTCAAGTTCCAAACCGAAGTAAAATCGTATTTTGTCAAAATCTTTCATCTCAAACTCAGATTTCAAGTGTTCATCGATTTCCTTTATCTCTTTAAGGGTGTGAATTATGTTCATGTCATCAACATAAACCATTACTATTGTAAATCCAAAAAATGTTCTTTTTATGAACACACATGGGCATAGTTAACATATCCCTTTCCAATCAAGTAGCCACTTGACTTGGGTAACTGAAGTCCATCTGGGACCTTCATGTATATCTCTGTATCTACATCCCCATATAGATACTGAGTAACCACATCCATAAACTGCATGTTCAGTTTTTCAGAAACTACCAAACTGACTGGGTAGCAGAAAGTAATAATGTCCATTAAGAGAGAATATGTCTCCTCGCAATCGATTTCAGGGCATTGCGAGAAGCCTTGCGCTACAAGGTGAGCTTTGTATCTTACAATCTCATTCTCTAATTACGCTTTCTAACGAATACCTATTTGTGACCAAGTGGTTTGGTGTTGGGCGGTATTGGCACAACTTGCCCAAATACCTTTCTTTTCGCTAAAGAATCAAGTTCTTCCTAGATTGCATCTTTCAATTTTAGCCAATCAATTCTATGTTAGCATTCATCAACAGAGTGTGGTTCGATGTCATTGGTCTCAATAATCTCACGAATACGCAAATACATAATCAATGATGATATAGTTTCTTTCCCACGTTGCATGTACACTAGTGTAATTTATAGAGATCTCTACATTCTTAGGGATATGTTCTGAGATTGAGGCATCCCCAAAGATGTCTCTTGGACATAACTATAATCCAGAACATTCTCATAGGATAGATTTTGAGTATCGATGATCAAATGATTTGTTTGTGCCTCATTTGTTCTCCTTCTAGGGCGAGTATCCTTCGAACCAATAGGTTTACCGTGCTTCCCCGTGGGACTATGACCATAGACGCCACATCACTACCAATATGGGTAGTGGCGCCATCTCCTAGTACCTCAGGAGCAGCGTTTTATCCAGTATTAGGGATGTCAATCCTTGCAGGTATGTTTGCAGTAGGTATATGTTATGTCGTCACAAAGCATTATCAAAAAATACATCAGGCAGAGTATTTACTATGTTCTAAAGCTTAATAATTCTTCGCACTTCTAGTTCAGACTGTGCGGTATGGGGATTGAGATGAGACATAGTGAGACATACCAAGACAATTCCTGTCATTCTAGCTGAACATCTGTGTTCTTATCTCCCCCTAACAACAGGAAGACTATCTCATCAAAGTGACAATCCACAAATCTAGCCATAAAGAGATTTCTTGTCAAGGGTCCTAGGTAGCGGACGATAGTTGGAGCTTCATATCCAACATATATGCCCATTCGTCACTGTGGCGGCGTAATAGGCATATAAATGCCACACCAAAAAATGTGTAAGTGTGAGATATCAAGCTCGTACCCAGTCACTAGTTGTAATGTAGAATAAGGTTAGGTGGCAGTGGGTAGTAATCGAATGAGCGTCGCTACATGCAGTATTGTATATCCTCAAATTGAAATAAGGAGATTGGTGCGCATAACCAATGTCTATGCTATCATTTGTAGAAGCTCAAAGGAGGCTTCCGCAAGACCATTTTGGGTATATACATGAGGAATTAGATGCTCTATCAATCTCCAGTAACATGCAATAGTCATCGAACGTTTTCAATGTAAACTCTCCAGCATTATCAAGTCGAATTGACTTAATTGGGTGGTCCGGGTAGTGAGCCTGTAGACAGATAATCTGGGCTAGGAGTTTAGTATAAGCAACATTTCGAGTAGACAACAGCGCGACATGTGACCAGCATGTCGACGCATCAACCAATGCCATAAAGTATTTAAAAGGTTCGCAAGATTGTTGCATTGATCCACATATATCCGCTTGGATTCTCTATAAGAACGGGATGAGTATTTTTAGATCCTTTGCATGGGACAGTCTTGGTCCTAATTTCCCATAGGAACAGACTTTGCAAAATGAACTAGAGGCATTAGAAGCAACCAATGAGGATTTTTGTTGGTCCTGAGCATCAGAAACGCTATTCGAAGCAAAGTTGGTGACTACATCTCCCATCATGGCGTTAGGACTATGGGAAGTGGCATCCATGGTGCCATGGCCATGGGGATTGACATCCATAGCATCATGGCCATGTGTGATGCCTTCCACGGCATTGTCAAGGGGGAGAGAGGTGGCCTTAGGGCGGCGAAGGCTCCAAAGGCGGCTGCAGGGGTGATCACACTAAGTCTGGGAATTAATCTTTGATTCTTGCTTCGTTTCGCTTGAAAGAACGGATGTTTGTGTGAAGTTTTTAGTATACAGGTCATCATATCATGACCAGGATTTCCTAGTCGGTCATGCCAAAGCCAAAATGTGTCAAAATCCAAGAGATCTTCTCTTACCACATTATTGGATTCAATATGTTGAATTGTAGTGACATAAAGTCCACTAAATTGACACATAAGCTTCTCTAAGATGCGTTTTCATCTGCAATCATTAGAGATAATGCAAAGGAACTCTTTTTCGTTCTCTGTATGTATTTTCGTATGGAATCCGTTGGCTGTGATATCTTTAAAACTCAATAAGGTTCAATTTGCCTTAGGAGCGTAGAGAGCTTCTACGACGTTAACAAGGTGCCATTTGGTAAGAGGCTAGGAATTAGGCCATTCCATGTCCTTGAACTAAACCTGATGGCCCAACCATTGTAGTCACAGAGGAATACGTAGGCAACATCTCTAAGAATAATTGCCTATATCGTAGAATGGTGTGCGTAGTCTCATTATCCGCGAGACATTGTAGTTCTCCAGAATCCATTCCTAAAAGAAAAAGCTCGTGATTAAAAAGGAGCCATAATGAAAGGAACTCAACTTTTATTAATAAGCCAAACAGAATTACATCATTGTCTCTTAAATCAAAGAAAATATAATCCAATGAACTAGCTAATGCAAAACAATGATAGTCGTCTAACTTCTTTTGGTAACTCCAAAGCAAATGTGACTAGGTGAGTAGAGAGATGTTGGTGGAGCAAGGCTCACATAAGTACTACTTATCTCAAAACCTTCCTAGACATCACATTTATTTAGGATGAGCCTAGTTTGAAGAAAGACTAAACCATTGGCATTTACTACAAAAATAATATGGCAATTACCTTCATCTCTTGGAAAATAAAAAGACTTAATTAAAATCGCCAATCCCTTGGCCTTTGAAGTCTTCAACCCTTAGAGCAAGATCATCATCATGATCTTCTTGCTCCATGTAATTTGCTTCCCTTACTTCACGATATGTCTTATATGTTGAGAATATCTACATCCCACATGGGAAAAATGGGACATTGCCTATGGGTTTATAAGGGTTCGGGCTACTCCATCCATTGCCAATTGGTTTTGGATGTGAATCTCAGATTACTTTATCATGGTATTAGAGCTGGTTATTCCACGTGTGCATGCCTCACGGCCTCACGGGCTCCACATCACCTAAAAGTTGTTCACATGTATAACTTGAAAATTCGCCACAAGTGCGGGGGCGTGTTGAGAATATATACATCCCACATGGAAAAAATGGGACACTATCTATGGGTTTATAAGGGTTTGGACCACTCCATCCATTGCTAATTGGTTTTGGATGTGAACCTCAGATTACTTTATCATTATAAGTGTTTGCAACATTCTAGGTTGCTTTACATGATTTGGCCCAATGTACGGACGCTCCACACCGAAGACAAGAATCTTTATGGTTAGGCTCCTTTGATCGAGGTGCTTTAAAGGCGCGTTAGGGATGGCTATTAACCTTGTTGGCATCACCATCATAGCCGGAGGCTCCGCCTCCCTCTCTCCTCACACATTGTCCTCCATGGTTCAGTGTACACCTATCTTGGCGATTTCCTTCCTCTTTGGGGTAAGTATATGGAGCATAACGTCCAGAATTATCCTTTTCCCTAGGGTTTCACTCCTTGCGCCATCCCTTAGGGGCGCGATTATAGTTAGACTCCGGAACAGACTTGGTTCCCACGAGTATCGAGTTACAGTTCTTCACAAGTATGTTGTTGTGCTTTTCAGCCACGTTCATAGCTGCAATAAGCTCACGAATCCTTGTGATGTGTCCAGCATTGACATCAATCCGACAATTCTTTGCAATCATCAATATAGAGACAGGCAAGGTAGAGAGAGTATTCTCGATCAACATTATATCAGTAATGTTCTTTCCATAGAATTCCATCAAAGACTTGATACGAATGGCTTCCGAGTTGTAGTCAAGTATAGACTTGAAATCACAGAAGCGGAGGATATGCCATGTCACTTCTAAATTAAGAAGCAGGGAGTCACAAAAGTTGCCAAATCGCTGCTCGAGTTCTACCCATAGCTTTCTAGGGTCCTCTTAATTGAGATACTCATTCTGGAGCGCGTCATTCATTTGCCTTGTCATGAAAATGATAGATTTAGCTTGGTTTGCCTCCATAGTTGTTCTGTTCGCATCCAAAGTGGCATCTTGTTGAGGAGTAAGTACGTTTTGACTTGGCTCTTGGATCGTGTCTAGGATCCCTTCAGCCTTAAGATGCTGGCGCACATCACGGAGCCATTTGTGGTATCCTACGCTTGTTGTCTCCAGTGAAGCAAAGTTCAACTTGTTCAGGTTACTAATCCTAAAAAACAACAAAAAATTAGGGTTAATTTTGGAGCAAAAAAGGCTACCACGAAAAGATATAAAGATTTTAACGTAGTCGCTCCTAAGAAATTAGAAATTTCTTAGCGTAGTCGCTTCTAAGAAATTCTATTCCAAGAGGTATTGGATTAGATCAAAAAAATGATGTGTTTGTGGTCAATCATAACTTCTCTATAGACTCTAAGTTTGGAGGACTCTATAAGCTCCAAGCTTGGAATGAGCACGAACCCCCACAATTTGGCTTTTGGTCTCCCTTATGGAGAAGAAGAAGAAGGAAATTGGGGGGGGGGGGGGGGGGGGGGGGGGGGGAGGATAGAGGAAGGGAGTTTGCAAGTCCCCGAGAAAAAGAAAACAAATTGAAAGTACGGAAAAATATAAGCAGAAACATGTTTAAAATAACTTTTTTCTTTGACTTTGACCGTGGGCCGCTTCCTTCTCTCTCTCTCTCTCTCTCTCTCTATCTCTTCTTCGGGCAACTTAGGCCGCGTCCTCCCTTTTTTTCTTTCTTTCTTCCTGGTAATGGGCCGCGTCACTTCGTGGGCTGCCTTTTTTTTTTCTTTGATCGAAACGTGTCTTCTTCTTCCTCATTCTGATTTTTTGGTTATTTTTTTTCCTTTTCGCTGGCAGAGCTGTTGCGTCGGTGCAGGGGGTGTAAGGGCTGCAAGCGAGCTAGACAAGCATAAGGACTGGGCTGGCCGGAGTGACCGAGCAAGGTAGGAAGTGGGCAGGGCAACGAACTGGGTTGTCTGGTATAGTAACTCATGCCCGGTTCCGGGAGTTTTGATTCCTGTTCCTGGATCCTGGAGTCAGGGCGCCATTGGTGACCAAGTTTGATGATAGAAGGCCACTTTTAAGTGTGCCGGGCCATTTTTAAGTGTGCCGGGCCCGTGCCGTGCTCGTGCTTAGCGGTCTGTTTGCCACCTCTAGTCCAACCTGAACTATTCATGTTTATAATGGTAAATCACAATTATGAATGTTTTAATGACTATCAATTTGCCTGAAAATTTATAAAAGATATCTACTATAGAGGATTAAAAAACTAATGGTCGATTTGTGAATATATGATTGAATCGTAGGTCTAAAAAAAGGTTGCTGAAAATTGCTAAAAAATGGGATCTAATAATATGTATGTGTGTGTGATTGTATGCGTACCAAAGTAGATCAAATTAATGGACGAACCAAATATGTCCAACTTAAACCGTTTATGTTCATAATTATAAATCACAATTCGGCTAAAAATTTGCAGAAATAATCTATTTATGGAGCCCTAAGAATTGAACGGTAAAGATTTCGATATGTGATTGAAAAGTGAGTCGCACAATGGATTTAACTATATATTTTTGGAAAGACATTGTTTATTTATTCATCCATTACCTTTACAATTCTACATTTTTAAAAACAATGAAGCACAACAAAAAAAATTCTAATTCATCCATGAAAAATCAAGAGTTACAGATGAAAGAAACGCCCTTGGCACCATATCTCGCCATTAGCAAAATAATGTGCCATGTCCGATGATGATAACCAATAACCCAAACCCTGACAAGTCTTGATAACCAAACCCAACTATAGGCCCAGACCCATTTACTAAGGATACCTAAAGGCCTGAGCACCGTAGACACAATGCAGCAGTCGCCAAAGATTGGTATGTCGCCCCCCTCGCAAGTATCCCCGCCGGCAGCTTCCCAAAGACGATCCGCCACCACCTACCCCTAGCTGTTAAACTAGTGCCTAGGTAGCCGGGACCCCTTTGCATCACCAATAGCCGTCGTGCAGCCACTATGCTACCACTATTGTAACCACGCTACCAAGCTTCTCAATAAAGCCACCAAACCACACTACCCCATCAGGCCTCACAGCCACGTCGACTGACCGGAGCAACATCTATCCTCCACGAACCTCACACTAAGCCATAAGCACAACCGCAAACGACCCACCGCCAATATTCTCTAGTGGACTCCAGCACCACTGATCCTCCATCTGCACCACATATAGTGCAAATCCCTTCTCAAAATCCTTTCCACTCCTCAAAGAGAAACCATCCCTTCTACTAGTGAAGATGAAAATGAGGAGGAGCCCTAAACCAAAACTCAATTTCTCCATAGAAATAGATCAGATGCAAGAGATGTTAGCGTGAGTCATGGTATAACATTTGGGATGTAATATATTGTAATTGCATCGTAGTTAGTACTTACCTTTTCCATGTGTGGTAGAGAATAGAGACGTAAGTCAATTGTATTCATGTAGTTCTCTTTACATACCTCCACTGTGAGATGCATGATATATCAGACAATTCATTCTCTTAATCTTGCTATATCTGACTTGGTATCAGAGCAAAGATCCGAAAAGGACTTTGTCTCTTTGTTTTTTCTCCATTTTTCTCTTAATTAGGAGGAAAATAGTTTTACAACCCCATCTGTTTGGGTGTTATCTCCAACCTGGCGTCAGCCTTCATCTTTCGAGATCAGCATCGTCATCAGCCTAGTTCTCTCCAAGTGGCAGCATCATCCTTCATCTGCTCCAGGTCGGATTCGGCGTCATCCTTAATCCTCTATAACTCTAGGTCGTAACTAGTCCAAGGCTCCCGATCAGATTCGTGCTGCTGCCCAGTTTCTGGCGTCGCCCCTGTTCATACCGGCCGCTCACCTCGCTCAAGCCATCTTCTCTGGTCGGGTCACCTTCATCTCCGGTCGCATCGTCTTCACGAATTGATCCAAGCCCTAGCAATTAGTTCGCGCGTCATCAATCCAGACCGACGTCGTCATCTCTTGCTTACTAGCCCGGTGTCGTCCCTCTGTTGCATACCAGTCTAACATCATTCGCTCTAGCCTAGCATCATTCCTCGATTACTAGATCACCCAACTCGGTCAGGCTAGTCAACCCGCCTCACTCAGTCAACCAGCCCAGTCAACCCTAATTAGGTTACCCTAAAAAAAAAAAGGGTTTATGTTATTGTTATTTTGGAGCCTTCTGTTCTTCTTATTTCCATTGCATACTTTGCAATGGGTGGTGATGAGGGTGAAGGTCAGGGTTCCAAGATCAATGAGGTCCAGAAGGTTGAGGTTTCTGTTCGAAGTTTAGACGGTGGTTCTTTTAGAGGTAAGAAACTCAATGGTACCAATTTTCGAACGTGGAAGAAGATTATGTCTGTCCATCTTCGTGGCATACATAAGATGGGACATGTGAATGGAACAATGAAAGCTCCTACTGAGGAGGATGTGGATGCCTATGCTAAGTGGGAGGATTATGATGGATCTGTGATGGCTATCTTATTCAAAGCCATGACTAAAGATGTTCTACAGCTAGTGGAAGAGTGTGAGACTGCTGAAGCAATATGGAAGATATTGGGAGATTTGTATACAAATGAATCTAATTTTATACAGGTTCATGAATTGATGTGCAAAGCTGCCAGTTTGCAACAGAATGGACAACCAGTAGTTGTGTATTTCACCAAGCTGAAGAATGTATGGGCTGAAATTAATTAGAAGCGTCCTTGCAAGATCAAGAATCAGGAGGATCTTCAGTGGTACCAAAAGGAAAAGGAACTTGAGAAGGTTTATGTATTCTTGAGAGGGCTTGATGAGAAGCATAGCAATGCCAAGGGAGAATTGCTCAGAATGACAGACCCTCCCAGTTTGAACACAACTTTTACATACATTCGGAAGGATGAGTCCAAGCAAGAAAGTGTCAAACATGCACATGTTAAAGTATCTAGCCTAGCCATTCAGGCCAAGACACCAGCACCTTTCCTTCAGCAGCAGAGGTCAGCCTCACTTCATCAGTAACGTTTCCCACAAGGCTTCACCAACCGCCCTCATCCTCAATGCTCTTATTGCAATGCCTTTGGGCATGTTCAGGAGACTTGTTGGAAGTTGAATGCACACCTTAAACCTAAAAAGCAAGGTTATCGTCCTAAGGCTAAAGCAACTGCTGTTCAATTGGTCCAAGAACCAGATTTCTATGGAGTAGCTGGACAAGATCATCATACATCAGGTGGAGCTACTCCTACAGCCTCTATAGCTAGTCAAGGTAAAATTGGTATGGCTTTAAAGGTTTCTAACTTTGTTGGTTCTGAAACATGGATTATTGATTCTGGTGCCTCCGATCATAAATCATGTTTTACTAAATTGTCTTCCCCACCAGTATCCTATGTAACCAATGCCAATGGTGAGGCCTTTCCTGTGTTAGGGACAGGGTCAGTTCGTATTACTCCCACCTTAGAACTTCATAATGTGTTATATGTGCCTGACTTGTCTCACTATTTGATATCTGTTCCGTAGTTGAACACTGAGTCTAAATGCTCCGTAACCTTTTATCCTATCTATGTGATTTTTCGGGATCTTCTTACCAGGGAGATAATAGGTCGGGGGTATCTGAAGGACAGGTAGTTCCATCTGGATTAGACATACTCAGGAGAGAAACTAGGAGCACAGTCTCCCGTTGCTTTGACTTCCAGTTCTGATAAGCTAAGTGAAATTTGGTTGTGGCATTGCCTTTTAGGGCATCCCTCTTTTAGTCTTATGAGAAAAACCATGCCTACTTTGTTTATTGGTGTGGATGAATCTGTTTTATATTGTGAAACATGTGTTTTGGCAAAGAGTTATCGTGCTACTTATTCTCCTAGTATTTCTAATAAAAGTGTTATTCCTTTTGAGTTGATTCATTTTGATGTTTGGGGACCTTCTAGGGAACCTAATGTATCGGGTATGAGATACTTTGTGTTGTTTATTGATAATTGTACGAGATTGTCATGGGTTGCTCTTCTTAAAACCAAAGATGAAGTATTTCTAGCTTTTCAAACCTTTCGCACTCTTGTTCAAACACAAAACCATAGCATCATTAAAGTCCTTCGTTCTAACAATGAGGGAGAATATGTTAATCATATTTTCCAAGAGTTTTTCAAAGCCCATGGGATTGTTCACCAAACTACATGTCCACAAACTCCAGAACAAAATGGTGTCTGAAAGGAAAAACTCTTACTTGATGTGGCTTGTGCCCTTCTCTTTAGTGCTTATATGCATAAGCATCTTTAGGGCGATGTTGTACATGCTTCCTCCCATCTTATCAATCGTCTTCCATCCAGTGTCCTTCAGGGAAAAATTCCATTTGAGGTTCTTGCATCTCATGTCTCCTTACCTTCATTTCATAATCTTCCAGGTTGTGTCTTTGGTTATGTTGCTTTTGTCCATGTCCCTAAAAACCAAAGATCTAAGTTGGATGCCCGGGCACTTAAGTGTGTGTTTGTTGGTTACAGAGGCTATCAGAATGGGTACAAGTGTTATCATCCACCTACCAGAAAGTACTATGTCACTATGGATGTTACTTTCTTTGAGGACATGAGTTATTTTTCCTCTTCGGATACAGTTCTTCAGGGGGAGAATTCATATTTTGAAGAGTTGTATCATGGAGAGGGGGAGGAATCAGAAAGAGGAGTGGAAGTCACACAGGCCGAGAGTATTTTAATGAATCCAGTTGAGACCATTAGCTCGTCGCTTCTAGTAGCAGAAGCTCCAGACATCTAGACACTAGTTTCAATCACTACACATGAGGTTGAAGATACAACCGCCCATCCTGCCATCACTTCCCCTGACCCACAACTTCTTGGTACTGAAGATCACTCATTTGAGGTATGTCCATCCACTGGTACTAGTAGTAGTGAGTCTAATGTTGAGCAATATGTGTTACCAAATAGGACCACTCAAGGTCAATCAATCAAAAGATATGAACCTACTCTTACTGCCAAATTAAAATACCCTATAGCCAACAATATGTCCACTAGGGGGTTGTCTAAGTCATATGAATCATTTGTGAATCAAATATCTATTGTATCAGTACCTAACAAAGTGCAAGATTCATTAGGGGATCCAAAGTGGAGGAAGACAATGGAGGAAGAGATGGAGGCATTGTAGAAGAACAATAGTTGGAAACTTGTGCCTCCACAACAAGGCAAGAAGGTTGTAGGTTGTCATTGGGTGTTTACCATGAAGCATAATGTAGATAGATCAGTGAATCGATACAAAGCATGCCTTGTAGCAAAGGGGTTTACTCAGACATATGGTATAGACTAAGATGAAACGTTTGCTCTTGTTGCCAAGATGAACACTATTCGGGTTCTTCACTCGTTCGCTGTTAGTTTGAACTGGCTATTCAACAGTTTGATGTCAAGAATGCATTTCTTCATGGAGAGTTAGCCGAGGAAGTGTACATGAGCCTTCCACCTGGGTATGTAGTTGCTTCTCCTGGTCATTTTGTATGCAAATTGAGAAAGTATCTGTATGGTCTCAAACAGTCACCTCGTGCTTGGTTTGGGAGATTTTCACAGTTCATGCAGAAGGTTGGTTACAGACAGAGCAACTCAGACTATACCTTGTTCCTCAAGCATCAACAAGAGAAGGTAATAGCTCTAATTATTTATGTGGATAATATGGTAATCACTGGCAATGATACTGTTGAGATGGATAGACTGCAAAGATAGCTAGCCTATGAATTTGAGATGAAGGACTTGGGTGAACTTAAGTACTTCTTAGGAATTGAGGTAGCGAGGGAGAGAAGGAATCTATCTGTGGCAGAGGAAGTACATTCTTGATTTGCTAACAGAGACAGGTTTGTTGGATTGCAGACATGTTGATACTCCTATTGAGTAGAACCATTGTTTAGCTGAGTATCCAGATCAGGTACCTACTGATTGAACTCACTATCAGAGGTTGGTTGGCCGCTTGATTTATTTGGCTTATACTAGACCATATGTGGCATATGCAGTGAGTGTGGTGAGTCAATTCATGCATAACCCAAGTGAGAGTCACATGGATGCTGTTATGAGAATTTTGAAGTACTTGAAGTCTGCTCCAAGAAGGGGAGTACTGTTTTCTAAACACAACAACATTCTTGAGGTTTGTGGCTTCATAGATGCAGATTGGGCAGGAAATATTACAGACAGGAGGTCAATATCAGGTTACTTTACCTTTGTAGGAGGTAATCTGTTTACACGGAAAAGTAAGAACAGAAGGTTGTGGCACGTTCTAGTGTTGAGGCCGAGTATAGAGGTATGGCTCACGGAGTGTGTGAATTGTTGTGGCTGAGAAATCTGTTATGTGATATGGATTTCCAACTCAAAAGTACCATACAGTTGTATTGTGACAACAAGGCAGCTATGACATATCACAGAATCCAGTACAGCATGATCGTACTAAGCATGTAGAGGTGGATCGTCACTTTATTAAGGATAAGGTAGATGCCAAAATTATTAGCTTTCCCTTTGTTCCAACTAAAGAGCAACTTGCAGATATACTTATCAAAGGAGTTTCCAAAAAGGCGTTTTATGACTCACTAAGCAAGTTGGGCATGGTTGATATATATGCGCTAACTTGAGGGGGAGTGTTAGCGTGAGTCATGGCATAACATTATGGATGTAACATATTGTAATTGTATCGTAGTTAGTACTTACCTTTTCCATGTGTGGTAGAGAATAGAGACATAAGTCAATTGTATTCATGTAGATCTCTTTATATATCTCCATTGTGAGATGAATGATATATCAGACAATTCATTCTCTAAATCTTGCTATATCTGACTAGAGACGCAAAACCGAGGTTGGCATCCCAACAACTCTAGCAGAGCACCGCTAGGATTTTTTTTTTTTTTTAATAACTATTGTACGTATAATCATTGTTGGAACTCAAATTTTTAGAAGATACAAAATATAAAAGGAAATAGAGCAGAAATTATTGAAAACTATTATAATTGTAATTTTACACTTCAAATGGAGTAAGGCCTCTCTATTTATTTAATCATCTAGATATATATATTCATAATTAAGGTTACTCATCACTTGTGGAACATGATATTTCCCAGCTGTGCTGGTTTTTCTTATTACAAGTGGCCCTTGATTGACCTCATTATTACTCCGAGACACTATGAGAGCCGGCTTCAAACCCTGCATGTAATAAAATGTTGAAACAATTAAACTTTCTACCAATTACTGTTCTATTTAGTTATAGAGGCTGATAGAGTTCAAATCATTAAACTTGATAGTTTCCATACACAATCGACAAGCTTAATTCACTATAAAAAAAGGTACAAATTGGTAATAGGCACTTACTGAGTATACTCAATGTTGATTTTTCCAGCATCAGGATTAGCAATGGCAGAAAAGGCTTCTTTGGAGAGATCTATAGTTCCATGGCATCCAGGAGGACAATAATCGACAATCTTTACGACAACGCTGTTACCCTTGCAAGGTTGTGGTACACCTTGGTTAGTGCCTCCAATGCATTTCACTCTATACATTCTTCCACAAGCCGCTTTGTTTCCCCAAATGACATCGCTTGCTGCAGCTATCATCACCCCATCGTTCTGGTATCCATAGCATGACGAAGCTGGACAGATATGAAATATTCATTTGTCAGTTACAATATTGCCTCGATTGCTAGATTAGTAAGTTATAATTTGTTTTGTTTGGTTCACATATTGATTTGCGTATGGAAAAATTCGTATACTTACGAACATAGGGAGGTGTATAGAAGGTGGCAGTTCCCTGGGCAGCAAACGTGACTGAGGGAAGACATATAACCACAGCCACCATCACCACCATGAGAACACGGATTTTGAATCCCATTCTTTCCATAACTGATGGCTAGTAACTTATACTGAAGCAGTACTATGTGGAAGACAAAGCTTCAATCTCTGTGGAAAAGATTTAAGCGCCTTCCTCCATCTAATATAGGAAAACAAGAAAGTTGAGTACGTCGTGTTACCTGCGTCATTTTACCGACTTTCTGACTAAATCAACAGTATGGTCCACAGCCTTCATTCTCTTATGTAGAAAAATTTGCCCAGAATATGCCTTCTCTTTATGTTTTAGTGGAGGAAACTCAAAAGTCTTTACACATGTAAAGACTTCTATGCCTTCTCTTTTACGTTGCTTGATAATTGCATGCAGAAAAGTGGGTTGGAGTCTAATATGTATAGTGAGTCTAATATGTATAGTGGGTCCAACAAACCCACTAGACTCTGGCCTTAAAAAAAAAAAAAAAAAAAAGGAAAAGAAACATTCGTCAAGATCATTTCTCATAGATAACGTTTTCAACATTTAGCCCTAAAGCGTGATATTACTATGTAATTTGAATCATCTACATGCTAGATCCTTTTTTTTTACTTACATACTTCCCAAAAGGAAGCAAATTCATACACATGAAAGAGAAAAAAAATCCTAAATTCTTGAGCCAAATAATTACTTCCGTCACCATTTTAGGGACTGATAAAAAAGACTGTTGTCTATTTGTCATTCATTTGTTGGATGACATTTATAGTTAACTAAATTAGTGGAATTAATACTTTGTGAAAAAAAAAAATATTTGATTCATCTGGTACGCACATTTTATGATTATCATCGAGTACGTATATTTTATGATTATTGCATACCCAAAAGTCTAGTCTAAGGAGGGTTGGCAACATACCCACTAGATTGGCGATCCACATTTCTTAGATATATGCTAGAACCATCTATACACCCCCATCAGTGGCGGAGTCAGAAATTAATTTCAACTGGGGCACTCAAAAGTTAAAAAAAAAAAATTAAAACTTAAACTTGAAATATATCAAAATTTTAATAAAAAAAAATTAGAATAAGGTCATGGAAAGACCAATATTTCTTGTTGTACTAAAAAAGATAAATCTTTTGTAAATTACATATTTTATTAATCAAACTTATAGTTCTTTTTTTTAAGACAATTTTTCATAATAGAAATATAATTTATCTTTGAACTTTGAAATTATATGAAAGAATATATTAATTTTTTTTTTTTTTGCTGAGAAGAAATAATAGTATTAAGAGCGTTTTTATTCATACCTCTACATTTAGCATTTGGACCTCCTTCTTTTTTCAAGTAATGATTAATTGTGTTAGTACATCTAAAATGACTAATTCAGACATGTACAAATAAAGGAGGGAAAAAAAAAGTTTCTCTTCTTCATAAAAATTCCCAGCTTATTTCTTAAGAACAAATCCCAATACCTATTTTTGTTTGTTTGTTATGGTTCACCGGTGTTCAAGAAACTCTACCAACAAAACCACTATTATTTCATAAACTTTAGTAATGTATACAATGAAGTTTGCATGCATTTTAGTGCTCACTAAGCCTCATACTTCCAGTTCAATTTTTTTTTTTATATATCAAAGCACTTTATATGCAATAGAACAGAACTAAACAAGACAAATTATTTCAGAGATCTCAAAGATTAAGTCATTAAGATCAATCCCAACTTCAAGTAAAAAAAAAAAAAACAAACAAAATTGTCAACGCATATCCTAATTTTATGGTCTTTCTTTTTTTTTTTTTTTTTGATGAACTATGGTCGATCTTCCCATGTTGCTCTACATCGATCTGGGTATAATTGATTGTATGTTAGTCTTTTGATAATGGAATATGTGGGGGAGGGAGGGGGAGAGATCTTACACTGCAACTATGTCTTTGCTTAAATTAATAGATTTGATGAACTTTATTTGAAGATCAATTGTAGTTGCTTGATATTCAAACTTTATCAAAAGCCCTAAGCTTGGTTAGATAATAAGCCCAAGAGCATTTTGGAAAAATCATAGGAGCTGTAGTTAGCATATTATATATTCAAAAAAGCAAATTGGAGGTCTAATGAGAAAAGGGGTCCAAATGCTAATTTTAGATATATGAATAGAAGCTCCCTAGTATTAATGTTAAAAAAAGAAAGAAATAAAAAAAAAAAACATATTGGTGTTTAAGGAAAACTGAAATTGGGAGAGAATTGAGTCGTACATTCATTGATAATAGGAGCCTCTTTACATAGAGGATTATAAGGCATAGAATCAGAGTTCTATAAGGAAACGTAATATTACAATTGATTGGATATTTTCAAGACTCTCCGATATTATTTCTAATTCCAACCCTATTACCACTAAGTCAAGTAACCTAGAGTTTGGGTCAGACACATATTCTGGATTTACTTGAACACTCCCCTTGTGTCGCCCAAACGTGGTGCTTCTCTCGTTGCCTCATTAAAAACCTTTCCGAGTAACAAAAACCTAGTAGGACAAAAATAACCTCGGTAGAATGGGAAAAAGAGCACAATACACCATTCACGTTTCGAGACCATATATGTAGATACCTCCCCCTGATGTCTGCATCTCCCCCTGATAACTACGGTCATGGGAGTTCGGATAACTTCCACAAATAATGCTACCAACATGTTTCTTGAAAGTGGAATTAGGCAATAACTTAGTGAGCAAGTCTGCCACACTGTCCTCAGATCGAACCTAGTTCACTTTGATCTTGAGGAGAGTCTGTTGTTGCTGATTATTCTTGGTGTTTTCGCTTTTGATGTAGCCTTGCTTTATTTGTTCAAAACAAGCAGCATTATCCTAAATGCTTATAGGCTCATCGATGGTAGACTTCAAACCACAATTGTTCAAACATGCGTAATTATGGATCCAATCCATATACATTCACAAACCACTTCGTGAAGAGTAATATGTCTCTGCACTGTTCGAAGATATAGCGACTAGGGTCTGTTTTGTAGACATCCAAGATATCAATGTCTTTACCAATGGTGGACACTTAATCAGTTTGGGAATGACCATTGTGTGGCTCAGAGAGATACCCAACATCAGCAAAACCTTCCAAAACACATGTCATTTTGGGATGAGGATAGATGACGCATGCCAGTGTTGGCGGCGTTCCTAGTGTGTGATGGGTCCAAATCCATTATCTCTTTGTAGGGATAGAATAAGCCTATATCAATCGTACATCTCAAGTACTGAAAAATATCTTTTATACCAATCCAATGGCGTCGTATTGGCGCAGAGCTATACCTTAGCTAACAAGTTCATGGCAAATGAGATGTCCAGTCTTGTGCATTGAGCTAAGTATAATAATGCACCTATTGTACTTAAGTAACGCACTTCTGCCTCTAGCACATCTTCGTCATCATCCTCAAGATGAAGAGGATCATTTTAAGGATCAAGACTACGGACGATCATAGGGGTACTTGAAGGCTTGACCTTGTCAAAATTCCTAAGCATCTATTAACACAATGCTCAAGTTCCAAACCGAGACATAATCATGTTCTTCCAAGATCTTTGACCTCAAACTCGGATTTCAAGTGTTCAGCGGTTTTCCTTACTCTTTAAGGGCTTCCAATGAAGAACATGTCCAGCATGAACCGAGATAGAATCCGAAACTTGATATGGAAACACGTGGGCATATCCCTTCCCAATCAAGTAGTCACTTTAGTGAGCGTTTCAACCATATTGCAAAAGCGCTCCATAGTCTAAAGTTACTTGACTAGGGTGAATGAAGTTCACCATGAACATTCACGTATATTTTGTATCTAGATCCCCATAAAGATACGCAGTGACCACATTTGTAAGCTACATATTTAGTTATTCAAAAACTACCAAATTGGCAGTGTAGTGGAGTGCAATGACATCTATTACGAGAGAATATGTCTCATCATAGTCTATTCCAGAGCATTTTGTGAGAAGCCTTGCGCCATAAGGCGAGATTACCATATCTTTTTCTCATCTCTCTTTCTAATGAAGACCCATTAGTCAATAGGTTTTTTGTTAGGAGGTGTTGGCATCACTGGCTCAAAAACCTTCCTCTTTGATCGTTAGAGAATCCATCTTATCCTGGATCGCATCTTTTTATTTAGGCCAAACTTCTCTACATTGGCATTCTTCATCAACAGAGCGTGGCTCGATATCATCGGACTTAAAAAACTCATGCGTAATGAAATGTGCAACTACATCATTAATTATGATGGAGTTTCTATCCCACGTCTCATGTACACTAGTATAGTTTTCATCGATCTCTATATTGACATTGAGGCATCCCTCAATGGTAACCTTAATCCAGAAGATTCTCATGAGAAGGATTTTGAGTGTTGATGATCAAAGGATTGGGTTTGCCAAGGTATCTTTCGAGGGATGAACTAGTCCTTCATGATCCATTACGTGTCCCTTTAGGTTGGTTTCATCCGAGAATGACTTCTATGATTCAAGCGGTTTATGTACTTTTATATTCTAGTACCTTATGCCATGACATTTAGATGCAACTATCAAGAGCCAAAGGTATCTATTCAAATCAACTTAGCGGATATAAGAGGCAGGAGGGGTTCAGAAACAAAGGTGCCTTTTTGTTGGACTAAGAGGAGCGACGCAAGTCGAACTATAATAAAGGAGAGGCGATATGTAAATGTACCCATGGGCCTCCCACACATCTTAGTTGAGGCCATGGCCTATAACACCAGAGTGCCACTCTCTTTGGCGTTGGCACCCTGCCTATCTCTTTGTAGAGTGGCGCTACGTCCTCTCGTAGGGATGTACTTTCTTGAAGGCATATTTGCAGCAAATGTTTGTGATCTCGTCACTTTAATAGGGATCGAGTTGAGACATAGTGGGGACAGACCACGATAATTCTTGTCGTTCCTACCGAATATTCGTGTTCTTATCTCCCCCTAACGACTGGAAGACTGCCTCATCAAAGTGACATCCACAAATCTAGCGGTAAGGAGATCATCTTGTAAGAGCATTAAGTGGCGGACGATTGTTGGAGTCTCAAATCCAACTGAGTTACTCATTCGTCTGTAAGGACCTACCATAGTGCGCTATGGCGGCACAATTGGCACATAAATGGCTCACTCAAATGTGCTTAATTACAAAATACTTATACCCAATCACTAACTGTAACGTAGAGATACATTGAGTGGTGATACGTCATAGATGAATTAGCATAGCTGCATGCGATATTGTATCACTCCAAGCGGATATAAGGGGATTGGTGTGCATTACCAATGTCCGGATTACCATTGTAGTCATTTCCGCGAGACCATTTAGGTTTGTCCATGGGAATGTGATGTCCAACATCTGTCCTAATGCAATAACCATTGAAAGTCTTCGATGTAAACTCTCTAGCATAGTCAAATCCAAGTGACTGAATAGGATGATACGAGGAGTGAGTTCGTTGTCATATGATATGTGCTAGGAGTGTAGCATAAGCAGCATTACAAGTGGACAATCGCACAACATTTGACCAGCGTGTTTGCGTGTCAACCAACATAATGAGATATTTAAACATCCGCAAGTTGGTTGAACTAGTCCACAGAATCCCCATAGATTCTATGTAAGAACAGAACGAGTATTTTATATCCTTTGTATAAGACGATCTCAGTTCTAACTTCCTTTAAGGAATGAGCTTTGTAAAACGAACGAGAGGTCTTAGAATAACCAATGAGGATTTTGGTTGGGCCTAAGCATTACGCTATTTGAAGCAAAGTTGGCGATTACAACATCACCGTGCGTGTCATCACCATGATGTACGCTATCCATAGCGTCATAGATAAGGACTGTGCCAGCCCTAGGCTGGTGGTGGATGGCAGCAACGCCAAAGGCAGCGACGGCGGTCATAATTTGTCCAGGAATCAACTTTTTATTCATGCTTCGTTCGTTTCACTGGAAATCAATGATGTCCATATGAAGTCTTTTGTATACGGATCATCATATCTTGACTAGGATGACCTATCCTCTCGTGACAAAGCCAATATATGTCTAAATCCAAGATATCTTCTCTCATAACTTTATTAGATTCAATAGCTCGAATAGTGAGATTGAGTCCACTAAAGAGACGCATAAACTTCTTTAAGATACGCCTTTCTTAGCAATCATTAGAGGTATTGCAAATGAAGTCATTTCCATTCTCTACATGCGTTTTCCCATGGTATCCATTGGCCACTCATAGGTGCGATTTGCCCTAGGAGTGTAGAGTGTTTCTGTGATAGTAATCAAGGTGCCATTTAACAAGGAGAACTTGGGCTATTCCATGTCCTTGAATTAATACTGATGGCCCAGCCATCGTAGTTACAGAGTCATATGCTCTGAATCAAAATGGAGTCATAACGAAAAGAACTCGAAATTGTATTCATAAGCCAACAGAGTTACATCATTGTCTCTTTGACCAAAGAAAATCTAATCCAAAATGCTAGCTAATGTAAAATAATGGTATTCGTCTGACTTCTTTCGATAATTCCAAAATAAATGTGACCAGGTGAGTAGAGAGATGTCGGTGGAGCAAGGCACGCTTAAGTACTACTAATCTCAGAACCTTCTAGACATCACACTTACTTTGGGTGAGCCTGCTTTGAAGAATGACTAAACCATTGGCATTTACAACAAAAATATAAAGACTCAAACAGAATTGGCGATCTATTGATCCCAACTAGATTTATAGTCTTTAACCCTGCACTGTATATCATCTTCTTATTCCACATAGTGAGCTTCTCTACAAATATGTGCTCCATGACAGAATACTCCACATCTAGAACATGCATCTCTTTGCTCAGGCTCCATTGATTGAGGTACTTTGAAAGCGTCATTTAGATGGCTCTTAGTGTTGGTGGCGCCACCTATATGGCCAGAGGTGTTGCCTCCCTCTCTCTTTCCACGTTGACCTCTTCCGTTCCATGTTCACCTATTTTGGCGGTTACCTTCCCAAGTAGAGTGATTATATGGACTAGAACGTCGAGAAGTATCCCTAAGACTAGGGTTTTGCTCTTGACGCCATCTCTTAGGGGCGTGACTATAATTGGATTCCAGAATATGCTCTGTTTCCACGGATCTCGAATTATAGTTCTTCACAATGATGTTGTCATGCTTCTTAGTGACATTCATAGCTCTAATAAGCTCATGTAACCTTGTGATCCGTCTTGCAGTAACATCAATTTGATAGTTCTTTGCAACCATCAAAGCAAAGATGAGGAAGATAAAGAGAGTCTTCTCAATCAGCATCGCATCTGTGATCTCTTGACTATAGAATTTCATTAAGGATTTAATGCGAAGTACTTCCGAGTTATAGTCAAGAACTGACTTGAAATCACAGAAGCGGAGGCTATGCCATCTCACTTCTAAGTCAGGAAGCAGGGAGTCACGGACGTTGCCAAATCTTTCTTCGAGTGAGACCCACAACCTTCTGGGGTCTTCTTTATTCATATACTCGTACTAGAGAGAATTATCCATATGACGAGTCATTAGGATGATGGCTTACGCCTTATTTGCCTTTAAGACTGCTCTATTTGCTTCCAAAGCTTGAGCTTGCCTAACAGTTAGCACGTCATGTCGAGGCTTGAGAATCGTATCCAGGATTCCATCGGCCTTGAGACGCTGGCTAATATCACAAACCCACTTATGATATCTAGAGCTATTTTTTTCCCAATAGAGCGAAGTCCAATTTGTTTAGGTTACTAATCCTAAAAGAGAACAAGAAATTAGGGTTAGTTTCGTAGCGTAAAAGGCTACCATGAAAACATATAAAATTTCTGAACGTAGTCGCTCCCAAGAAATTATGAATTTTCGAGCGTAATCACTTCCAAGAAATTAGGATTTCTGAGCGTAGTCGCTTTCAAAATATCAAATTGCAAGAGATATTGGATTAGATTGAAACAATGATGTGTGTGGTCGATTGTTTTCTTCTCAACAAACTCTAAGTTTGGAGGACTGTACAAGTTCCAAGCCTGGAGTGAGTACGAACCCCCAAAGTTCGACTTTTGGTCTCTCCTATGAAGAAGAAAGGGGGGTAGAAGAAGGGAGGTTGCAAGTCCCCGATAAAAAAAAGAGAAATTGAATAAAAACTCAAAAACGGAAACTTTTAGTAAAAAATACATCGAAATAGGTCGCCAGAAATTTGATCGGAAAAAATCACCGGAAAAATATGGCAGGAAAAGTCGCCGGAAATCTGACCGATCGTCAGAGCCGACGTGGCAGTGGACTGGCCTTTGACTTTTTCTTTGATATTTTTTCTTCTTCTTCTCTGGACGTGTCTTCCTCCTTCCTCTTCTCCTCTTTTTTTCTTTTTTCTTTCTTTTTTTCTTCTGGGCCCCGGCCCTTTTTCTTCTTCTTTCTTCTCTTTCTTCTCTTTCTTCTCTTCATTCTTTGACTGGAGAGTGGGCCACGGGCCCCTCATTTTTTTCTTTTTCTTTCTTCTGGGCCGCTCCTTCTCTTTTCTTTTTATTTTTTGTCTTTTCTTTTCTTCCACTCTTCTTCTGCAGGCGGGCTTCTTCCTTTTTTTTTGTTGTTGTTTCCTTGCAGACTTAGACCGAAAGGTTGAAAACGTGGGCCTCTCCCCACAGTTTTTTTCTTTTTTATCTTTCTTTTCTGCCTTTGATTGAGGGAGCCTTTTTCTTCTTGTTTTTTTTTTTTCCTTCTCTTTCTCCGCTTCCTTTGACCGAGGGCGTCTTCTGCTACTATTTGTTTTTGTTTTCGCTGGCAGATGCTAACGGGCTATAACGTGCAGAAGTATTGTGGACGAGGTTAACCGTACTGAATCGAGGCTAACGCACACCTTTCTTTTTCAAGGGTTTGAGATTTTAAGATTTCAGGTTTAGAACTTCGTACTGATAACGTGTTTAAAAAAAACTGAAATGAGTCGTACTTTCATTGATAATAGAGATCTCTTTATATAGAGGATTACAAGGAATTAGAGTTCTACAAGGAAACGTAATATTACAATTGGTTGGATTGCTGTCAGCAATCGAAACAGGGACCAACCAAAAATACATACATGCATTTACCACTACTACAAGAGAGAATTTAGTGATTCCAACCAGAAATACATATATATATATATATATATATATATAATTTCATGGGGCACATGACCCACCATGGCCTAACGTGGCTCCACCCCTGCACCCAGTGGAGTTGAGGTTACAAAGAGCATGTGGGAGGTTTTTTTTTTTTTTTTGAGCAAATTTCACACTGCTCTCTTACGATTTAATTTTGCATCCCACGTTGGTGAATCTTCATCCTACAAGAGATCCATTAGAACCACATTTTTAATTTATAAAATACTTAACGAAAAAACTAATGATTGAACATGATTGATTAAATTTGTGAGTACATGGATGTATGTGATAAAATTAGAAGTGTAGGGACACATACAAATGATTTAAGATGTAAAAGTGAGGGAGGTCAAATGAAATTAGTCTAAAATAAAAGAAAACATGACCAAACACCTGTGATCCATATATAAATGGACAATTATATTCACCTTTTAAATTATTGGGAGAATTTAGATTTTTAGGAGGAGAAATTCTACAATGTGTTAATGTATGACATACATACAGTTGCCTGAAAGTGGTAAAATGAGTCCTCAAAATAGTAATATTAGTCTCAAAGTGGTAATGTGAGTCCTTAAAGTGGTAAATTTTCTAAGTTACCATATGAGTCCTCAAGTGGTAAAATGAATTCTTAAAGTGGTAAAATGAGTCCTCAAAGTGGTAAAAATAGTTGATGTATGAGAAATATTAACATATCATAGGTTTACCATTTTTTTTTTTGAATAAAGGGCTGGTGCAGTTGCCCACAAACCTTGATTAATGAAACGGTCGAATACAAGGAGGAGACATTGAGCCTGAACCCCTGATTACAATATTATCACAAGTCTCTACCAAATAATTGTATTCAACTAGGCACCAACTAGCAAAGAGCGCTGTACTGGCGACTCTATTTGCATTTACATAGCGGTGACATAACAGAAAGATAACTCGATATGTAACTCGATTACAACGCAGCATAATTACCACCTTTAGGACAACATTCCTACTATGTTGCCGCCAGAGAATATATCCGGCGACACTTAGTCTCACCCTGCCAATAGGCGATAGCGACTATTTGACGAAACAAGGAACTCGCCGCTTACCTAGCTAGAGCAGACAAGGCACTTAAAGTGCACACAGACTTTTATGAGAGTTCACAGCTTTACCCTTTTAGGAGAGTTCAAATTTTTGGACTTTTATGCTAAATGACAATTTTTCAAATTTAATTATGCTTCGAGAGGATTTCATATATAGTAACTAAACAATTTCCATGTAATTGCTTTTGAGTATTTCACTCTGCTGCAAAATTTTTCTTTACTATAAAATTTCCTCTCAATTTTGACTTCCAAAATCATTCTACAAGATATAAATCTTAGCACTAACGAGGCTACCATCACCACAAGCTTATGTAACTACTAACAACTCAACTATTCAAAAACCATTTAAGATCATTATGTTAAACAACGATCTAGGAACGGGGATAGGAAACAATCTAATTCATCAGTAAAATTTTAGTTTCAATCAGAAGAGCATTGGAAAGCATTGGTTTGTTCAGGACTTTATCTAAAACTCAAAGTCTCGTTGTACAAGTCGAAGTTGAATTAGCATTGTTGTGTTATATTCTAATTCAATCTGATGCGAATCTATTATGAGGTCACCACTCACTTGCATATAGTTTAAACTTCTTTTATTGTTATGAACTCAAGTAAATTTTTGAATTTTTTTTTGTTGCTTTATTTCTTTGATTTTTTTTATTAATATGTATAAACTTAATTTTTAAGCTCAATGCAATTTGATTTGGTGGTATAAGTCTTCATTCTGTAAGTCGAGGTCATGAGATTGATTCATAAAAATAGTTGTTGATATGATAAAAAAAATTTAGAAAAATAACCTTTTTTCAAGCATGAAATTAATTATTAACCTCTTTTAAAAAAAAAATTGAAATCTAACCTTTTTATATTGTGAAAAGACGTGATTAACCCTAAATCCAAAATACAAAGTTTTGTTCAAGTAAATCTAGAATATGTGGCTGGTCCAAACTCTAGGTTATTTGAGCTAGTTGTAATAGGGTTTTAAATTAGAGATATTCTAGGAGATATTCAGAGATATCCGATTAATTGTATGATTATCTTTCCTTATACAACTCTGATTCTATGCCTCGTAATTCTCTATATAAAGAGGTTCTGTTATCAATAAAAGTACAACTCAATTCTCTCTCAATTCAGTTTTCCTAAAACACGTTATCAGCACAGAGTCCTAACCCTAAAACAAATAGCCAAACCCTGATTCAAGAAGCTAAAACCCTAAATTCGAATACAAAACCTTGAAGCCTTTTCTGTCTCCACCTCACACCTTGAAGCCCACCACACCAGGAGTCCAGAACCGGCTGTAGAAAGACCAGAATTGGCCGAAAACCTACCGAACCGGCCATCGGAAGCTCCAAACCACCCGTAGCAAATATTCCACCGGTTCATCACCTTCCGGACCTCTAATTGCTACCAAATTTTGCCAGCACTAGCGCCTTAATCCCAGGATCCGGGAATAGGAATATTTTTTCTCGGAACCGCCCTTAAACGATCTGAACTGGCCACCAATAAGAGCTGCACCCTTGAACCGCTAGAGAGAAGAAAAGAAGAAGAAACAAAGAAAAGAGAAGGAGGCTCGCAGCCCAGAAGCCCAATTGGCAGAAAGAAAAAAGAAAAATAAAAAGGAGGTAGCAAGCCCACTATCACGTCAGCTCCGGTGCCATATCAGCTCCAGCGATAGATTAGCTCCGGTGACTTTTCCGGCCACTTCTGACGACTGTTTCCGGCCAACTTTTCCTGCAACTTAATTTCAAGGTATGTTTAAAGGTTCTATTAATTCCCCTTTTTGAAGTTTTTTTTATCGTTTTTCTTTTTTTTTCTCGGGGACTTGCAACCTCCCTTTTTCGAACCCCCTTTCTTCTTCATAGGGGAGACCAAAAGCGGAATTGTGGGGGTTTGTCATCACTCCAAGTTTGGAGCTTGTTGAGATCTCCAAACCTCGAGGTTGTAGAGAATTTATGAGCAACCACTTACATCATTGTTTCGATCTTGTCCAGAATTTGGAATCTAATTTCTTAGAAGCAACTACGCTAAGAAATCCCTAATTTCTTGGGAGCGACTACGCTTAGAAATTTTATATGTTTTCGTGGTAGCCATTTTCGTTTCGCAACTAACCCTTTTTTGTCTTGTTCTCTTACAGGATGAGTTACCTGAACAAACTGGACTTCACTCCATTGGGAACAATTGGCTCTGGATATCACAAGTGGATTCGTGATGTCCGCCAGCATCTCAAGGCAGATGGAATTTTGGATACGATTCTCGAGCCTAGCCAAGACTTGTTAACTATGGAGCAAGCTCAAGCTTTAGAAGAAATAGAGCAGCCTTAGCGGAAAATAAAGCTAAAGTAATCATCCTAATAACTCGTCATGTGGATGATTAGCTCTAGTACGAGTATTTGAATGAAGAAGGCCCCAGAAGGCTATGGGTCTCACTCGAAGAAAGATTTGGCAACGTCCATGACTCCCTACTTCCTGAACTAGAAGTGAGATGGCATAACTTCCGCTTCTGTGATTTGAAGTTAGTTATTGACTACAACTCAGAAGCACTTCGCATTAAACCCTTAATGAAATTATCTGGAAAAGATATCATAAATGTGATATTGATTGAGAAGACTATCTTTACCTTCCCCGTCTCTGCTTTGATTTTTGCAAAGAACTATCGAATTTATGTCACTGCAGGACGGATTACAAGGTTTCATGAGCTCATTGGAGCTATGAATGTCACTGAAAAGCATGACAACATCCAAGAACTATAATTCTAGACCAGTGGGAATAAAGCATACTCCGGAGTCCAATTATAGTCACGCCCCTAAAGGAGGGTGCCAAGAGCGAAACCCTAAATCTAGGGACAATTCTGGACATTCTTGTCCATATTCTCTCTCTAATGAGGAAGGTAACCGCCAAAATAGGCGGACACAGAACCGAAGAGGTCAACGTGGAAAGAGAGAGAGGCAACGCCTCTAGCCATATTGGTTGCGCCACCAACACTAAGAGTCATCCTAATGATACTTTCAAAACGCCTCAATTAATAGAGTTTTAGCACAATGATGCATGTTCCTGATGTGGAGTGGCCGGTCATTGGGCACACATTTGTAGAGCTCGTGGAAATATTGTCACTGCCTATAAAGCATATTGTGAAGTAAGAGAAGCTCACTATGTGGAACAAGAAGATCAAGAAGATGATCTAGAGTGAAGGGCTGAAGACTATAAATTTTGTTGGGATCAATAGATCACCAATTCTGTTTAAGTCTTTATTTTTCTAAGAGATGTAATAGACAATTTCCATATACTTTGTAGTAAATGCCATTGGTTTAGTTTTCTTCACATAAGCTCATCCAAAATGAGTATGATGTCTAGGAAGGTTTTGAGATAAGTGGTACCTAAGCGAGCCTCGCTCCACCGACATCTCTCTACTAACCTGGTTATATTTATTTTGGAGTTACCAAAAGAAGTCAAACGACTACCTTTGTTTCGCATTAGCTAGCATTTGGATTAGATTCTCTTAATGGTTAAGAGACAATGAAGTACTTTGTTTTTATGAATAAAAGTTTGAGTTCTTTTCATTATGACTCTATTTTGATTCTGAGCATATTACTTTGTGACTACGATGGGTGGGCCATCAGTATTAATTTAAGGACATGGAATAGCCCAAGTTCCCCTTGCCAGATGGCATCTTGACTACTGTCACAGAAACTCTCTACGCTCCTAAGGCAAGTCACACCTATAAACAACCAATGGATTCCATGCAGAAATGCATGTAAAGAACGAAAAATGAGTTTCTTTGTAATACCACTAATGATTGCTTCTTAGAGAAGTTTATATGTCTCTCTAGCGGACTCTATGTCATTATTCGAGCTATTAAATCCAATAACGTTATAAGAGAAGATCTTTTGAATTTAGACACATATTGGCTTTATCATGATATGATAGGTCATCCTAGTCATGATATGATGATCCCTCTACTAAAGACTTCACACAGACATCCATTCTCTCGAGCGAAACGAAGCATGAATCAAAAGTTGATTCCTGAATTAAGTGTGACCACCGTCGCTGCCTCTACCGCTGCTACAGTCCACCACTAGCCTAAGGTTGACACAGTCCCTATCCATGACACCATGGAATGGATGGCATCCATCATGGTGATGGCACCCTATGTGATGCTGCAATTACCAACTTTGCTTTAAATAGCGTTTCAGAAGCTCAGGCCCAACCAAAATCCTAATTGGTTGCTTCTAAAGCCTCTGACTCATTTTACAAAGCCCGTTCCTTGAGGCAAAGGATATTAAGACCGTCCTATACAAAGGATATGAAAATACTCATTCTGTTCTTAAATAGAATCCATGGAGATTCTGTGGACTGATTCAACCAACTTGCGGACGCTTAAATATTTCATGATGTTAGTTCACACGCAAACACGCTGGTCACCTGTTGTGCCATTATCCACCTGTAAGTGCTGCTTATACTACACTCCTAGAAAAATATTATATGACAATGGGCTCACTCCCCAGATCATCCTATTCAGTCAACTGGATTTGACATTGCTAGAGAGTTTACATCAAAGACTTTCGATGGTTATTGCATATCACTAGGACTGATGTTGGGCATCACATTCTCATGTACACACCCAAATGTTCTTGCAAAAACGACTACGATGGTAGCCCAAAATTTGGTAATGTGTACCAATATCCTTATATCCGCTTGGGGTGATGAAATATCGCATGCAGCTATGCTAATTCATCTACGACTCGCCGCCACTCTATCTATCTCTGCATTACAGCTAGTGACTGGGTACCATCTCGTACTTATACAAATTTGAGTGTGCCATTTATGTGTAAATTACGTTGTCACACCATACTATGATGGGTTCTTACAGACGAATGGGCAACTACGTTGAATTTGAAATTCCAACAATCGTCCGCCACTTAATGACCTTGCTAGACGATCTCTTTACCGCATGTCTTGCAGATTGTCACTTTGATTGGATAGTCTCCTATCATTAGGGGAGATAAGAACATGAATGTTTAACATGAACGACAGGAATTATAGTAGTTCGTCCCCACTATGTCTCATCTCGATCCATGTTAAAGTGACAAGATCACACATATCTGCTGCAAATATGCCTGCAAGAAAGGACGTCCCTACGAGAGGATGTGGTGTCACCCTACACGGAGGTAGGCATAGCGCCAACTCCAAAGAGAGTGACATTCTGGCGTTATAGGCCATGGCCCTAGCTAGGATATGTGGGAGGTCCGTGGGTTTAAAGGATACTTTGGCACATTCTAATCCTTTGATCATCAACATTCAAAATCCGTCTCATGAGAATCTTCCGAATTATGGTTATCATTGTGATACGCCTTAACGTCAGAACCTATTCATAAGAATATAGAGCTCTATGAAAATTAAACTAATGTACACCATCATAATTGATGGTGTAATCCCGCATTTCGTTGCACATGAGTTTGTTGAGTCTGATGATATCGAACCATGCTTTGATAATGAATGCCAAAGTAGAGAATTTGGCCTAAATGGAAAGATGTGATCCAGGTTAAGTTGGATTTTCTAATAAAGAGGAAGGCTTTTAGCCAGTAATGCCAACACCTCTTGACATAAAACCTATTGACTAATGGGTCTTCGTCAGAAAGCTTGATGAGAAAAAGAGATAGTAATCTCGCTTTATGGTGCAAGGCTTCTCACAAAATGCCCTGGAATTGACTACGATGAGACATATTCTTTCGTAATGGATGTCATTGCACTCCACTACCTTGTCAGTTTGGTAGTTTCCAAATAACTGAACATGCAGCTTACGAATATGGTCACTACGTATCTCTATGGGTGATCTAGATACGGAATATAACATGAAGGTTCATAGTGAACTTCATTTACCCAAGTCAAGTGGCTCTAGACCACGAAGCGCGTTTTACAAAGAGGTTGAAACGCTAACTAAAGTGACTACTTGATTGGGAAGGGATATGCCCATGCATTTCCAAAATAAGTTTAAGATTTTATCGCGGTTCATGTTAGACATGATCTTCATTGGAAAACTTTACACTGAACACTTGAAATCTAGGTTTGGAACTTGAGCATTGTGTTGATAGATGTTTAGGCGTTTTAACAAGGTCAAGCCTTCAATCACTCCCATGATCGTCCATAGTCTTAATCCTAAAAATGATCATCTTCATCCAAAGGATGATGATGAAGATGTGCTAGAGGCAGAAGTGCCTTACTTAAGTACAATAGGTGCATTATTGTTCTGACCTCAATACACAAGACAAGACATCTCATTTGCAGTGAACTTATTAGCTAGGTATGGCTCTGCGCAAATGCGACTCCATTAGACTAGTGTGAAAGATATCTTTCGATAATTGAGATATACGATTGATATGGGCTTGTTCCATCCATACAGAGAGATGATGGATTCGGACCTATCACACACTACGAACGCCGCCAACACTGGCATGTGTCCTCTATCCCCATCCCAAATGACATGTGTTTTGGAAGGTTTTGCTGATGCTGGATATCTCTCTGACCCACACAAAGTTCATTCCCAAAATAGTTAAGTGTTCACCCTGGGTAAAGACCGTGATATCTTAGAGGTCTACATGAAAGACCCTAGTAACTACTTCTTCAAAACATGTAGACACTATTACTCTTAATGAAGTGATTTGTGAATGTATATAGATTGAATCCATAATTACGTATGTTTGAACAATTGTGGTTTAAATTCTACCACAGATGAGCCTACAAGCATTTAGGATAATGCTGCTTGTTTTGAACAAATGTAGAAAGGCTACATCAAAAGCGACAACACCAAGCATAATCAGTAACAATAGACTTTCCTCAAGATCAAAGTGAACTAGATTCGATCTGAAGACAATATGGTAGACTTGCTCACTAAGTAATTGCCTAAATTCCACTTTCGAGAAACATGTTGGTAAGCATCAATTGCAGAAGTTTTCCAAACTCCCATGACAGTGGTCATCAGAGGGAGATGCAGACATCAGGGGGAGATGTCTACATGTATGGTCTCAAAACATGAAAGGTGTGTTGTGCTCTTTTTCCCCTTCGACCGAAATTATTTTTGTCTCATAGGGTTTTTGTTACCTGGTAAGGTTTTTAATGAGGCAACGAGAGGAGCACCACGTTTAGGCGACACAAGGGGGAGTGTTCAAGTAAATCCAGAATATGTGTCTGGTCCAAACTCTAGGTTACTTGACCTAGTTGTAATAGGTTTTGAATTAGAGATATTTTCGGAGATATTCATAGATATCCGATTAATTGTACGATTATCTTTCCTTATACAACTCTGATTCTATGTCTTGTAATCCTCTATATAAAGAGGCCCCTATTATCAATAAAAGTATGACTCAATTCTTTCCCAATTCAGTTTTCCTAAAACAAGTTTCACTTTTTTTTTGTATTGAAAAAAAAAAAAACAGAGAAAGTTTCACTTCCTTTCTTTTTTCAGGGAAAAAACATCTGTTTTATCTTCTTGGCATAAAAAAAAATATCAATTCAAAACTCGACTATAAAATGTAGCCTACTAAGTACTAACCCCACCCTAATATTCTTGAAATCTTTGTGGTTCTTGAATTAGATTATTCATATGTACCTCGTTTCCTCATCAGTCCTAGAGTCTAAATCCAATCATAAATATTCCAGTCTAAGTTTGAAGGGATGGAATAGCTTTAAGACAACTTAGTAAATTTGTGAGTTCTTTATTGATTTAAAGAAACAGAAATTGTCACCTACCAAAGACTGACTTCTCACAAAAGGCTATGAAGGAGACTCAAGATACTTGCTATGTATGCATTCATTTGAAGACACTGCTCATGTCTTTTGTAAGTGTCCACTTGCTATTGAATTCTTCTCTACTCCTCTTTTTCATCTTTAGAATTTCTTTCTGCCTAATTTGTCTTCATGGAATGGATGTTAGAAAGAGCATTAAACCTACAAGCTGAGGTGTTTGAGAGGCTTTTGATGGGTATATCGTTGCTCTGGAAGAATAGGAAGAATATGTTATGGGAGAATAAGTCAAAACCGGCTACTGATCTTTTTCTAAGTGCTATGACTTAGCTGGATGAGTTTAAAAAAGCTCATGCGTCTTCTGAGGTCAAACGGTGACAGGTCATAGAACGATGGCAACCTGCACATGGTTCGACAGTTTCGATTAAGGTGGATGGAGCTTTTCTGCCATCACTTAATCATGGGGGCCTTGGAGGCATAGTTCGTGACTTTAAGGGCCAATTTATTGCTGCCTTAACTCACTCTATGCCGCATATTTCTTGAGCCAAACATGCAGAGCTGCTAGCTATAAGAGAAGGCTTGGATCTTCTTCGACAATTGAATATTGGTAAGGCCATAGTTGAGACGGATTGTCTTGCTACAGTCCAAGATATCTCATGCAAGCTGCACTCACCGACTTAGGCAGTATTATAGATGATATTCTGATGCTATTACATAGCATGCCAGATGTGCAAATCAAGTATGCTCCTCGGAGCTGTAACAAGGTGGCTCATCATCTTGCTAGCATTGCCTTTGACTCACATAAGAATGAGACTTGGCTCTTCCATACTTCTGGTTGTATTGTTGATGTACCACTCTATGAGTGTAACCATTTGAACCATTAATAAAGTGCTTACAGCTTCTTTCAAGGAAAGAAAAAAGTAGAAGACTCTACCAAGAAAATTATAAATCAATAATATATAAATTAAAAAGATATGAATATTGGCATATTTCTAAGTAGTGATCTAGTCAATTTAGGTCTCTAGGACTTGATAACCTTCGAGCAACAACGGAAAACAATTCGAGCAAAACTTAATACATCTAGTAGCATGATAAGATTTTCAACAACACTTATCAATTTGGGTTGCAAAAAACCATCATTGCTATAGCATGGAAGATGCAACTTTTTATAAGAATAGTTAAGGCACATCAAAAGAGTCCCAATTGAGTTTCTAAACTGTCAGTCTTTTTTAGTAATTCCAAAATAAAGAAATCATCAATGGATGATTGAATTTCTTAGCATGGATTTCATTTTTTGTTAACTGATAATATCTAATATATGAGAATAACAAGAGCAACCATCGACTGAGATCAAAGAAACTCTATAGAGCATTCAGCCGTAGGTTTAGTATTGAGCACCATGGCTGAGAGGTAGGTAGCTTTCCTTACAACAAAAGTGGCCATATGACACCATCAATTAATGGTGCTTAATGATGATATAGGCCATTGTTGTCTTCGTTAGCCACCATGCGGTTACCCATGCAATGTTAGTCTGACGCCCCAGATTTATCCTGAGATGAGAGGTGGCCTTGTGGGACCCATCTTAGGAATGAGTTTATCGAAAATCCGGTAGAATTATCCATAAAGATGGACTATCCAAAACCTGTAAAAGACCCAATATACACTTCTAAACAAAAACTGCCCTTATTCTCCTGGAGCCACATTGCTCCCCAAATCACTACTAACTTCACAATATTCAACTGAATATCTGAAATTTAACATATCTCTAAATACATAGATATAAGAGAAATCTAAAGAAGGAATATGAAATCAGATTACATGTAGGTTAAATAAGTGACCTGCAATCAAATAAAACCACAGCTAATGCTATACCTCAACTCCTACCTATGTAGAACTAGCTAATTTGCAGACTAGGCATTTGAAATCGAAGGGCCCAAGGGAAACTAATTAAAAAAAAAATTAGTGTGAATCGAAATATAAGGAAATAGAGAGTTTATATTACTTTCCCTGAGTATACTTTTATTTAAAATCCAGTGTATGCAACGATTCAATTAAACTTTGTGAAAATAGAAAACTTGTAAATCGGACCAACATCACCTCATTGGTCAAGTAGTGAAATAAAGCCGAGAATTCCGATAGCTTATAAGTCGAGACCAGCCCTGCTCGTCAAATAGGAATGTAAAATAAAAAAATCCACCATTCAAAGAAATTGACAACAGGTAAAATAGAACTAGCCTCACTGATCAAGTAAAGTTGAACTAGCCCCGCTAGTCAAGTAAAAAAGTAAAGGATTAAATTTTTTTTACTACCTTATACTTTCAAGGATTCATCAGTCCATGCATTTCTAATTTAATTAGAAAATTCCTTGCACTCTCTAATTTTATCAAATCAATCCAATCTGTCACTATTCCATCAATTTAAGCTGCTAAAATGCTGACGTGGGACCTTCTCACAGGGAAAATTTTCAAACTACCCATCGCCAGGCAACCCGCCGATGCGTCAGTGTTGTGAATGCAGATGGATAGTTTGACAATTTTCCCCTAAAATCGAAAGAGTGGTGACTGATTGGATTGATTTGATGAAATTGGAGAGCGCAAGGACTTTTCTGATTAATTTAGAAGTGCAGGGACTGAACTGATGAACCCTTGAAAGTACAGGGTAATAAACAGATTTTAGTCCAAGAATAAAACAGGGGGAGGAATTAATAGTGTAATGACCTGGACTTTCGTGTTAATTTCAGGTAAATTTCTTGAAATTAATAAAAAGTCCCAGTTAGTGCGAATTATTGGGCAGGTGCCTTATTCTTATGTTAATTGTGAAATAGAAATTATTTCGGACGATTATTTGCTCGGAATGTTTCGATTTAAGGGTTGACTTTTTATACGTTACGATTCTATGAAATCTTCCTTCATACAGTGCGTCGATACGAGTCCGTGGACATATAAAACGTAAAAATCAGAGTTTGTATGATGAAGTTTTGGTCAACGAAAGAAGTTTTCAAATTTGGAAATTTTCTATAAATAGAAAAATTTGGAAAACAAATATCACAAAAACCCTATTTTCCTTTTTCGGAAACCAGATCCAATTTTTTTCTCCCTATCGCCACCAACCTGTTTTCTTTTTCTAGCCGCCAACTGTCTCATTCGAACTGCCTCTTCAAGTTTGTGGTGGTGATGCACAGCGAATTGCCATCTAGATGATGCAGGAAGGGTGGGGCGCGTTTTCAGTCCGCCGTGATTTCTGTCCTCCAACCAACTCTGGCCTCGTTTTGAAACCTAGGAGACGTACATCAATCCCTCCAAGTGGCTTGAAATGATTTGCAGCAAGGAAGGAGAATCGATCAAAAATTCGATTTTGGGGTTTTTTGGATTCTTGAATTTTTGAGGTAAGTTCTGGCAAATCCTTTAGTTTCTGGACTTTAGTGTAGTTATGAAAGTTGTTATACATGTTGTTGGCAAGATTTTGGCATAAGTTCTGGCAATTCGGGGGTTGCTGGTGACACGTGGCGGTGTGCTCGCCAGTTTTTAGGGTTCTGTTTTTATAGTTGTCACGTACTTGTTGATATGGGCATGTTGATATAATGGGGTCATGTTGTGATCATTTAAAGCATTCCAAGTTTAAGTAGTTTCGGTCTTCTCAGTTGTGATCCGTAAGGATCCAACAGTTGAATCGTCATATAATTTTGTTAAAGTGATCCTGGAAGCGTTCTGGAGACCTTGGGAGGTCTGGGAGGAAGTTTTGTCTCGATTGACAAAATCTTCGATTTTTGATTCAAATACTCAGTTCAAACCGTAACCGCTCTCGTTTAATCATATACTAAGTTGAGACCTTATTATGCTTAGGTGATTGACGGAGTCTGTTCTATACTGTATCTCGACTGTAAGAGAAGACGCAGTGGGATTTAGAGATAAGTAAATTTCACGATGTTCATTTATGAAAGGCGTTACTTTATTATTCGAAATTGTTTGATAAATTGTGAAATTGTTTTCGGATATTGGTTTTAAATTATATGAACTTGATCATCTACGATTTGTAGGTAAGTTAAAATGAGGTTTTATTATAATGATGATTTTTCTCGAACTTTGTGATTGTGGATTATAGTTGGTATTAGTGGCATTCCTGAGTGGATGACAACACATGTGTGTGTGTGTGTGTGTGTGTATACGTGAAATATGTATATTGATGGTGTGGCATTGTGAGAAGTATAATAATTGTGATTTCATTCGGGTTATTGTTTTGAGCGTTTACGCTTTTCGGGAATGCAATATATGTCACGCCCCGAATTTTAGAATAACAATTCAAAATCCGAAACATGAATATACTACAACACAAAATAATCATCCTGAAAATTTTTCTTTTCTTAACATACTCACCACACGAAATAAAATCAAACCGAATATATTCTCGGTCAATTATTACAACTCAATCCAAAATATAATGTAAAGCTCTAAATGAGCATACACACACCTCACAACTAAATAAACAACAAACCGCTATAACACCTAAGCAGCTCGGTCACCTCCCTGGTTATCCTGACCTGCAGGAATATCCGCTACACCATTGAATAGTGTACCGGGATTGCAACAACACAAAACCCGGTAAGCTTATGAAAGCTTGTATGAGTAAAAGAATGAACTATTGCTTAATTTAATCTCATTTATTTCCACACACAGCAACACACAATTATTTCCACATATGCAATTAATATCCATCTCAATCAACACCAATAGAATATATCAAGACCACACAACTCACAACTTTCCCCACAACTCTCATCATCGTATTTATAAAAATACGGTATTTGACAGACTAGAGCTCTAACTGAATCGTAGCCCGTCACCTGGCCTAGGTTATGGCATCCGACATATTTATCAATTATTGTATTTCATCAATATGTATACCTATATACATATTTAGAACGTCCAATAATTCTACATACTCAACCAATCGTATCCCATCATCCACACTAGGATTAGAGCGTCCGATTCCCCACACCAGTCATTACATCGACCCTAAACCCATAAATGAACACAACATATAATTTCACATACTGAAATCAACCCAACCAAGATACATCATATTATTATGAAATTACACAACTGTAATATAATCAACTCAATCAATTCCACTCAATCATATCATCAATCAAACAGTCCACTCATCAATATATATTTTCCACGTAATTATATATATACGTAATCATCCACTCAGGAATGACCACTAATACCATCTATAGTTCACACAAGAAAATTATGAAATTCATTTGTATAGTTAAAATTCATTTTACTTACCTATGGTCCGTGGTGATTCAAGTCCATGAAATTTTAAAACAAATATTTAATCCGAAAATATTTTTCACACAATTACTAAAATAAATAAATTAAAATGCTCGGTTCGTAATATGAACCACGTGAGTTTTACTCACCTCGAAACTCCCGCTGCGTCTTCAATATAATTATAAATTATAATTTATAATTAACGCCGAATAGCTCACGCAATTAAAATCCGTCAATCACCTAATCAAATGTGATTCGAATTTAGCCAACAATTTCAACTCATAATTTAACCACTAATTAAAGGTCAGATTCTAATTTACATTAAAATCCGACGAGCGGTTTCTCACGAAACGCTCCCCTAATTACCGTTTTTCACATATACGAAGATCCAACGGTCGGATCTTCGCCCATGACCACACAAAGCCTCTGGGACAGTCATATGATCATCATAACAAATGTACAAGTTCATCCAACGGTCATAATTTCACAGATCAAAAATCTAACGACCGAAATCGATCGAAATCACAAAATTCATAACTAATTCATACGATATCCGAAAAATGCGTATAATACACCGAAATGATCGTATCGAAACATAGAATCATAAAATGGACAGAAACCAAATTTTAGACCTCCGGAGGTGGCCGGAAAAGGCCGCCGGAGTTAGGGACAGAGCCGCCACCGACCACCACCAATGGTGTCGGGGCCGAGCTTGTCCCCTTCGTTTCATCATTCTGAGCAACTTTCATAACTAGCACAAGACCTAAAAATGAACGGAAGGCGTCGAAATTACCGATTTACAGTCGGTGGCCGGAAAAAATGCAGAAACCGATGAGCTTGAAAACCGACGTGAAAACTGCAACCTCAGGCCCCGATCCCTTCTGGAAACTTGTTCAGAACTTCCTTGCGAACTCAACAAGCTTGGAATCACAAGAAACGATCGTGTATAGCTCGAGATATCTTGATCGAAAGTTTCGATATTTCGATCCGTTCGGGTCGAGCTCCGACGAACGTGAAAACGTTCGACCCAGTTCCGGTCCTTCTTGGTGCTTGTAGAGGAAGTTGAGGCGAGCTCAATGAAGCAAGAATCAAGTGAAATGATGGAGTGTAGCTCGAGATATCGAGATCGAACCGAAAATGGACGTTTTCGGTTCGGGCTTCGCCGCCGCCGCCACGGGCTGCGCCGCCGTGTGAGACTGCCTCCGGGAGCTAGAGCAGCTCGAGACGAACGCCTGGGACTTGGTTTGAGGTCGAGAGGTGGTCTGTGGAGGGAGAACAATTAAGGAGAAAAATTTCTCCCCTTTCGGCCGAGAGAACTGTGAGAGAGAGAGAGAACAGTTTTTTTTTTTTTTTTTTGTTCAGGAACAGGAGGAAGAAGATGAAGAAGAAGAAAGGATCCGGTAGAAAAAATTTAGGGTTTGCAAAAATTTTTCTATATATACAAGTTTCGGAAAACTTCGAAATTCGATAACTAATTCAGAAAAAATCCGATCTTCGTGTTCCGCATGTGCACGGACTCGTATCGACGAGCTCTACAACTTTCATGAAGGAAGTTTCTCTAAATTTCGTACGTAGAAAAAGTCGATTTCTCAACTCGAGTATTTCGAGCTTTTCGTTAAAATAAACGTTTCGAAACTTCGATAATTGTAAAAATGAATGATTATCGAACATAAATTGTGAAATCGCATAATAATCATTCGATACAATCACTCGAATTTAAAATGAAAATTGCGGGTATTACAATATATGCAATTCTTGATTTTTATTGTGTTGAACAGTACCTTGAGTTGAGTTTAATATTTTGAGTCATATAGGACTTTTTAAATATTTTTGGTCTAAGGACCTATTGTCATAGTGGTGATTGAGTTGAGTGTAACATTTTGAGTCATGTGAGACTTTTAAAATGTATTCAGTCTGATTGTCACAGTTGTGATTGATTTGGGTGTAACATTTTGAGTCATATGAGACTTTTTAAATGTTTTCCGTCTGAGGACATATAGTCACATTGGTGATTGAGGGAAGGAAATCGGAAACCACGCCTTTGTTTGGATGAGTGGTTACGATCAATTAGAGCTCTAGTATGTCTGCCAATATACTGCTTGGGGATAACTTTGTGTTATCGTTCTCATGAGTACATGTTTGTAAAAAAGAGTTTCGGGCGTTTCTTTATTTTATTGTCCATGAAGGACTTGGGTTCTTACTAATTTGTGGAGTTGTTTTGGTTGCTCAATTTATTCATAAGTTGTGGAATTGTTAAGCACGCATTGTTTGTGTGAGTTTACTCATACGAGCGTAGAAAGCTTACTAGTTTGTTGTTGCAAGCATGTGCACTATTTCATGTTAATTATAGGGGTTATTCCTACAGGTCAGGACAACCAGGCTTGAGACCGCGGTGTGTAGTTGCAGCAATGTTAGGTTGAGGACTTATTTTGTTATCGTACTGCTGTATGTAGTATGCTTAGCTAGCGTCTACATTTTTACTTTGATGCTTTCGAGTTGTGTAAACACTTGGTGGTGTAATATTTGACTCCAGTAATTGGATATGTATTGATATGTATGGACTCACTTTATTTTGTTGCTTAGTTTAAATGAAAAAAATTTCTAAGCATTTGGGCGTTTTGTTGAGTTTTTGCATTTCAAATTTGAATTTCTTTTATTCTAAATTTGGGGCGTGATAATCAGCCATAGATGTAAGAGTTCCAGACTCAGTTAAGGGCCTCCCAGGCGAAAGTATTCCCATACTCCCGTACTTTTACACCGCTGAGGCCGATAGGATACTGGGCTTTTGTGATACCACCACAAAGACAACACCACATCACCACAAAGGTAGAAAGGGCTTCTATGTCTCCACCATGAAGGTAGTAGTCACATCACCTCAAAAAGTGGAATGACATGCAAGCATGGTAATATGATCACAACAAGTATGGCACCAAAAAATCATAAGCAATCTCACAACAAGTAATAATCAAAAATAGTAAAGCTTCTTCAAAATCTCATAACGAGTAATAATCGTAAACCAAGGCAATGAGTACGGTTGGAAACCGTACTCGGAAATCTCAAGAATAATCATTCATCATGCTTATAAACATAATAACGAATGCGAGATTAACAGATGTCATAAATTATTTGATAAACAAGTTGCGGAAAATTATTCCCGAAAGCTCAATATGATTTAAAACCAAAAGCAATCTCAACTCATTTCTGAAAATAATAACCGAAAGCCAAATCAATAAACCAAACTCAATTTTACATTCCAAAACCGAACTCATATGCATTAAATAAATAAATATCTATCAAATAAATTTCAGGAAAAGAAAAAAAAAACCTAAGGAAGACGCTGCCACCAAACCAAGGCCAGCTTCTGTAATCCCTTTCTCATACGATTACATTCCGATGTCGCCTCGTCAACATCATGATACTACTGAATGGGTGATGCTTGGCTGACTTGATACACATTTACGCAAGCGTATGTATCATTGTCAAGATAGGGAACTATTATGCCCAAAGTTATCGTACCATGGGGATTAGTAGCTAACCCACAATCATTGAGTAATAAGAAATAAAGACACTTAGCAAACAAAAGAAAAAAGAAAAATAAAAGAAAATAAAAATGTTATTCTAAGGCACCTAGCCTTAGCAATGCTCGGCTTTGGTTTACACCGAAGCCTAATCAAAGCTATGAGCCTAGTGATGACTATTTACAATGAAGTAGAAAGTGTCACCAAAAATGTAATTTGCATTTCTAATAACTAAAGTTCAAGAATTTAAATGAAAACTTTAATTAACAACTAAATAAAGAAAAGTAAAGTAAAAATGAATATAGATATGGGATAGGTAGTTAGGGATGAATCCTAACCCTAATTCAATGCTCTCGATACTAATTTGATTTACGTGCAATTTATTAAAGATGGTAGAAGCCGTATCCAAGGCTCAAGTGCTGAAATTCCTTTTCATGGTATTCCTACTCCAGTTCAAGGGCCGTAGGAACTCACTTGACGTGAATTAGAGCCGGTTCAATGGTCACTAATTCACATAAAGAGGCCTAGAGTTCGAAGAATTAGGCAACCAAGGTCACCATAATTGCGATCAAGCTAATCATGTAGTGAATCATGCTTGTACTTCTCACGAATATTAAATCGGGGTTCTAGCTCTAAAATCTAAGGATGTCATCTCCTAAATTTTAATCTAGACTTATTAAAACACATACCCAAGAGTTGACAATTCCTAAGCATGCATTCTAATAAATTATCACAAAACACAAGCATCCAATAATTAACAAATTTCATATACAAATTAAATTAAGCATCAATTACATCAAATTTGGGATAGCGCACACAATCCTAAGCTCCAACAACAAAACTACTCACTACCAATAAATATATACATCATCAATTCCATCAATTTCATCCAAACAAAAGAGGCAAATGTATAGAAGAGGGAGAACAACCAAGACAAGTTACAAATGCTAAAAAGAAAACATAAAAAGCCTTGGAAATATAATTTCTCCCTTTTACCCAAGTGGTGATTAAACCCCTTATGCTTGAAGTGTTTCCCCTTTGAATCTTGTGAAATTGATGAGAAGATGAAATTTTGGTAAGGAGGTGTGGGACCGGACCGACAAGAATGAGTAAGGACCGAACCGACCCGAAAGCAACTATTTTCAGTCTAAAACCTGACCCGAACCAGTCAGTCCAGATCGGTTCCTCCGGATTTTTCGGTCTTTCGGTCATTTATGCCTACCCTAAGTTTTTGGTAAGAAGGAAAAAATGGAGAAGGAAGAGAGAGAGAGAGGTGAGTGAGAGCATCCCGAAGGTTGCCCCCGAGTGTGCGGCGCTATGCTGATTGTCAGAGAGCAGACCCTAGTCCGATGGGAGAAGAAGAGAGAATGGGATAATTGTGTGTGGAATTAATGTGTGCGCTGTGTGGTCGTGAGAGAAGAAGAAGAGACATAAGGGACATGTGGCGGCGGCTGAGAGGAAGGAAGAAAAAGAAGGAAAATAAAAGAAAGAAAGCTGCACGTGGGATGAGGAGGGATCAGCCACGCAGACGTCATCATGACGTCAGCAAACTTCAATTCTCTATTTTTTCCTTTTCTTTTTCTTTGTCTTTCTTCTTCTCTATCTTCTTTCTTCTCTCTTCTCAATTCACTTCCACACATAATCGGAAGTGATTGGATTCTGCTTCGTTGATGGTGTTGACCACAGTTGACCTGCATTGACTATTTCGTCTTTTTGTCAGAAACTTCAATTTTCTCCAATTTCGCACCATTTTCTCTTGATTTCCGCAATTCCGCTTATTTCCTACATAATAAATAAAATTGGATTAATTTCATTATAATTGGCTCAATGATTAACTTATTTCTAGTGCTTTATATACAATTACAAGCATATAAATGCGTGTAATCACACCACCACATTTGAACTTTGCTTGTCCTCAAGCAAATTAAATGTAACATAATCCCAAAATCTAATAACTCACAAACACTTATGCTCAAACATAAAGAAAGTGTGGCGTTAAACTTTCCAACCATAACCCTCGGAGAACTAGTTATGTATGACCATGAGGTTGACAAAGCACAACATAGGATTTATGAATTTATAAGGCAATTAAGAAGCACATGTGAGAAATGTTCAAGTATATGCATGTGTTGACCACTTGTCAAATCAATCCACCATAATCAAATAGACATATAGAAGACCCAACATAACCAGCTAAACTCACATAGGTTCACTACATATTACCGCTCAAGTGTTTAGGGCTATATATCTTTCACTCAAAAGCAATTTCATAACACGCGCCGCCATGTGCTTGCTTTTCGATCTCATCTCCGCTAAGTAACCCATAACCTTCAAGATCAAGAGGTCTTTTATTTAAGGGCAAGTGGCTATAAGAAATGAAGGATAAGGAAATACAAAGTCCGTATGTCACGCCCCGAATTTTAGAATGAAAATTCAAAATCCGAAACATGAATTACAATAACTTAAAATAGTCATCCCGAATTTTTTTTTTTTTAACAACTTCACCACACGAAAGAAAATAAAAACCGAATTTAGTCTCGGTTAATTATTACAACTCAAATACAAAATGAATTGTAAAGCTCTAAATGAGCATACACACCTCACAAACTCAATGAAATAAAAATAACTGCTGTAACACCTAAGCAGCTCGGTCACCTCCCTGGTTATCCTGACCTGTAGGAATATCCGCTACACCATTTGAATAGTGTACGGGGATTGCAACAACACAAAACCCGATAAGCTTATGAAAGCTCGTATGAGTAAAAGAAAGAACGGTTGCTTAATTTAAATCATATTTATTTCTACCCGAGTCAACACGCAACAGTTTCTACATTCACAAGAAAACAACAATCTCAATCAATCAACAACTCAACACCAAACCCCAACTCACATTTTTCTTCACAAAACCCCAACATCGTATTTATAAAAATACAGTATTTGACATATTAGAGCTCTAACTGAAACGTAACCCGTTACCTGGCCTAGGTTATGGCATCCGACATATTTATCTTTATCGTATTTCATCAATATGTATACCTATATACATATTTAGAACATCCGATAATTGAACATACTCAACCAATCGTATCCCATCATCCACTTAGGATTAGAGCGTCCGATTCCCCCATACCAGTCATTACGTTGACCCTAAATCCACAATAAGTACAACAGTATGTTTTTACATAATTAAATCAACTCATCCAACATACATAATATTATTATGAAATTTAAGCATTTAAAATATAATCCAAATCATCATTCCAACTCAATCATATCATCACTCAAAATCACACCAATCAATATATATATATATATATATATATTCCACGTAAATATATATATACGTAATCATCCACTCAAGAATGACCACTAATATCATCTATAGTCCACACAAGAAAATCGTGAAATTCATTTGTATAATTAAAATTCATTTTACTTACCTATGGACCGTAGTGATCAAGTCAATTTGATTTTAAAAACAAATATTTAATTTCACAAATATTTTTCACACAATTACAAAAATAAATAATTTAAATTACTCGGTTCATAATATTAACCACGTGAGTTTTACTCACCTCGAAATTCCCGTTGCGTCTTCACTTAATATAAATTACAATAATCCAAATGCTCGTCAACTCAAGCCATCAAGTACCTAGTCAAGTACGGTCTTTACTTAGCAACGAAGCACGAAATAAACTTAAATGATGATCCAACGGTCGGATTTTAAAATAAAGACAATCCAACGGTCGGATTCTAAAATAAAGACGATCCAACGGTCGGATCGAATTTAAACGATGATCCAACGGTTAGATCCTCACGGATCGCGCTTGGAAACATCCTATCAAAATTATACGAAAATCCGATGGACTGATCTTCACTAATCACCTCCCAAATCACTGTTTTACAATTATGCGAAGATCCAACGGTCGGATCTTAGCTCGTGACCACACAAAGTCATCGGGACAGTCATATGAACATCATATTAAAATTTGAAGTAAAACCGATAGTCTGATCTCCGTAAACCGGAGGTAAACTGTAAAACCATAAATAGTAACGTCAAAACTTAAATTGACTATTTATTAACTTTTTCTAACATGACCATGTTACATATCAAAACGCTCGTATGGATGCATAGATCATCGTCCAAATAATATAAACTCAAAATTTGGTCCGACACGCCTCCACTAGCGGCGGTCAGACGGCGGTCAACGCCAGTCAACCACCTCAGATGTAAAAGTCGTCAACTACAAACTTCTTCAAAATAAAATTGTGAACAACTTTAATACCTGAATTTTTCCGAGATAAGGACGGTTCCCCAAATTTTGAACGTATAAAAATTCGATTTTCACGACTCCCTAAATAACGTTCGTTTTCGAAAATAAAATCATTCGAAACCAACTTTCTCAAACCACGACATTCCAATTAATCCCAAATATCATAATTCAATTAATATAACAATTATTGAATTACATAAATTTATTCTATGACAATTTGGGTCTACACATCATAGAAGCTCATGAAGCAACTGTCACGCCCCGACTTCGAATAATAAATTCAAATCCGAAACATAAATACAACTAAACAAATAATGTCCTGCATTTTTTTTTTTTTAAAACCCACATCTCACAAACCATAATACAAACCTCGTAGCAACTATCTCTCGAGTCAATTATTACAATACTAACATAAATAAAAAGTTATGCTCAAAAGAGTCTACAAAACACACCAAAGTAGACCAAGTGTTGGTCTCAACCCTGCTGCCCTACGCAGCTCGCTCACCACCCTGATTATCCTGACCTGCAGGATTATCCGCTACACCATTTGAATAGTGTACCGGGATTGCAACAACACAAAACCCGATAAGCTTTCTGAAAGCTCGCATGAGTAAATAAGAATGAACGGTTGATTTATTAAACCACAAATCATTTAACTCAAGTAAACATCCAAAAATCTCAACAACCACAAGAAACATCAATCCAACATACATGAAACAACGTAGAACACATTTCCACAATCACCAAATCAGAACTCTCGCCACTTTGGCACATAATCGCAACTATCGCTACTTTGGCCCTACGTTTGAGCTCTAACTGCCTCGTTACCTCTGACACCTTGGCCCAGGGTCAAGTAACGGCACCTCCAGGGTACTCAGTAACCCGCGAACTTTGGACCATTTCATGTCCTCAGAACAATATATCCCCGTTATTCTTTAACGGTCGAACTTTAGACCTCCCTGTCCTCAGAACACATACACTCCGGTTATCATTAACCAAAGATCCTTGGACCATTCGATCCTCGGAATCCTATGTTTCTCTACCTTCTATTCAACTCAAAAAATCAACATGCTTATCACCAACATTTATCAAATATTAACAACATAATAAAATCATATTATCAACATTTATCAACAACATATTATCACAATTCCACACCATTCAATATATAATCACGTAAATATATATACGTAACCATCCACACATGAATGATCACTAATACCAACTATAGTTCACACGATGCAAAATCAAGAAATTCATTTTTAATATACTTTAAAACTCATTTCTTAAAACCATTTTCTCACACATAACAAATAAATTGGGCAATTAAGGAAATTCGGTTTGTAAATGAACCAAGTGAGATTTACTCACTTTCTAAACTCCCACTGCGTCTTCTTACAGCCCAAAATACGATTCACAATCGTCCGCTAACAAATCCGTCTAACACCTAATCAAAACGATAATTAACTTAGCGTATAATTTCAAAAACACACTTATATGAAGATCCAACGGTCAGATCTTCTCTAGTGACCACACAAGGTCATCGGGACAGTCCTACGATCATTATATCAAAACTAGAATTCTATCGGACGGTCCAAACTTCATAGATCACAAATCGAGTGATCGAAATCAATCGAAATCATAAAATTCATAACTAATTCACACGATATCCAAAATTCACATGCTATATATCAAAATGATCGTATCCACATGTAGAATCTTAAAATGAGCAGAAACTACTCATGGTACCCCCGGAGGTGGCCGGAAAGGGCCGCCGGAATTTAGGGCAGAGCCGCCGCCGACCGCCGCCAATGGTGTCGGGACCGAGCTTATCCTTTTCGTTTCATCATTTTGAGTAACTTTCATAACTAACACGAAGTGAGAAAACGAGTGGAAGTGGTCGAAACTTACCAAAACAGTACGGTTTGGCCGGAAAATATGTAGAAAACGATGGGAGCTCCGACGAGCGTGTAATCGATCACTTCAGGTCCGGGTCTTTTTGCTACGTGTTCTACTCCTTAATACGAGTTCAACAAGATAAAGAACTCAAGTTTTGGTGGCCTAGAACTCGAGATATTCACTTAGCACTCAAAACGGCTGGAAATGGAAACAAGCTTCCCGCCGCCGCTACAAGCCGTGCCACGGCTCAAGGCTGCCTCTGGCAGCTGCGCAAGGTCGAGGCGAACCTGTGGGAGGTGGTTTGGCATCAAACGGTGGTCGGAGGAGCACGAACTCGGCTGGAGAAGCTTTGCTCTGTTTTTGCTTCCAGCTCGGGTGCACGCGAGAGAGAGAGAGAGAGAGAGAGAAGCTAGGGTTTCTTTTCTGATTTTTTCTGATTTTTCTAGGAATTTCCAAAGATGGCAACCTATATATATATACGAAATCGAAAAATTTCCAAATGCCATAACTTCTTCATACGAACTCCGATTCTTGTGTTCCGCATATGCACGAATTCGTATCAACGAGCTCTACGACTTTCATGAATGAAGTTTCTTCAAATTCCTTACGTATAAAAGGGCGATTTTTAGTAACCCCTAAATAACGTTAAATTTCGAAACTAAAATCATTCGAAACTAAATTTCTCACTCAACAACATTCCAATCACACCCAAAATTCCTAATTCATATAATTTGACAAATATTGAATTACAAAATATTTAACTGAAATTTCGGGTCTTCATAGTCTACCCTCATTAAAGGAATTCCGTCCCAAAATTCAAGCAAACTCATCAAAAAATAATAGTGGGTACTTCGCCCTCATGTCAGACTCTAGCTCCCATGATACATCACCCTCATCATGATGACTCCACAACACCTTAACCAACTCAACCTCTTTCCTACGAAGCCTCTTCGTGGACCTATCCAAGAGACGAACATGTTCAACAATGAAGGTCACATCCGGACTCACCTCGATCGTACCGTGATCAATCACATGAGACTCATCTCGAATGTACCTCCTAAGCATGGACACATGGAAAACATTGTGTACACCGGCCATGCTAATAGGTAAAGCAAGCCGATATGCCAATTCTCCGACCCTTTCCAAAATCTCAAAGGGTCCAACGTATCTCGGTGCCAATTTCCCCTTCCTGCCAAATCTCACCATACCTTTCATAGGTGAGACTTTCAAGAAGACATAATCACCCACCTCAAAGTCCAACGGTCTCCTTCTAAGGTCGGCATAACTCTTCTGTCTACTCTGTGCAGTACGGATCCTGTCTCGGATGGTAGTAACCTTCTTTGTAGTCTCCCGAACAAGCGCAGGACCCAAGAGCTGTTTCTCGCCAACATCCACCCAACAGATAGGAGTCCTACATGGTCTACCATAAAGTGCCTCATATGGGGCCATGCCAATACTAGAGTGGTAGTTGTTGTTGTAGGCAAACTCTACCAATGGCAGATGATCCGCCTAACTTCCCTTGAAGTCCAAAACACATGCTCTAAGCATATCCTCCATCACCTGGTTCACCCTCTCTGTTTGCCCATCAGTCTATAGATGAAATGCAGTGCTCATAGCCAAAGATGTGTCGAAAGCCTTATGGAATCTACGCCAAAATTCGAAGTGAAACGAGCATCCCGATCAGAGACAATCGATACAGGCACACCATGAAGCCTCACAATCTCATTAAGATACAACTTACACAAAGCATCACCTGAGTAAGTCTTTGCCACAGGAAGAAAGTGTGCTGACTTTGTCAATCGATCAATAATCACCCAAATAGAATCATAACTTTGTCTGGACCTAGGCAATCCAGTCAAAAAGTCCATGGAGATCTCTTCCCATTTCCATACTGGAATTGGCAAAGGTTTCAACATTCCCGCAGGCCTCTGATGCTCTGCCTTCACTTACTGACATGTAAGGCACCTGGATACATACTCAGCCACATCCCTCTTCATCCCTATCCACTAAAACTATCTTCGTAGGTCCATATACATCTTGGTACTACCTGGGTGTACCGTATATCGAGATCGATGTGCTTCTCGCAGTACCTCCTCCTTGAGGTTATCACCTCTCGGGACATACAATTTCAATTGAAATCTCAATCCACCATTAGTTCCAACTGTCCACTCTGATGGACCTTCCTCGTTGGCATCAAGGATACTCTCTGAAATCACTATTTGAGCGAACTCATCATGTGTCTGACTCTGAATGATCCTGGAAATCAAGGTCGGCTGTAAAGTGATACTACAGAGAAAGATTCCTTGTCCTTCTCCTGTGGGTATAAGGTCAAACTCAGATACAGTCTCTAACATAGGCCACTCTTGAACCATAAGTGATGCTTGATCCCTCGGGGTTTCCTGCTCAAAGTATCCGCCACTACATTGGCCTTTCCGGGATGATACTCCAAGGTGAAATCATAGTCTTTGATGAGCTCCATCCATCTTCTCTGCCTCATGTTCAACTCCTTCTGGGAGAATAGATACTTCAAACTCTTATGATCAGAAAAGGGTTCGAACTTCTCACCATAAAGATAATGCCTCCAAATCTTCAAGGCAAACACCACTGCAGCCAGCTCTAGATCATGAGTGGGGTAGTTCTGCTCATGCACCTTGAACTGTCTAGAACCATACGCTACTACACCCCCATTCTGCATCAACACACAACCCAAACCCTGATGAGATGCATCACTGTAGATAACTAACCCACCGCCACTAGATGGGACAGTCAACACTGGAGCTGTAGTCAATCTAGTCTTCAGCTCACTAAAGGCTTCTCACATTCATCTGTCCACACAAACTGAGTATCCTTCCTTGTTAACTTAGTCAAAGCTGAAGCAATACTAGAAAACCCCTCAATGAATCGCCTGTAGTATCCTGCCAAACCAAGAAAACTACGGATCTCTGTAACTGTAGTGGGGCGACTCCAACCCATCACTGCTTCAACCTTCGAAGGATCCACAGAAACTCCATCCTTCGAAACTACATGACCACGGAACTTGATCTCCTTTTACCAAAACTCGCACTTCTCAAACTTTGCATACAACTTTTCTCTTCTCAAAATTTGCAGCACAATCCTCAAATGCTTCACATGCTCGTCAGACGACTTTGAATATATCAAGATGTCATCAACGAACACCACCACACACTTATCTAAGTAAGGACTGAATGTGCGGTTCATCAAGTCCATGAATGCTGCAGGTGCATTAGTTAGACCAAAAGGCATGACAAGAAATTCATAATGCCCATACCTGGTCCTAAATGTCATCTTAGAAATATCTTCATCCTTCACCCTCAACTGGTGATATCCAGATCTCAAATTAATTTTGGAGAATACCATAGCCTCCCTAAGCTGATCGAACAAGTCATCAATCCTAGGTAAGGGGTACCTATTCTTGATGGTCACCTTGTTCAGCTGTCGATAATCCACACTAGCCTGTATGAACCCTTGTGCAAGTAATCTTTCAATCTGAACCTTCAACTCCTGAAGTTCAGCTGGAGCCATCTGATAAGATGCTCTCGACACCGGTGCACTACCTGGTATCACATCAATGGAGAAATCCCTTACCCTTTTCGGAGGAAATCCTGGTATCTCCTGGAACACATCAGCATACTCTGCCACTACCGGAATCCCTGTAATTTCTGAAGTGCTATTCACTGATTCTATGTGTGCCAAGATCCCTACCCTCATGGCAACGTCAGATCTCAGGCATCGATAATGAAACACTGGTTGCCCAGGGGCATGGAAAGACACAATCATTCTAAAACAATCAATCACTGCATAGTTCGGACTCAACCAATCCAAACCTAAAATCACATCATACGTGTGATCCGGAATCACAATCAAAGATGCAGTGAACTCTCTACCACAAATTACAATAGGGCAATCATCACAAAACATGCTAAGCTCAAGAGATACGCAAAGAGGCGATGTAACACACAAAGGTCTAGTAAGTGGTATAGCAGTCAAACCCAAAACATCTACCACAGAACTAGATATGAACGAGCGGGAGGCACCCGTATCAAACAATACTCTAGCAAGATAGTTATAAACTGATAAGGTACCTTCCACCCCGGTGCCTTTCTGGTTGATGGCAAATACTCTGGCTGGTGCTGGAGGTAAGGTTCTCTGCTGGTTACCCTGTCCTATAATCTAAGGTTGAGTACAGTCCCTGGCAATATGTCCAGTCTGTCTGCATCGAAAACATGCTCTAGGCCTGAGTTTAGGGCAAGTCCTAGCAAGATGGCCCAACTCATTACAGTTATAACACCTCATAGGGGCCGCTGGTGCTACTTGCCTGATAGGTGGTGCCTGAATAGGGACAGGTGCTGCTGCTCTCCTGGCTGGAGCCTGATGATGAAAATAAGGCCGCTGTCTCTTCCAGAGCTCACCTCTATAATCTCTGGACCCACTACTCCCTGCAACTGCCTTCCCTTTTCCCTGAAAATCTCTCTCAATTGTCTGCTTCTCCTTGTGGATCAGATTTTGCTGCTCAATGATCAGGGCTTTAGTTAAAATCTGCTCCTTTGTCTTCAGCTTTATAATGGCCACATCTCGCTCAATAGAGGCATTCAACCCCCGCTGAAACTTCTTAGCCAAGTCTTCAGCATCTAATGGTTTCACAAACCGATATAGCCTGGAGAACTCTGCCTCATATTCTCTCACATTCATCTTTCCCTGAGTAAGTGAGAGAAATTACCTCTCCAGCTGTTCCTTCACTGATGCTGGGAAGTATTTCTTTCTAAAGATCCTCACAAATCCATCACAAGTCATTGTAGAAACATCAATAGTCCTCTGAGTGCAATTCCACCACACCCTAGCCTCATCTTTGAGCATGAAAGTGGCTAGCTTCCTCTTCTCAATCTCATCACAGACAGTCAACTCAAAATAGGTCTGTAAATCCTCGATCCATTGATCAGCCACCATATAGTCTGTGTCTCCCGCAAATTTAGTTGCTTCTAACCGATTAATGTCCCTCGCCAACACTAACAGACGAGTGGGATCATTAACCACAACCTCAGGTGGAACAGGCTGCTCCACAAAAGGTGCCTCCACCTCTTCCTCATGTACTCCCACATGTGGAATCTCACCCCTACCTCGGCCTCTACCTCTACCTCTGGGTCTACCTCGACCCCTACCTCTACCTCGACCCCTACCTCTACCTCGCACAATATCCATTACCTAAGGAGCATAGCGTACCTAGTTAATACATGCATAACACTTAAATCAAAGTATAAATAAATACAAGTCCATATTAACCAAGCTACTAACACAAAGAGGTTAATTCAACTCCTAATACGTCCTAACGTTCTAGGCAACTCCCAATACTTCCACATACCCAATGACATTGTTAATACCCAAGAGCACCCGATGGGGATCCGCTGCAGACGGGTCATCACTCGGAAGGTATTAACTTATCACTAAATATGTACCTTACGCTCTGATACCAAACTGTCACGCCCCGAACTTCGAATAATAAATTCAAATCCGAAACATGAATACAACTAAACAAATAACGTCCTGCATTTTTTTTCTTTTTTAAAAAACCCACATCTCACAAACCATAATACAAACCTCGTAGCAACTATCTCTCGAGTCAATTATTACAATACTAACATAAATAAAAACTTATGCTCAAAAGGGTCTACAAAACACACCAAAATAGACCAAGTGTTGGTCTCAACCCTGCTGCCCTACGCAGCTCGCTCACCACCCTGATTATCCCGATGTGCAGGATTATCCGCTACACCATTTGAATAGTGTATCGGGATTGCAACAACACAAAACCCGGTAAGCTTTCTGAAAGCTCGTATGAGTAAATAAGAATGAACGGTTGATTTATTAAACCACAAATCATTTAACTCAAGTAAACATCCAACAATCTCAACAACCACAAGAAACATCAATCCAACACACATGAAACAACATGGAACACATTCAATAAACGGCACCTTGGCCCAGGGTCAAGTAACGGCACCTCCAGGTTACTCAGTAACACGCGAACTTTGGACCATTTCATGTCCTCAGAACAATTTATCCCCGTTATTATTTAACGGTCGAACTTTGGACCTCCCTGTCCTCAGAACACATACACTCCGGTTATCATTACCCAAGATCATTGGACCATTCGATCCTCGGAATCCTACGTTTCTCTACCTTCTATTCAACTCACAAAATCAACATGCTTATCACCAACATTTATCAAATATTAACAACATAATAAAATCATATTATCAACATTTATCAACAACATATTATCACAATTCCACACCTCAATTTCACACCATTCAATATATAATCACGTAAATATATATATATATATATATATATATACGTGACCATCCATACAGGAATGATCACTAATACCAACTATAGGTCACACGATGCAAAATCAAGAAATTCATTTTTAATATACTTTAAAACTCATTTCTTAAAACCATTATCTCACACATAACAAATAAATTGGGCAATTAAGGAAATTCGGTTCGTAAATGAACCAAGTGAGATTTACTCACCCCTAAACTCCCGCTGCGTCTTCTTACCGCCCAAAATACGATTCACAATCGTCCGCTAACAAATCCGTCAAACACCTAATCAAAACGATAATTAACTTAGCGTATAATTTGAAAAACACACTTATATGAAGATCCAACGGTCGGATCTTCACCCGTGACCACACAAGGTCATCGGGATAGTCCTACGATCATTATATCAAAACTAGAATTCTATCGGACGGTCCAAACTTCATAGATCACAAATCGAGCGATCGAAATCAATCGAAATCATAAAATTCATAACTAATTCATACGATATCCAAAATTCACATGCTATATATCAAAATGATCGTATCCACATGTAGAATCTAAAAATGAGTAGAAACTACTCATGGTACCCCCGGAGGTGGCCGGAAAGGGCCGCGGAATTTAGGGCACAGTCACCGCCGACCACCGCCAATGGTGTCGGGGCCAAGCTTATCCTCATCGTTTCATCATTTTGAGCAACTTTCATAACTAACACGAAGTGAGAAAACGAGTGGAAGTGGTCGAAACTTACCAAAACAGTACGGTTTGGCCGGAAAATCTGCAGAAAAAGGTAGGAGCTCCGACGAGCGTGTAATCGATCACTTCAGGTCCGGATCTTTTTGCTGCGTGTTCTACTCCTTAATACGAGTTCAACAAGATAAAGAACTCAAGTTTTGGTGGCCTAGAACTCGAGATATTCACTTCGCACTCAAAACGGCCGGAAATGGAAACAAGCTTCCCGCCGCCTCTACAAGCCGTGTCACGGTGCAAGGCTGCCTCTAGCAGCTGCGCAAGGTCGAGGCAAAGCTGTGGAGGTGGTTTGGCGTCAAACGGTGGTCGGAGGAGCACGGACTCGGCTGGAGAAGCTTTGCTCTGTTTTTGCTTCCGGCTCGGGTGCACGCACGAGAGAGAGAGAGAAAAGCTAAGGTTTCCTTTTCTGATTTTTCTAGGAATTTCCAAAAATGGCAACCTATATATATACGAAATCGAAAAATTTCCAAATGTCATAACTTCTTCATACGAACTCCGATTCTTGTGTTCCGCATATGCACGAATTCGTATCAACGAGCTCTATGACTTTCATGAATGAAGTTTCTTCAAATTCCTTACATATAAAAAGTCGATTTTTAGTAACCCCTAAATAACGTTAAATTTCGAAACTAAAATCATTCGAAACCAAATTTCTCACGCAACAACATTCCAATCACACCCACAATTCCTAATTCATATAATTTGACAAATATTGAATTACAAAATATTTAACTGAAATTTCGGGTCTTCACAGGAACTCTCTCTTGTAGAGATATTAGACTTTTGCTTTCGAATGCTAATTCACTCACTTTAAAACTCAATGTACAACCACATTATACTATGTACAATACTTTACTTTCTTTCTGTTTTTGGATTTTCTTCTATTTGACTTTTTTTTTTCTTCACCCTTTTTCTCTTTCTCTTTCTTTTTTTTTTTCATTTTCTTTTCAAACAACTCTTTTTTTTTCGAAACTTTGTTTTCTAAACAATATCACTCACCCCCACACTTATTCTTTTGTAACCTCACACTTATGACTTTTTCTTTCTTTTGAATCACTGAAACATAAGGTCATTTTCTTGAATCGCTTCACCAACTACCATGGTAGAGTAGGATAAACGTTTATAGGCTAGGTAGGAATGTACGGTGCAAATGAACAAAAAGGTTAAATAAATAAATAGGCTCAAAGTGGCAATCTAGTGGTAAATATTTTTGTGCACATGCTTCTTTGGCTATGGTGGCATTAAGCCTAATGCCTCAATCCTTTCTATCCCATCATAAGCTAACATATAGCCTCGAGAGGTCTCAAGCAAGTTCTAGATACGTAATGTCATGAAATTGTACACACATGAAAGAATAAGTGAATGAACGATGCATACACTATAGATATAGGCACAAAAACTCACAATTAAATAAAGGCATGCAAGTCAATCAAATCATCTATATGTTTCTCAAATTATGATGAACCAACCTAACCGTAGGCTATGTGCACACATATAGTCAAGCATAGATCACATATTCACTCAATTACAAAACAAATTCAAAGCCCTAGATCATGCTTAATCTATCCACAATCATAACAAGTTAAGTTCATGTCTCGTCATTGGGTAGGGGTCATCATGGGTCGGGTTAGGGCCGACCCTATCTTAAATTTTAGGGCTTAGGGTTGGGCCGGGCCGGGCCTAGTTAAAGTCAACAAAATTTAGGGCCGGGTAGGGTCGGGCCGGGACTTAAATATGCTAATCCTTACCCGCCCGAAAAGCCCGATCTGTTAGGGGCCAAAGGGCCGGGTCGGGCCGGCCCTCAAATAGGGCCAAATAGGGCCGAAAAGGGCCTTATCTTGTTTAACAAAAAAAAACATTATTTTTTTCTTCTCAAAATATGGCTTAATGGTATATATTGGTGATAAAAGACTCATTGTTTTTTATTGAACATATTTTATATTCATATAATACTTGTAACTTATAACATTTATTAATATTACTTAAGGTGGTTATATTCAATTAACTATCTATATAAATCTCCCAATATTAATTGTTGTGTAACAAAGAAAATAGAAATTAAAGAAAACAAAACTTATGAAATCAATTACAAAGAAAGAGATAAATTGCATATTATAGAAAAAAGAGAAACGTAATTAAAAAATAGAAAAAAAAAATTATGGCTTATTCGGGCGGGCCAAAAATTTCAAAATGGAAATTGATCAATCTGACAATGCTCATGGAGGGTAACAAGCCTAATAAACTAGTTATACTACATTACAAGGTATATAAGGATTATGTGTGATCCAAAAATTTTGAAATGAAAATCGACCAATCTGAAAATTCTCATATGTTTATACAACATTGATAGGTATTGTATAAAGAAGTTAGGCCGATCTGCCGTGAATAAGGCGTCCAACGTAGCGGTCAACGCTTTGCACAGGCAAACTTCCCTAAGGGGAGCGGCACCATGCGCGCATAAACGTTACGGAATTTTGACATCCGTAAGTAGACCCTCTACCCATGAGAGTGTGGGAGCTGAAAGATCGAAAAAAGTGAATTTCCAAAGACCGGTTAAGAGCATATTTGTTTGATGTTCTATTTAGGGTATTGAGTTGACCGGGTAGATCGAGGTCCAACCGAAGGCGGAAATTGCTGAAATTTCTACCACTAACATATATTCATATGAAAACAACATCCAGCGGTTCATTTTAAAAAATTCAATTTCGTCCCCCATTTTGCTCATGGAGGGTAACCTTAATCATTTAAATGCAATGTATAAGTTATACAACTTTAGGAGGTAAATTGGTATAGACCAACATATTTGTAATTAAATTTGAAATTTTTATCTTATATCTACGCACATCCATTGATGAAATATTTAAAAATGTGATGTAAAAAAATTAGCACGTTTTGCGGTTGTCACTCCATCGGTCAACCAAGAAAACATACAAGTGAATATGGTTGACCAATCCGATCGGGTTCGAAACTATGGTAAAATTGACTAAATTTTTAACCACACACATAATTTATTGTAATAATCACATCCAACGGTTGATTTTCTCATTTTCTTTGAATTGATAGAGGTTGCTCTTTGGAGTGTATGATATATAAATACAGATTTATAAAAAAATTAGTGTCAGTTCTCTTTGGAGTGTATGATATAAAAATTAGATTTACATAAATTAATTGGGTTCAAATATTCAATCTAATACCCATTCTCTAAAATAACATATTTCTTATTTCTTTTTATGTAAATATGTAATATGGAAAAATAATAAAAATAAAATATAAATTTTAGGGCCGGGCCGGGCAGAGCTTTTAGGGCCGGGCCGGGCTTGGCCCTTTCGGGCTCAATCGGGCCAGCCGTAGGGTAGGGCCGGGTTTCATTTGCATGACCCTTACCCTATCCTATTTGAGAAAGGGTCGGGCCGGCCCGCCTTAATGGAAGGGTCGGGCAGGGCTTCGGCCCTACGGGCCGGACGAGCTTAGGGTGGGCTTAGGGCCCAAGGGCCATATGATGAGGCCTATCATTGGGGTTGGAAAAAAGAATTAACCATTAAAATATAAGGGTTAAATGCTGTTTACTCCTTGTACTTTTGCTCGGAAAACACTTCAGTCCCTGACCTTCTAATTTCACACGTTAAGTCTCTCTACTTCAAAATTTTAGACCAATAGCTCCTTACTGTCTAAAAGTCGCGATGAAATATCTATTATGGCCTCAGTTCTTTTTTTTTTAATTAGTTAATTTTTTTTTTGGAAAAGGATTTTTTTTTTCACTCAGGGATGACCACTAATACCATCTAAGTTCACACAAGAAAATCGTGAAATTTATTTTGTATAACTAAAATTCATTTTACTTACCTATGGACCGTAGTTGATCAAGTCCATGTGAATTTAAAAACAAATATTTATTCCATATATATTTTTCACAAAATTATGACAAAATAAATTAATTAAAAGTACTCGATTCGTAATATGAACCACGTGAGTTTTACTCACCTCAATATTCCATCTGCGTCTTCACTTTAACACAATTCACCCCGAAACCACTCACCCAAGTAAAAACCGTCAATCACCTAATCAAATATGACCTGAGTTTAGCTAATAATTCCAAAACATACTTAAACGACCATCTAATGGTCAGATTCTAAGTTATATGAAAATCCGACAGATGGATTATCACGAATCACCTCCCGAATCACTGTTTTGCAATTATACGAAGATCCAACAGTAATATTTTCACCCATGACCACACAAAGTCACTGGAACAGTCATATGATCAACATATCAAAACTACAAGTCCATCGGGTCCTAACTTCATAGATCACAAATCGAACGATTGAAATCATTCGAAACGTAAAAATACATAACTAAATCATACGATATCCAAAAAATACATATAATATATCAAAATTATCGTATTAAAATGTAGAATCTAAACATGCATAGAAACTATATTTCTGACCCCCAGAGTTGGCCGGAAAGGGCCTCCATAGTTGGTGGCAGAGCCGCCGCCAACCACTGTCAATGGTGTTAGGGCCGGGCTGCTCTTCTTCATCTCAACATGCTGATAATTTTCATAACTAGCTCAAGATCAGAAATAACGGGAAGGGATTGGAAATTACCAAAAATAGTCAGGTGGCCGAAAATTTTCCAGAATCCGGTGAGAACTCCGATCTATGTAAAAACTTCAACAACTTACTTCGATCCCTTCTGGAGAATTATTCAGCAACTCAAGACGAGCTCATCAGGCCAAGAATCACACGAAACGAAGTCCTGTAACTCGCAATATTTGGATCGAAGGTTGGTTTTTGATCTAGATCAGGACGAGTTACGACGAACGTGAAATCGATCTACCCAGGTCTGGTCCTTCTTGATGCTTGTTCAGCAAGTAGAGACAAGTCTAATGGGCCAAGAATCACGAGCTTTGGTGACTGGTAGCTCAAGATATCGAGATTGCTTCCAAATCGAGCTCAATCGGTCTCGGCTTCCAGTGTCGGCTATCAGCCGAGAGGCGACGCAAGGAGGGTACGTGTAGGTGCGGGCGGAGGAAGCGAGCTTGCTGGGCTTGGTGGCTCATCGAAAGGTGGCCGGAGCTATTAGTTATCGGCCGGTGAAGGTGAACCCAGAATAGGGGAGAAACGATGGGAGAGGGAGGTGAGGAAGTGAGACCGATAGTTTCCCAAAACGAAAAAAAAAAAACAATAACAAAGGAGATTTCCAAAAATGGAAGTTTTATACTAAAATGGAAACTTTTTCAAAAATTCGTAACTAAATCATACACACTCCAATTTTTGCGTTCCACATATGCATGAGTTTGCATCGACGAGCTCTACGATTTGCATGAAAGAAGTTTTCCTCAATTTTGATCGTTCAAAAAGTCGATTTTCAAGATCCCCTAAATAACGTTCGTTTTGAGTTTTTGTTTAAAACAAATTGTTCGGAACTTCGATAAATCCAAAAATGATATATTCCAAGGCTAACAATCGTGCAAAAGCACGTTATTAATTCCACACAAAACATGAACTTAAAATGAAAATCGCGGTTATTACACTTCTCAATGCACTTTCACACATATAATCGGAAGTGATTGGATTCCGCTCCTTTGATGGTGTTGACCCACATTGACTATTTCATCTTTTTGGCGGAAAATTCAATTTGCTCCAATTTCGCACCATTTCCTCTTGATTTCCGTAATTCCGCTCATTTCCTACATAATAAATAAAATTGGATTAATTACATTATAATTGGCTCAAGGATTCACTTATTTCTAGTGCTTTAGATACAATTACAAGCATATAAATGCGTGTAATCATTGGCCTATTGTCCTTTGATCTTTGATATGGCTTCGTTTTAAGGTTTTGATAGTGGAGGTTGTGGTTTTATTCATATTGAAGCAGGATGCTTCTGGGTGCATTGTTTCAGTAATGGCGAGGCAGTGGTGGTGGGCTTAGGCCCGAACGAGAGCGATGGTTGACCGGCTTGGAAATGGTGGATCGCCACCTATTTTTGGTTTGGATCTATCTGATTTGCAGGATGTTTCTTTCGTCTTTTGGAGAGCAATGGTGGTGGTTCCTGAAGCAAGATGAATGCATGTGGCGGCGGTCGTGGAGGTAGGGCTACGGCGGGTCGGTATAGCAGGGCTGGTGTGAGTTGTAGTAGCTCGTGGGTATGCATATTGCAAGCAGTGAAAATTGGAGTAAAACCAGGGCTTGCTTGTTGGGCCTGGGGCTCTACTACCTTTGAGTCTTGGGCCTTTTATTTAGTTTAGTTTTTTTTTCGTAATTCCCTATTTTTCCAAGGATATATGCTCGTTAGTTCTTAATGAGTGCTAATAAGTATTAGTTACTTTGCCCATATGTGTCTCTAGCGCCTCTGGAATAGCACTAGAGAAGGAGCCATGCTATTTTTTGATGTATTTAATGTCTACTGAGTGGCTATATATATTGCTATGTACCACCATGGGTACTACCACATCTTCTTGTCTGTCTATAGATGGTAGCGGAAAGATATATAACGGCCATTCTGGTTTGAGATGAATATATTGTTGCACGATTTAGATTTGATTCAAAAAATATGCATTAAATAAATAATATCATATTTAATAAAAGATCGTCGTCGAGCGATAGGTCAGTACATCGTCGTCGAGCGATAGGTCAGTACATCGTCTTGTACACAATTACAATTCTTTAATGGTAATTGGAGATTCGAAAGTAATCTAAAATGAAACCCGAAAATCCCTCTAAATGAAATATGCAGGAGTTCCGAAATCACTTCTAAATTGTCACGCCCGGATGTCTAGACCCAATCTTTAAAGTCATATATTACACTGTACCAAGTTTAGAAATTAAACTAAATCTACAATTCAATAAGTCAACAAACTCACCACATTCACTACACAACGGAAGACTAAAAAGTATGTACAACAAATAAATTCCTGAACTCACTACTGCAATGGCAAGGGACGACAATTCCATCATGTTCATCCTAACTTGCAAGGCATACCCCCTACAGCATTGAATAGTGCACGGGGTTGAAACAACAAACCCGGTAAGCTTTTGCAAGCTCGTGTGAATAAACTCAAGACAAACAAACAGAAGCACATGCTTCAACCATCTCAATCTAACAAAATCAATATGCAATTATCACCACAAAGAACATCAAGTTTACATTCTACAATATCATGCTCACGTAAGTTAACTCATAACTAAAATCCACATGCTCTGATTCTCGACTCATACATCCAATTTCACAAAACTTCAACTAAACAATCAAACTCAAGTGACGTTTTAAAACATTTTCAAACACAACAATCTATAAAATCAACCTTTATTTGTCTCAACAAAAGTAGTTGTCACCTTAAAGATGTCTCAAATCATTTTTAATCTCAACAACACATCCACGAAATCACACTACTTTCTTCTCAACATAAAGTAATTGTCAAAATTATGACGTCACAACTCATTTAACAACTCGCTACAAATCTCAAACCATAACTATACTCACAATATGAATTAAGTAAAATCAGTAATCCTACATAGAAACTTAATTAGTTCAGGAGATCACATTAAAAACAATTAATAGAAATCATAGTAATCCTTGCATAGAGTTTAGTTCAGGAAATTACATTAAAACAATCAATTCAAAAAGCAGTATTCCCTGCGAATGATTTAGTTCCAGAGATTACATTAAAACAATTCAAAATCATAGTAATCCCTACGTAAAGTTTAGTTCAGGAGATTACATTACAATCAAGCAATTCAATACCAGAAATAAACTAGAAATCAATACACATTCATCTACTGATCATAGCAATCACCACATCAACAATCTCAACATCAATCACTCAACAACAACCCACATCATTTACACAAAATCATCATGCAGATCATCACACAGATCACCAAATAGGTTGTCACATATTATTGTTTCCTCATCTCCAACAGCCTAAAAACAATAATGAAATCATTTTCCAAATATTGTTTTCTCATCTCCAACAACCTCAAAACAATTATGAAATCATTTCCCAAGTATTGTTTTCCCAACTCAAAACCATCACCAAAATCATACCTACTTCTTTCAGAACTCAAAGCTAACAAAATCGTCTTTTCTTTCCAAAATCATTTATTTTCCTAACATCACATTGCAAAATGATAGTAAACTACACACACAATTCCACCAAGATATATATATATATATATATATATATATATATTTCACGTACAACTTTTATAACTACCACAGAGGTTGATTCAGCCTAGATCGAGTTAGATCATGCCCGAAAAATCATAACCATTGACCTTCAAACCTTTATTTCTCACTCCCCACTTCAAACTGATCTTCAAGGCTTACATGGATCGAACCAGGAGGAAGAGAGCTTCAAAACATGACCGATACAAGCCGCCACCTTGGCCAGAGGAGGAAACTCAATCCGGGTCCACCATGCTACCTTGATTTTCGCCGTTCGATCCGCCATGTACAATGCATATGGGAGCAAGCCAGTGGCTGGGGGAAAGAGAGAATGGAAATCTAAGTCGGTTGGCGTAAGTTCCACTGCCAAAGGACGCCGAAATGGAAAGATAATTCCTGGTTGGGTCAATGGTTTCTCGACGGGTCGAGGGTTTGAGGAGTTAGAGAAATTTTCAGAATTTTCCCGAAAGTTTCCGAAAAAGGAAACTTCTGAATTTTTTTGGGATTTTTTCTATTTATACCAAAATTTCTAAAAATGGAAATAACTTCCGCTGAACATAATTTCTTCATAAGATCTCCGATTTTTGCATGCCACATGTCACAAACTCATATCGATGCGCTCTAGAACTTTCATGAAAGAAGTTTGTGGAGAGACCCAATGAATAAAAAGTCAACTCTTGACCCCTTGAAAAAAAATGTTTTTAGTCATTATTCATTCGAAATTCTTCCACTCCGACAACTCAACAAATCATACAAAAGTACAATTTATTAAGTCCAGGAAATTCCTAGAAAAATAAGGAATTTCTTGGAAGTTTTGAGGGTTTTGCCAGCTTACTTGTTTTAACATCTTAAAGAAAAACAGAGGTTATCCAACTGCTGGATTTTCTCGAATCATAACCTGAAAATTCGAAACTTCAGAAATTTCGATCAATTACCAAAACGTATTGCAATTGATACAATATTCATATCCACAAGTCTGTAATGTTATGCTCTACCAAACAAACCAAAACAAAAACCCTGAAGTGGTTGGACACGCCCCCACACACCACCAACTCTGACCCCTAATTGGGGCTCAATACTAGTGCCAAAAGATGCATGTCAACATCCCCAACAACTCTGACCGAAAATGAAAAACGGGTAGACCGCGAGCTTCTAGGCTTCCATTTTTCTTTCTGGGCAAGAATTGATGAAAGAGAAGGTTGGAATTTGATAGGAAAGGATGAGACTCGTTAGATGGCGCTGGTGTAGCGACCTGAAAAGACTTGACGGCAGGTCTCCGATTCGGATCGGGTCGATTAACCGGGTCAGCTCGAGAAAACTGAGTTAACCACTGGGCTATTGAGGTAACTTTCCGAAAATGGAAGTTTACCAGAGTATAACTTTCTATTTATAGTCAATTTGCTGAATCAGTATCTTTTGGTTTTTAGGCGATAACTTCTTCATATGAAGTCTGATTTGGGCGTGCCATATGTCCATGAACTTGGGGTAATGTCCTCTACAACTTCTGTGAAGAAAATTTTCTCAGATGACGAACAAAATAAAAAATAAACTTTTTGGTCAACTGAAAGTTCGAAACAAAGTGAAAAGTAGCTTTAGTTATCGTTTACCATCCAAATGACTAGTAAACTGGTAAATTAAGATATAAGACTTAATACAGTCCCTATACCCCAGTTTCTAATGCAGCATAACAACAATAAGTAATCGGTGACAAAAATTTTAACTTTACAACAATCTGTCAAATCAGAACTATCTTATCAGCGGCCACCTTTTTCATTCCAATTTTATCATAAACTAGTAACTTTTAAAACGGTGTGTAAATTGACCATGCTGTTTTTTAGACAGTGGCCCCAATTTTGGCACCATATAAAAGTTTTACATTTCTCTCTTGAATCACAAATTCAAAAAATGATTTGCATTCCAAAATTTTAATAACATAAGTAAAACAATCAAACTAATAAAGCTACTAAACTATGAACTATCCATTGAATATCTGCAAATCTATCGATTCTCAAGTGCTATTATATTGCAACTATAAGTTATACATCAAATCAGAAAAGGAGAATACAGTCTAGTGATCTTAATTGAGTTCAGAGAATAACTTAATAATTCATATTTACTAGTGATGATGGCAGTGATTGAGACCTAACATAGAAAAGGAGAATACAGTCTAGTGATCATAAAAAATATTAATTGAGTTGATAGTATAAAGTAAACAACTTATGTAAACAAGGACTTTTAAGTACTTTTGAACTACCTTTGGGTTAGATTTTAACATATTTATAAAATAAGGTTTTTTTTTTTAAGGCAACGGAAGACTGATCATTGATATTAATCATATTACCACTCTCAGTCAATCATGAGGGTGCAAGACCCCCGTATGACAGGATCGATGCTCAGAACAAAGTACTAAAATCCAGAACATAGGAAACTTAAATAAACTGAAGTTCAAAAGGAAAATGCAGAAAATAAAATCCTACTCCTCCAATGCCCTAGATTGAACCACCACCATGGTTGTCTTGTCACCTAAGACCATCTTGGTGTCACTGGCGGATCTATGCACAGACTAGGGCGGGCTCAAGCCTGTCCGAGATTTTTGGGCCTAAAAAAAATAATTACATGTATATATTTTTTTTTAAGTGGGTATTGTTCATATTCCAGTCATTCCACCGAAGCCCAGCCCAGCCGAAGAACTCCCCACTCCCGACGGTTTGAAGAATGTCTCTGTGACTGTCAATTTTAGATCCAACCTCAAAAGCCTCCATGTCAAACCCTGTGTCCCTGTCCATTTCCTGAAGTCATCTCCCATTCTCCGAAGCCACAATCGGACAATCCCATCAGCTCACAGTCTCACTCTCTCCTCCTCCGCCGGTGCCGCCTGTGGCTCTCCCTTCTCCACTTCTCTCAGAGATCAAGTCTTATCTGGTATTCTGGTATGCAGCTTGCTTTCCGAGTCTCCATCTCTTGCTCTCTTAGTTTCTTAGTCTATTGTTTTGCAAAATCTACAGACTGGAATGTATTGTTTAATTGATGTGGCCATGTGGGTTAAATACTTAAATGTGATGGTACTGATAGTCTGATGCACTAATGTTGTTTAATTGATTTCAAATTTTGTGGGTTAACTGGGTTTAATTGTTGTGGACTTGTGGGTTTAATTTGATATCAAATTTTGTGGGTTAACTGGGATTAATTGTTGTGGACTTGTGGGTTTAATTAATTAATTTGATATCAAATTTTATGGGTTAACTGGGTTTAATTATTGTGGACTTGTGGGTTTAATTGTTGTTGGTTTAATTGATTTCAAATTTTCAATACTTATCAAGGTCAGTTAGTTTAATTAAATTATAACTCAGCAATTGTTGTGCTAAAATGCTAATGACTAATCAAGTTTGGGTATAATCAAGTATTCAAGTTATATAATGATGCTCTGCTAAAGTGTTAATCAAGTTTGGGTTTAATTAAAGTGCTGTGCTAATCAACTTTGTGCTTCAAACAGGAGACTTCTTTATGTTTGTTTGTTTAATTGTGAATGACACTATGAATTGGCACTACTAACTGGAACACAAAGTGAATGGCAAAAGCTTGAGTCCATTATTAGAGTAGCTAAAATCTACTGCTTTTCAAGGTACTGTTTTCTTTTCATTTCATTGTGCATATAAAATTGTGGCTTATATTGTGGTTTTTTGTTTTTGTTAAATTAGTTATTATGAAAAGTAGTTAATTTCTTAATTTATAGGTGTTAGAGTAAAATGTCAAATCATGAGCCAACGCCGATGCGATCAAAATTCATTAACACATGGTTTAAAAGAACAAATGTTGAGTCTTCAAGTTCAAATGTGGCTTCTGAACCTTCCATATCCTCTCCAAATATTGATGTTGAACCTCAACCTTCCATTCCTGAACCACAAAATAATATCAACTCTCTTGAACGTGATCCTGGATTACATTGTGTCATATGGAAATATCCAGTGAATGAGCGTGATAGTATTCGAAAAGCCTATGTTTTGCTGGGTCCATTTCAACCCCAGTTAGATTTTCCATTCACCGAACAAGGGAGTCAACAACGTAGATTTCAGTTTTCTTGGTTTAAGAACATTCCATAGCTTGAATATTCAATTGCTCTTGATAGGGCGTATTGCTTCCCTTGTTTTCTATTTGACACTGAAGATTCTCACCATCCAGCATTCACCGTTGATGGGTTTAAGGCTTGGAAGAGGGTTTCTGGTGGTGATAATGTGTTGCTGAAGCATGTAGGAGGCCTTAATTCTCCCCATCATTTGGGAATGCAAAAATGGGATTTAATAAGAAATCCTACCAAACAAATTGAAACGGTTTTTCAGTCAAAATCTATGAAAGATATAGAGGACAATCGATTGAGGCTTAAGGCTTCAATAGAAAGTGTAAGATTGCTAGCTAATCAAGGAGCTGCTTCTAGAATGAGTGCAGAGGTTAAGAGAGTTGTTATGGGAAATGCACCCGGAAATGCCAAGTATATTAGTCCATCAATTCAAAAGCAACTTCTAAATAAAGATGCATGCAATCTTGCAAAGAAGGTTTATCCTGAAGATTTTGTTGATAATGAAATGTTTGCTCTAGAATTAGAGTGTGCATATTATGAGAAAGATATGCGTAGTGATCCAAAGTTTCAGAATTTTGAATCCATTTCTGATTTGTGCAGAATGTTGGTTCAAACAAGGAAGTCAGAATTTTTCCCTATGCTTTATAGATTGATTTGTCTAGTTTTGACTATTCCAGTTTCTACGGCGACCACTGAAAGAGCATTTTCAGCTATGAACATCATTAAGAATAAACTTAGAAACAAGATGGAAGATGAGTTTCTTGATGATTGTATAGTCCTTCACATTGAGAAGGAATATGTTGAATCTATTGACAATGAATCGATGATCAAAGAATTGGAAGCTTGTGGAACTCGTAGAGTTAGATTTAGTTAGTTTAGGCTCTTATATTGCATTGCACGTTTATTTTGTTATTGATTTTGTTTTTTAGTTTTGTATAGATATGCATTTGAGGGGTAAGGCTCATTACGTCCCCCCCTGACTAGGTGTATCTTTTTTTTTTAAATTAATAAAATTCTCTCGCACCGTCGAGATTCTCCATAATATATATATATATATATATATATATATATTTATGGGTTAAATATTGTTTAGTCTTTGAGCTTTTCACCATAAAACACTTCAGTCCCTGACCTTCGAATTTTACACGTTTAGTCCCTGTACTTCAAAATTTCAGACCAATAGGTCCTTACAGTCTAAAAGTCGTGGTGAAATGTCTATTATGCCCTCAGTTTTTTTTTTATAATAAATTTATTCTTTTCTCTCTTTTTTTAATTCTTTTTTCTTTATTTTATTTATTCTTTTTTTTTTTCAAACAGACAGAAAGAAAGAAAGAAAAAAACAGAAAAAAATAAAAAAAACAGAAAGAAAGAAAGGGAAAAAAAAATCTTTTCCAAAAAAATAAAATAATTAATTAATTAAAAAAAAGAACTGAGGGCATAATAGACATTTCACCGTGACTTTTAGACGGCAATGACCTATTGGTCTGAAATTTTAAAGTACAGGGACTAAACGTGTGAAATTAGAAGGTCAGGGACTGAAGTGTTTTTCGAGCAAAAGTACAAGGAGTAAACAGTATTTAACCATATATTTATTTATGTTATTTAAAAAATCCTAGCCCGTCCAAGATTTTAATCCTGGATCCGCCATTGCTTGGTGTATGTTTTAACAAACCATAATAGCCAACAGTCTAAGCTAGGTCACGAAGGATGACAACTCCTAGTCAACCTTGGAAAGAGTAGATGGCTCCGAAACCCCTACAGATGGAGCCTCAGAACCTCCATCAAAGGTAGGGCACATTTACTCCGACCTAGACAATGTCGGACCTATCTTGGGGGTGTTTCTCCGGCTATGGGGACGACCCTTCTTCTTGTGCTCCTTGGGACCAGCGGTGACAGAAACCTCAAACAATCCCTCGAGGGAGAGCTCCAACCCCAGGTTTTTCGGCTGCAATCCAGCAAAGACAAGGGCCTGTAGTGTTTGGCCTTCTTCCCATCAGTTAGTTCCTCCTCCTCTTTAGGCCGTCGCACTCTAGCCAGTAGACCCGTGTTGGTGGAAACTCCCTGTTCAGCAGCAGGCTGGTTTTCCGATAGTGCCCTGATCTGCACAATCCTCTTCAGAAGCGGATTGGGAAAGCGAAAGGTTCCGAGGAGAGTAAGTGACAGAGTGGGTTGAACATTTTCCCTAAAGACGAGGGTAGGGACAGTCAGCCTTGCAACCGGTCCATTGCTCGGACCCTCAGAGCTCTCCGCCTCCACCTTCGTTTCCCTAGGGCATCTGTCGGTCCCATGATTAAGCATCGAGCAGAGTCTGCACCTGCCACACAAGCAAACATACCTGAAGCAGAGATTGATCACATCCATCGGAAAGACACGGACCCGGCGATCTAGGTGGACCAGATCGTTAATGGACAGCACGACCCAAACTCTAGCTTCTATCCTGCGTAACGTTGTACGATCCACCAACAGAACCTTTCCAGTCGTCTCACCAATCAATCGTACCATATGTTCAGTCAAAATGCTCAGTGGAATGCCATGCAGCTCCACCCAAATCGAGATGAAGTCGAGCTTCACCACAGCAATATCCGAGAAGCCATCATAATCATTGATCAAGATCATGGCTCTCTGAAAACACCAAGGGCCGCCATTCTTAACCCTAATGAGATCTCAATGAGAGAACGTAAACAAGAACATGTTTGCCCGAGACTGGACATCCACCATCCCTATTAGCTTCCACATTGACCGGATTGGAAGGAATCCATCACCACTGTGCGACTACTGTTGAGCAGTCCCACTAGATAAAAGTTCTGTGCTAAAAACTCTTTGTCCGACGCGCGAAGGTTGCTGAGATCCACAGGCTCTTCATCGTCTTTGATCGACAAACTCATAAGTCTTGCCGTCATCGAAGCAATAGCAGCTGCCATGAAAGAGGAGACGCTGTATAACTATTTTCTCAAAAACCCAACCCTAGCAGAGCATAGAGGGTATTATATTTATAGAAAAAGGTTTAAAGTCAATTGCGTGTCTTAAAACAGATTGTTTATATAAATTTCTCCAAAAAAATTCTAATTCTTAATAATTTAAAACTTCAGAAAAATTCTACAATGTGTTAACATATGACATGCATACAATTACCTTAAAAGTGGTAAAAATGAGTCTTCAAAATAGTAATATTAGTCCTCAAAGTGGTAACATGAGTCTTTAAAGTGATAAATTTTCTTAGTTTACCATATGAGTCCTCAAAATAGTAATATTAGTCCTCAAAGTGGTAATATGAGTCCTTAAAGTAATAAAAATAGTTGATGTATAAGAAATGTTAACATACCATAACTTTATCCAAAACTTCGTATCGAACATTGTGCTTTATATTTAGTTAACAAACTTTGCTTTTGTATTTTGATCACCCATTACGACAGACAAATTTGTCTCTTTATCTCTCTTTAGGGGGTTTGTAAATATTTGGTCACTTTTCAGAAAAAAAAATTCTTGAATTCTTTATCCAAAAAAAAAAAAAAATGTTGTGTTGCAGTGTAGATCTCAAATAATGTAATCTACCAAAATAATGTACTTTCCCATTTAAAGAAGTCAAGTTCGGAAAAAGTAAAGAAGAAGTTCTCTTTTGATAAGGTAATGTTCTCCATAACAAGTATTACATTGTAAATGCAGATTATTGTACATTTTCTTTGTCCTATTTCAAAAATGATCATATATTGAATTCAAGGTGCATAAGTTTTATTTGATTATTATAATTTATATTCTGATCCCTAGAAAAGAATTTGCTCTTTCACTCTAATTCCAGCTCATGAATGTCATAAAAAATAACGTATCCGTAACTATGGATTATCTCAAAAATGTGTGTAACAGTGTTAAGATTGCAATTCATCATTTAAATGCTTTGTAATCGTTTTGTTTATTAATGAAACTTTCTCCTTCTCAAAAAAAAAAAATTGTATTAAACAAAGTCACCAAGTAATGAAGTGATAATCACCTTGTGATGAACCAATACTCATCATGATTTTTGTATTCTTACCAAATCCACTCATGAGGATGAGTGGATGACTAAACGCTCATTGATTCTTTTAAAAGAGGCAATTATTTGTTAATTACAAATGAGAAATTTTAAATGAACTCCTTCAATTACTTAATACACATCCCTTGTTGGTTATCTCATTTTTTCATTAAACTTCCATTTATACCCGTCCTCAGTAAATATATAAATGAGTAAAACTCTTAAAAAAATTAGGACGGCTATGTATCATAAATTTTTATTTAATACATTCTTTTACTATAATTTATTATTTATTGTGAAAGTAATTACTAATGAATTCTGGCACGTATCAATATGGTAATTAATAATTACATTTCTTCTTTCTTACATCAATGAGGTTGATATATCGCTAGAAGATTGAATAACTTAACTTTCTTACCTTTGTTGTTCTTCAAGTTGATAAACTTTCTGTCGATTTTTAAAGATTCAATATATGTCAATATCTTCATGATCCATGCATATAGTCATAATCAATAGTAAAATAGGTAAAGAATGAGCTATGGTGGTTGTTTTGCAGATGAAGTGATTCCTAATGATGTATTCATGTATCCAAGATATATTTGATGGTTTTATAACCTCCTTCAATATGTTTCACCCAATTTGATTGCATGCTAATTCTTAATGTAGACTACAATTATTTTATCTGCCATTAACGTTCACATATGATGTGGAAGAGAGTTCGATTATATCACTATCGAAGAGGAAAAGAAAATTTAGCCTATAAAAATATTTTAATTAATATTTTGATATATAAAGCATTTAATTATTTTATTTTCATGAATTTTTCTTTATTTTTATTTTTATTTTTTTATTAATGAGGAAGCTAAAGATGAAAGTTTACTGATAAAAAAAATATAGACGTGTGCATTAAGTAATTAGAAGTGTGTGTATAAAATTTCTCATTACAAATTTGGTGAAAAACGCGTAAATAGATCTTTCAAAGAATGCCAAAGATTATGATATATGTGCAAACGTTAAACGTATACAAAACACACGGTATGCTTCTGTACGTATATAGACACATGCTATGCATCTGTCGTTCCACGCCGTTGTTTGAGGCGGGCTTCACACCGTTCAATAGCACTTTCCATGTTAATATATTTTTATGGGAACCCAACATCCTCGCCATGCATTCTTCATCTTAACATTTCTCTGGGTCAAAGTTGTACAATGAGGATTTAAACCAAACGCGCGATAAAGAACATTACTGTACCCCAAAAAACATTTCAGCAAAAGAACAGTACGTAATTGAAATAGTGGATACCAGAAACTTAATTAGAAAGATGGCGCAGTCTTTGAACGACCAACTCGTATCCCACCCATCGATGACAACCATGACTCCATGAGTTCAAATTCTATAGCATGCTGCAGAGATACCGTTGGTTTTTCTCTCAAGAGTCATTGACTTCGCTACGTACCCAAAACCTGCCCTTTCAATCGCCCTATAAAACTGGTGCCATGATAAGACTTCTCATCTCCACACAGCACATCCCAGTTTTCTCAGCTTTTGTCTATCTTGTAGGTTTCGAGAGAGCTAAAGAGAATCAACAATGGATTCCATTGCCTTGACAGTTGACACACAAGCCACATGCAGTTTGCATACAATTCCCGGCTCAAGGTCACATAAACCCAACGCTGAACTAGCCAAACTCCTTCACCACAAAGGGTTTCATATAACTTTTGTCCACACAGAGTACAACCATAAGCACCTGCTGAAATCTCGAGGTCCCAACATATCCCTTGATGGTCTTCCCTCCTTTTCCTTCAAGACAATTCCCGATGGTCTCCCTCCCACTGTTACCAATGCCACGCAAGACATAGCATCTCTTTGCGTATCCACAAGGACAAAGTGCCCACCAAACTTCAGGGAGCTTCTCTCCAAGCTGAACTGTACGCTAAATATTCCTCCGGTCAGTTGCATTGTTTCGGATGGTGTCATGAGCTTCACTGTTGAGGCAGCTCAAGAACTGGGCATTCCCGAAGTTCTTTTCAGGACAACTAGCGCTTGTGAGTTGTGGCTTCATGGTCTACATGTAGTATCAGAATCTCATTGATGTGGGTCTCATTCCTCTTAAAGGTATATATTAGTCAATAAAAATGAAAATCCAACTAGCTACTTGTTTGTTCGATCATTTTCTTGTTTCTCTTTTTTCGTCATTAAACTGCTTTATAATATGATTACCAAAAGGTCCAAAACAATGCATATTAGGTCTAGTATAAGTTTTCATTTTTTACTTTTTTGTTATGTATATATAAGACTGCAGCTAATACTATTTTCTGTGATCTGCAGATGCCTCTTGTTTGACAAATGGCTATTTGGAAACTCAGATAGACTGGCTACGGGCATGAGAGGTATTCGTTTGAGGGACCAGCATTAAGGACTTTTGATTTCCCTTTACTGCGAGCAGCATTTGACAAAAATTCAACCGAGTCCATAAGCTTATCTTGCACAGATTTCCACAGTTGCAAAAATCTCAGGTTGACAGCTCAAGAATTTACACCAGAATTCTTCGCTTCCCATCCACATCTAAAACCTCAAATCTAGAAGCAGATTCGGTATGCTTTACCTAACAGTAGCTTCTGGACTCGGACTATCCCTAGTTCTTTTGCATCCTTAGAGAGAGAAACTATTGCAGTACCCTTAGCATCTGTACAAAACACGTTTATGAATCTTATTCCCTCGTTTCTTATCGGACACAACATTCCAAGGACCCATAGGAGCAGATGTCTTAACCATGTTGACAGCTTCACCCATAGGTTCCTCATGCACCTGGACATTATCACGTTATTAATAACCTCAGACTCAACGACATCCAAATGGATATGAACCAAAAGCAAGTGTTTAGACTAGTAAGATTTGAAACAAAACACAGGCAGGTTCTCATACTCTGTAGTATCAAATATTTTGCAGACACGGTTCAGATCACAAAAGGTTTGGCTAATTATACTTCAACAAAGATTCTAGCATGTTTGCCTCGCCATTGTGAAGCAGTGTACATTTTCACTTTATATGTCACACCAAGCAGAGTGCCAATCTGAGTTAGAGCATCCACCTCCAAATGTTCGATCAAATATAAACAAACGACCATCAATATTCTACTTATATAAACAAAATATGGCACAAAATGACAGAGTAAAAGGGAGTAACAACCTAATAATAAATTGGATGAGGCCGATCAGAGTTTCAGGAGACTTTGCCTTTTAAAAATTGCAATAAAAAGGAAAATAAAAGAAACAGAAGCATGTTTTTATTGCCAAAGAATTAAACCACGGAGAGGTCTGAGAAAGAGCCCGAAGATGGGAGATAAGGCACAGCATTGCAAATGCAAAAATATCCCAGAGAGCAGTGATGATCCAACCAGTAGTCGTCCTTTGAGTGATCTGTTGCTTTGAAGTACACCTACAGGTATAAGATTGTCAAAATTGGTTGTATATGGAAAGGAAGAAGCACAAGTACACAAAGAAGGAGATAGAACAATGACATATGAGTCTATACTCTATAGCATGGTCCAACCAAAGGTGCTCTCTGCTTATTTGGACACTAAAATCTGTCGTCAGAAGTAGAGTAAATGGTGTAAATTAGGAACCAAAAAGGAACAGTAGAGAGATATATGCCATCCTATATGCTACAGTGTATACTTGATAAAAGTAACCGTTGCTTTATACTGTAGAAGAAAACATTTAGAATCCTCATTGCTGGTCCATAAAGTTTTATGCAGGTTTGAGACATGAAACACTTAATGGGTGGAATGGAAAAAACAAGTTTGTATTACAATCTATTAAAACTTCAGTAGGATGACGAACAAAGAAACTACAAAGTGAAACATGGAATCAGAAGGCAACCATCCTATTGAATCCAACTAGCAAATTTTATGCAGGTTTGAAACATGAAACAGTTGATGGGTGGAATAAAAAACAATTAAGTTCTATTGCCACAAACAAAGAAACCACAAACAGAAAAATGGAATTAGAAGGCATGCAACCATCCCATTAATGGGAGTATATATGTGTTTGTGTGGGGTAGACAATTCTCGATTATGAATGATTCAAACTACCAGGGTCTCTCTCTTATCTATATTACTCGAGGTCCATACTTGAATCCTAGGCAGCCCTTCCATTTGTGTGTTAATCCATTAGTGTATGAAACTCAAGTAAGAGTTAGGCAGCAATGGTCTAGAATGAACAAGGATATCCATACCTTGAAGTTTTACCACAAATAGCAATCTTTGAAGTTGTAAGTTATCCTAAATTCAGAATTAGTTCAACCATCTCAATGTCACTCCACGACATAAATTTGATATTAGTAATGGTCATAGAGCAAGGAACATTCCTACCGCTGCATACAACCTATAAATTTAGTCCACTAGTTCCTTAAGTTATCATCCAAAACATCTTGCTTGACTGCTTGCTTGACTGCCCATCCAAATAAACTCAAACCAACTAGAACAGAAAGAGGTGATATATGGATTGCAAGACCCATTAAAACCTGAGAGGGAAATGTTCAAACACCAAAATAATCTGGAAATAGTCACTTTATATCCTAGAAAAAATCTACACTACTTCAATCAAATTTTCAATTTCGTTCTATGCAAGAAGAAAGAGAAATATATGAAGCACCTGCAGAGTAAACAATCAAATTAAGGGAAGAGTGGCAACTACATCCATTGGAAAGAAAAATAAATAAATAAAGGCTGGTATCCAAATTAAGTCAGAATTACCCCACATGCCACACAAAGTAAGCCATAAACATCCAATTCCCATTGTATGTTTAAAAAGCCAGTTAGTGCTGTCTTTCACATCTTTGTGACTAGCCTTGCCTAACAGGAAAGTACTGCAAAGAAACATATTGAAGAAACATAATAAAATTTGTGGAGAATTCAATAATCAAAATCATCTACTCGATTAAAGGAAAAGAATCATGGAAATTAACCTTTACATCTGCATCCAGTGCCTGCCAATATCTAACGCAGACAATGGAAAATCAAGCCAGGCCTGCAATGAAAGCCACCAGAAACTAAGATAAAGATGCATATACTGTCACAGCAGCTTATAAATAAAATGTCTTACCGAGAGAGAGAGAGAGAGAGAGGATCACCTGTCTGTTACCATGTCCAAGACGGCTCCTAAGGTTGAAACTGCACAAGGGGAAAGATGTCAACAAAATGATAACTTTTAAGTAGTTCTATATGATCAATTACAAATTATTGTATATAAAAGATAATTTGATCATATAAGCCAACAGAAAAAGTCTACCAGTTATATACCGAGATGCATAAAAACTAGGGCACAACCAAATAAATCTTGATGTCTAAAGATTTATAAACAGAAATGCATTTAAAGAGTTCTTAACTAGCTTGGTAACAGTATAATAGAAAAGGAGTTCAAGTCAGTGACACCTAACTCACCCATGTATGGTGAAAAACTATGAGCCAAAGCTGAGAAATATAACCATTTATAGAACTGAAATGGAATAGTGGAGACCAAATGACCTGACAAATTTTGTTGATATGGTTCGGTGATAGTTGTTTTTGGCATAATGCATAGGTGATGCAAACCAGTATTTGTAAGAAATGACTAAGCACAGGATTCTGATAGAATTAAAGAGAATTTCAGTTTCTTCAAATAGCTCGATTAAAGAATCATAGCCTTATACAGGACTTGATTATGCCTAAACCTTCCTATAAAAATTTCCTTGTAGATCATGGATTCAACTCCTCCACAAAGCATACCTTAATTCATGTGTAAGTAAACTATTCATAGTCCACGTAAGATTAGTTTCCATAACTTGCAAAAGAGTATAATCAAAATTCCTTATTTGCAAGTAATCCGGATATATTTTGTAATCTTTTATTATTGTTTTCTTTATTTGATCTGATATTGTGACTAATGAAGATTCGTATTGTAAGATAGTCCAACTTAGGTTTTACAATCTTTAGGCACTAGCCCTGTTTTGGTTTGGTTCCCCAAGCAACTGCGCGCGCTTTAGAATAGGGGTCTCTCTCTTCTATCTCAGAGTTCAAAGTTGGAGTCTTGTCACCGAAGAAAGATTCTTGACCCTCGTTTTCTTTTTATCTCAGCCTCCGTCCAAGTTTCATCAAGTAATAAGGACGAAAGTCAGAGTTATATAATCATTATCGTCAGTCGATCATGGCTACGCCCGTTTTGACTCTACCTTCAACAAACACTGGTATCGTTGGTGGGCTAGTTAGGGGTGGCCAATATAAAGAATCAGGTACAAGAAAGAGAAATAGTGTGAAGATGATCCCTACTGCTTCCGCTGCTGCAGGGGGAGCAGCAGCTCTTGCCTTGAGAATGAGGTGCAAGAGTACTAGTAGCACTAGTAGCTTTTCTAGTTTCTCCGGACTCCATAGGTTTAATGCCCTAGATATGGTGGCCAGACCTAGCAGCCTAGACAACGAGGACTACTATTCTGGAACAGCAATCCCTTGGGGTTCCGAAATCAAAAGGGGGCTAGAATGAGTGGAAGAGCTAGCAGATGTGTACCTAAATCTAGGCCTCATCATGGGCCGGGCCGAGGCTTCAATACGTAAGGCCGGGCCGCCCTTAAGGCCCATTCCGTAAATGCTGGTCGGGCCTGGCCAGTCCTTTTCAAATAGGGCCGGACCGGGCCTTTGTTTGACTTACATAAATCACAGTTTTTCTAACTATATAAAGTCAATTGAAGGGAAAAAAATATAATATAAATGAAACTATGTACTAGAGATATGAGAACTTTAGTTACTTACAAATATCCATAAATCCCCCATCCCACATAAACTGAAACTGATCAAGTAGTAGACTTGAAATTGAATTGAAATTGCACAGAGGCACTAAGCCACTGAGGCTACAAAAAATGAAGCAATGTTTGACACTTTCACTTTGATACAAAAACTGATAATGTCTTCATGATCTTCATGACTTCATCAATTCACAAGAAGTGGTAATCTTTGATAGAAAAACTGAACTACTGAAGCATGGTCTGCACAGAGGCACTAAGCCACTAAGGCTACCAAAACTGAAGCGGTGTTTGACACATTAATACAAAAATTGATCAAGTCCTCATCAATTCACAAGAAGTGGAGATCTTTCATGGCAAACCAACAAAGAACCTGCAAAGGAAACCATATAAATAATTTAGCTAAATCACATATTAAAAAACTACAAGCACTCCAATTCAACTACACATAAATGAAAAGCAGCAGCTATATTTCTAGGAAATGCATTTCACTTTCACTAGGTTGTATCAACGACATATATTTCCAGTTCATCAACAAGCTAGTTGGACAATATATAAATGCAATTCTCTCTCTTTATATAAACTCTAAAGTGTCAAACTATCAATTACTCAAATATATACTCAAATTACTCAAATCACCGACTGACCGACATCACCAAGTGTATGATTATGTGGGAATGAGTACCTCACTAAGTGGATAGTTGACCACCGCCGACGTACAATGCACATTAATGGCTTTTGCCCAGAGCCGGCCTGCTAGTTCTCACCGATGTAGCGAGAGACGTGGTAGCCGTGGTTGGTCATGCCAAGGGAGTCGAAGAAGTTGCCACAGGTGAAACCGCAACTACCGCAGTACTTGGAAAACTGGTCGAAATCGAAGGCGTCGTAGCAGGCCTGGGCCATCTCGCCGTAGCAGATGAGCTCGGAGTGGAGGAGCTAGTCCATCAGGTCGAGCAACTGGACCCAGTCGTCCTCGTCGTAGAGGTCCCGCTAGACGTCGGACAAACGACGCTCCGATATGAGTAACAGCTTCGTCGTCCTCGAGGTAGATTTCGTCTCTGTCTTTGGCTCATTCTCTTTCAAGCTCGGTGATTGTGGAGGTTAGGGATTCGTTGGATTTCGAGGCCACCTTGCATAGAGTGATGATGGTAGATGCTGGCAACAAGTAGAGTGAGGTTTGATCCAAAGGTGATGGTGATAGTAGACGTTGGCGGCAGGGAGAGTGAGATAGAGTTTTTAGAGAGAGGCGGCTTAGTTTGTCTGAAGAGTGAAGACTTCAATGCTCGATAGCGTCTAGGTCTAGCCGTCTTGGTTTTGCTTCATGACTTGAGTTGGGCTTCGTAGCTTTGGCCTTTGGGCTCAAACAGACAGATTCAATTTGAAAGACCCATTTTCTAAAATAGTTGACAGATTCATATAATTCATCAAAATTCCTATACTTCTATAGTTTTATACACATGTAATAAAAAATAAAATATAAATTTTAGGGCTGGGTTAGGACCGGGCCTAGTCCTTAAGGGCTCAATCGGGCCGAGCCGTAGGGTAGGGCCGGGTTTCATTTGTATGGCCCATACCCTACCCTATTTTAAAAAGGGTCGGGCCGGCCCGCTCTAATGGAAGGGCCGGGCAGGCTTTGGGCCCAAGGGTCATATGATGAGGCCTACCTAGATCCATGTTTGAGCGGTTCACAGCCTTTTTCCCTTGGGGTTCCCAAAGTCAAAATGGGAATACAAGTGAAAGAGAGGATGATGAAACTAAAATTCAAAATGGGGATACAAGTGGAAGAGGGCATGATGAGACTAAAATGCCAACTCTAGAGAAGTGTGGGACAAATTTAACGAAGCTAGCAGAAGAGGGCAAGCTGGATCCTGTTGTTGGAAGAGAACAACAAATATCACGTGTCATCCAAATTTTGAGTAGGCGGACTAAGAATAATGCCTGCATTAATGGAGAACCTGGTGTTGGGAAGCCTGCAATTGCAGAAGGTCTTGCTCAACGTATTGCAAGTGGCGATGTTTACATGTTCAACTTTGTGGTTTCTTTGTTCGTCATGGTATGCAAGTTTTAATAGCTTGCAATAGAAACTTGCAATACGTATTGCTCAACCTGTAGACTGACGGAACAGGAATGTGCTTCTGTAACTTCACTACAGTACACTTAATAGAATTCATACACGTCACATATACAATATGCTCGGCAATTAAAGATGATTGTACCAAACGATCTACTGAAGTTGATTAAGATGCAGTGAAATTTACACATCTAGAGCTAAACACTAACCACAACATGATGCAACTATATTTCAAACTAAAAGAAGCATCTTTGTCGAAATGAAAGTAAGGACGAAACATGTTTGTACAAACTTGCATTACCTTCTGGAACAATGAAACCATAATCTCATGATGCAATAGTAAATGCATGTCAGACTATTAGCCGATTGAACACACCCCATAGTTCTACTTGACCCAGTAAAGCCGAAACTAGCCAAAAAACCTTGACGCCAAAGACCAGCAGAATCTCTTAAAACACTTCCAGCACCTAGATATCGATCACTAGCCCTCTAACTTCCATCAGTAATGAACTTTGATGACCTACCTAAAATGAGGAGCAGAACACTGCAAATAAGGCAGGGTACAAGTAGATCTAACCTCAAAATCAAAATAACAACTAGTCTTATGACCATTTTTTTTTCCCAGAAAGTCTTTGTGACCATTCATTGCCAAACTTCATGATGTTGCGTGAGGCCCATAAAAACTTATGGACACTGATTGCCTTGGTCCCCAGCATTAACGACTTTTTATTTCCCTTTACTGTGAGCAGCATTTCACAAAGATTGAGAACCGAGTCCATAAGCCTATCTCGCACAGATTTTCACAGTTGCAAAAATATCAGGGTGACAGCTCAATTTTACACCAAATTCTTCCAATCCACATCATTTTTTTCAGTTGACGATAAAACCTCAAACCTAGGAGCAGAGTCAGTATGCTTTAAATAACAGTAGCTTCTCGACGATCTGTCACCAGTTCCCCTCAATCCTTAGAGGAGAACCTATTGCAGTACCCTTAGCATCCTGTACAGAAACAAGTTTACGAATCTTATTCCCTCGTTTCTTATTGGACACAACATTCCAAGGGCCCAACCCCAACAGGCTCAGACTCCTTTTGATCAAGCAGTTAGCTTCATAGGCACATCAATAGGAGCAGATGTCTTAGCCATGTTGACAGCTTTACCCATAGGTTCCTCACGCACATGAACAGTATCACTTTATTAATAATGCCAGACTTAATGACATTCAAATGGACATGAATGATTCCAAAAGTGTTAAGATTCATAAGATTTGAAACAAAAAGCAGGCAGGTTCTCATACTCTAGTATCCAACGATTTTGTAGACAAAGTTCAGATATTAAAAGGTTTGGCTAATTATATTTCAGCGAAGATTCTAGCATGTTTACCTCGCCACGGTGGAGCAATGTACCCTTTCACTTCATATGTCTACCATGCAGATTGCCCATCTGATGTTCGATCTAATATAAACAAAAGACCATCAATATTCTACCTATATAAATAAATATGGCACAAAATGACAGATGTAAACAGAGTAACAACTTAAGAATGAATTCAATGCGACCAATCAGAGTTTCAGGAGACATTTCCTCTTACAAATTGCAATATGAAGGGAAAGAAAAGAAACAAAGCCATGTTTTTATTGCAAAAGAATTAAACCGCTGAGAAGCATGAGATGGTGCGCAAAGATAGGGGATAAGCCACAGCAATGCAAATGCAAAAATATCCCAGAAAGCATTGATGATCCAAGCACTAATCATCCTTCGAGTGATCTGTAGCTTTAAAGACTTAAAGTGTAAGATTGTCAAAAGTTGTTGTATGGAAAGGAAAAAAGCAGAAGTACACAACAGAACCAAGGAGATAGAACAATGGCTGATCAGCGGAGAGTCTGAGGAAAATTGAAGATGCTAATGGAGGAAATAGAAAAAAGTGATGGTCAAGTTATTCTGTTTATGGATGAGATGCACAATTTAATGGGAGCAGGAGCAGAAGCAGCAGAAGGAGGAATTGATGCTTCAAGTTTATTGAAGCCGGCTCTTGCAAGAGGTAAACTGCAGTGCATTGGAGCCACAACAATAGATGAATACAGAAAGCATGTTGAAAAGACCCAGCATTCGAAAGAAGATTCCAACCGGTCAAAGTTCCTGTGCCAACTGTGGATGAAGCCATACAGATTTTGAGAGGGCTTCGAGAACGATATGAGATCCACCACAAAGTCCAGTATACTGATGAGGCCCTGAAAGCAGCTGCACAGCTATCTCACCGATACATCAGGTAGGTAGCCCTTTTATAGATTCTATATTCTGTCAGATGAATTGATATCTAAGCAGAGAAGTATAGATTTATATGTATGGTTACTAAATTGCAGTCAGATGGTGCACATTTTGATTTGATCTGCACAAACATGTCGTGTAGCTGGAATATTGGAGTCCATGAACATTAGTGTCATAAATACTTGTTTTGCAAGATATATTTCTCTTCCCCCTGTGAATATAAATTTACATTTTTCTGTTATGTTTCATAATTGTTTGTATTTCAGCGATCGCTTTCTTCCTGATAAAGCAATTGACTTGATCGATGAAGCTGGTTCTGCAGTAAGGCTGCGTCCTGCACAGGTAAAACCTTACTTTTTGGTTCAAGGTTCCTTTTAAAACATTGGGATCTTTTTAGTTAGTGGGACATTTTTATTTTTTATTTTTTATTATTATTTTTTTTTTTTTTTTGTTTTGTGGTTCTAATTTGCAGGTTCCTAAAGAAGCTCGAGAGCTTGACAATATTCTGAGGCAGATAACAAAAGAGAAGAATGAAGCTATCCGTAGCCATGAGTTTGAGAAGGTACATGGTTTTTGTTGCTGGAATTCTGTATGATAACTATGCATGTTGCAGTAAATATCAACAGACGGTGATACTAGAAATAGTTGCAGTAAATATTATTGACCTCAGCGGTCAAATATTGTGTAATTTTGTCAACTGAACTGACAAAACAAGATCTTGGACAGGCTGCGCAATTAGGTGACAGAGAATTGGACCTAAGACACAGATCTCAGAAGTAATAGAGAAAGGCAGGGAGATAAGTGAGGCATTGGATTGTGTTAATGGTGGCCGTATTGTTACTGAATTGGATATTCAACAAATTGTGTCCTGTATGACTCGTATTCCAGTTGAGGAAGTGTCAACAAATGAAGCCAGTCGCCTCCTCAGGATGGAAGAGACCCTCCATAAGCGGGTTATTGGTCAGGATGAAGCAGTCAGTGCTATTAGCATTCGTCGAGCTCGTGTTGGACTGAGGAATCCTAATCGGCCAATTGCCAGTTTCATCTTTTGTGGTCCCACAGGTGTTGGAAAATCTGAGCTCGTAAAAACTTTGGCGACTAGCTATTTTGGCTCTGAAGAATCAATGGTGAGGCTTGATATGAGTGAGTTCATGGAAGAGCACTCTGTTTCCAAGCTCATGGGTTCTCCCCCTGGTTATGTTGGTTGCACCGAAGGCGGTCAGCTAATTGAAGCCGTTCGTCGCCGTCCTTACACTCTGGTGCTTTTTGATGAGATTGAGAAGGCTCATCCTAAAATTTTCAACTTGATGCTTCAAATACTTGAGGATGGAAGATTGACTGACAGCAAAGGCAGAACTGTAGATTTCAAGAATACACTAATCATTATGACGTCTAATGTTGGAAGCAGTGAGATTGAGAGAGGAGGCCGCAAAATGGGATTTGACCTGGCCATGGATGAAGACAAGGATGGCAGTTACAAACAAATTAAGGGCATGGTGACAGAGAAATTGAAACACCACTTTCGACCAGAGTTCTTAAATAGGTTGGATGAAATCATTGTTTTTCGGCAGCTCACTAAGTTGGACGCAAAGGAAATTGCAGATATAATGCTGAACGAGTATCATGGAATGCTCAAGTCCAAAGAGACAGAGCTTAAGGTGACAGAGAGTTTCAAAGACAAAGTGGTTGACGAAGGATACAACCCAACCTATGGAGCAAGGCCTTTAAGAAGAGCCATAATGAGACTTTTGGTGGACACCATGGCTGACAAGATGCTGGCAAAGGAGACCAAAGAGGGCGACTCAGTTATTCTAGATGTCGATTCTGATGGGAATGTGATTACGTTCATCAATGGCAGTACCAAGACAGAGATAAAGAAATAGGTGATTGAAAAATGTGTAGTGTTGGAAAATCTGTTTTTGTTGTAGAATGAACATAAAATAACTTGAGAGAGGGTGAGAGTTTAGATGCAGAGAATGGAGAGTAATGTGTGTTTATTCTTCTCACAAAAGATGGTATTTATAGGAATACATTGTAGTGTGAATGCTCCAAGAGAAAACCAATTTGGTAACCATTTTCATCATGGCTGCAGCTCCACATGGTTGTCTTCAATGATGATAATTGTCATGCTTGTTGCCTTTTGGCATAAAGCATGTCACACAAGTCTTTATATTTATATTATACACTCAAGTACCTATTATATGATATATATATATATATATATATATATATTTATACTATAATACATTCATACTACAACACATCCCCTTCGATATTTCATGTCAATAGGATTATCTAAGTCGTGCGCTTCTAGATTGCCTCATTAAAAACGTTGCCAAGTAATAAAAACCCTATGAGAAAAAACAATCTTGGTCGAAGGAGAAAAAGAGCACAATGCGCATTGAGTGTGGAGTATGTATATGGATACTCCACCTGATTTTGACTCCCCATTGTGTAGCCCAAACGTGGTGTTTCTCTCGTTGCCTCATTAAAAACCTTGCCGAGTAACCCAGTGGGACAAAAATAACCTCAATCGAAAGGGAAAAAGAGCACAACACACCCTTCAAGTTTCAAGACCATATATGTCGACATCTCCCCCCTGATTGATCCTTTGAGGAGAGTCTTGTTATTAGTAATTATGCTTGGTGTTGTCGCTTTTGATGTAGCCTTGTTTCATTTGTTCAAAACAAGCAGCATTATTCTAAATGCTTGTAGGCTCATCTGTGGTAGACTTCAAACCACAACTGTTCGAACAGACGTAACTATGGATCCAATCCATATACATTCACGAACAACTTCGTGAATAGCAACAATTTCTGCATTGTTCGAAGATATAGCGACTAAGGTATATTCTGTAGACCTTCAAGATATTGCGATCTTTACCCATGGTGAACACTTACCCAGTCTGGGAAGACCTTTGTATGGGTCGAAGAGATACCCAACATCAGCAAAACCTTCCAAAAACACTTATGTCATTTTAGGATGGGGATAGAAAACGCAGGCCAGCGTTGGCGGTGTTTCTGGTGTGTGATGGGTCTGAATCCATCATCTCTCTGTAGGGATAGAACAAGCGCATATCAATTAGATATCTCAAGTATCGAAATATATCTTTTACACCAATCTAATGGCATCGCATTGGCGCAGAGCTATACCTTAGCTAACAAATTCATGGCAAAATGAGATGTCCAGTCTTGTGTATTGAGCTAAGTACAATATCGCATATTGTACTTGAGTAAGGCACTTTTGCGTCTAGCACATCTTCGTCCTCATCCTTCAGACGAAGAGGATCCTTTTCAGGATCAAGAATACGAACGATCATGGGATGCTTGAAGGCTTGATCTTGTCAAAATGCCTAAGCATCTATCAACACGGTGCTCAAGTTCCAAACCGAGGCATAATCGTGTTCTCCCAAAATCCTTCATCTCAAACTCAAATTTCAAGTGTTCAGCGGTTTCCCTTAACTCTTTTAAGGGCTACTAATGAAGATCATCTCAAACATGAACCGCGATAGAATCCGAAACTTGTTATGGAAACGTGAGGCCATATCCCTTCCTAATCAAGTAGTCACTTTAGTGAGCGTTTCAACTTTATTGCAAACGCGCTCCGTGGTCTAGAGCCACTTGATTTGGGTAAATAAAGTTCACCGTGAACTTTCATGTATATTCCATATCTAGATCCCCATAGAGATACATAGTGACCACATTTATAAGCTGCATGTTCAGTTATTCGGAAACTACCAAACTGACAGGGTAGTGGAAAGCAATAACATCCATTATGAGAGAATGTGTCTCATCGTAGTCAATTCCAGGGCATTTTGTGAGCAGCCTTGCACCATAAGGCGAGATTGCCATCTCTTTTTCTCAACACGCTTCCTAACTAAGACTGATTAGTCACTAGGTTTTATGTAAGGAGGTGTTGGCATCACTAGCTCAAAAACCTTCCTCTTCGTTAGAGAATCCAACCTAACTTGGATTGCTTCTTTCCATTTAGACCAAATTTCTCTACGTTAGTATTCATGCTTCAACGGACCGTGGTCTGATATCATCGGACTTAACAAACTCATGCTCAACGAAATGCGCAACTACATCATCAATTATGATGGAGTTTCTATCCCACGTCTCATGTACACTAGTATAATTTTTCATAGAGCTCTATATTCTCAGGAATAGGTTCTGACGTTGAGGCGTCCCCCAACGATAACCATAATCATGGAAGATACTCATGAGATGGACTTTGAGTGTCGATGATCCAAGGATTGGTTTGTGCCAAACTATCCTTCGAATCCACGGGCTTCCCACGCATCTTAGCTGGGGCCATAGCCTGTAACGCCAGAGTGCCACTTTCTATGGTATTGGCTCCCTACTACCTCCGTGTAGGGTGGTGCTACGTCCTCTTATAGGGACGTGCAGGCATATTGTAGCAAATGTGTGTGATTTCGTCACTTTAATAGGGATCGAGATGAGACATAGTGGGGATAAACCACGACAATTCCTGTCGTTCTTGCTGAACATTCGTGTTCTTATCTCCCCCTAATGACGGGAAGACTGTCTCGTCAAAGTGACACCCTCAAATCTAACGATAAGGAGATCGCCTTGCAAGGGCATTAAGTGGCGGACGATTGTTGGAGTCTCAAATCCAACTGAGTTAGTCACTCGTTTGTAAGGACCTATCATAGTGCACTATAGCGGCGTAATTGGCACATAAATGGCTCACTCGAATGTGCGTAAGTACAAAATGCCTGTACCAGTCACTAGCTGTAATGCAGAGATACATTGAGTGGTGGTAGGTCGTAGATGATTTAGTATAGTTGCATGCGATATTGCATCACCCCAAGCGGATATAAGGAGATTGGTGTGCATTATCAATGTCAGAGCTACCATCGTAGTCATTCCTGTGAGACCATTTGGGTGTGTATATGGGAATGTGATGTCCAACATCAGTCTCATTGCAATAACCATCAAAAGTTTTCAATGTAAGCTCTCTAGCATAGTCAAACCCAATTGACTGAATAGGATGATCTGGGGAGTGAGCTTGTTGTCATATGATATATGCTAGGAGTATAGCATAAGCAGCATTTACAGATGGACAATGGCACAACACATGACCAGCGTGTTTGCGTGTCAACCAACATCATGAGATATTTAAACGTCCGCAAGTTGGTTGAAATAGGTCCACAAATATCACCCTGGATTCTTTGCAAGAATGGTATATTTTCTTTAGTGTCCTTTGCATAGGATGGTCTCGATCTTACCTTTGCGAAAGAGCAGGCTTTGCAAAATGAATGATAGGGTTTAGAAATAACTCCTTGGACCAAAACGAATGATAGGGTTTAGAAGTAACTCCTTGGACCAATCTTTGGTTCGTACTTCTTTTCGTTTTGAAGAATGGATGTTCGTGTGAAGTCTTTAATATACGGATCATCATATCATGACCTGGATGTCCCAAACGGTCGTGCCAAAGCCTATATGTGTCAGAATCCCGTAAATTATCTTTCATAACATGGTTGGATTCAATGACTCTAATAGTGGTTGCATAGAATCCACTAGAGCGACATATAAGTTTCTCTAATACTCGTTTATTTCAGTAGTCATTAGAGGTGATGCACAAGAACTCTTGTCCATTCTCACAATGTGTTTCCAAATGAAATCCATTGGCTCTTATATCTTTGAAACTCAATAGAGTTCTTCCAGCCCTTGGAGCATATAAATCTTGGTTTATTGACTAAGGCACATTTGCCATTCTTGGAAAATAGAAAGAACTATTCTAATCAAAGTCTGTGGCATCCTCGTACACTTCATTTTTGGCTTTGAAGTCCTCAATGGTGATATTGATATCTTCACCATCTTCATCTTCGGCAAGATTGATTTCTTGCTATCTTAATTGCCTATACTCCTTATAGCTTGCAGCTAGTTGGGTACTTGCATGGCATTGCTTGAACCAATGCTCAATTGATCCACATCGATGACACATGTTATTGTGGTTACCTCCCTTCGTTTGAGGTGTATGTGGTGCACATTGTGGATGTTCCCTAGGAGGGTTGCTGCTACTACCATGGTGCATGGTACGACCACCACGGCCGGTGTTGCCATATCCACCTCTCCCACGTGTGGAGTTGCCATCACGTGTGCCCGCTCTAAAGTTACGGTTTCCTTCCTTATTGGGGCAGCTATATGGACCCATTCGTCCTTCATGTCCCCTATTATTAGGGTACCACTCCTTGCACCCTCTTTTGGGTGCATTATAATTCACCTCACAAACGCTCTTGGTTCTAATGGGCCTTAAATTATAATTCTTTACGAGGATGTTGTCGTGCTTTTCAGCTACTGACATAACATTGATGAGCTCATTAAACCTCGTAATTCATCCAGCATTGACTTCAGTGCGATATTGCTTTGATAGCAAAAGTGCTGCGACGGCGAAGGTGGAGAGAGTCTTCTCAATTAGCTCTTCTTCTGTGAAAGGTTTTTCACAGAACCTCAACATGGCTTTGAGGCGAAGAGCTTCGAAATTGTATTCAGCAACAGACTTGAAGTCGGAGAAGCGTATATTGTTTCACTGAATCTTTAACTTAGGGAGGAGGAAATCTTGGATATTGGCAAAGTGCTTTGCTAGCGCAAGCTATAGGTCTCTTGCCTCTTTGATTGACATGTACTCTGATCTGAGTGCTTTGTCCATATGGCGTTGCAACAAGATAATTGTTTGTCCATGCTTTGTGGGTGTTCGTTGGAACACAAGACTCACGTTCCCTAGCCTGGATTATGGGCAATATCCCTCTTAATGTGAGATGGTTCTGAACGTCAGTTTTCCAGCTATGGTATTCCAAGCCTGTTGAGCCAAGGATTTGAAAGTCAAGTCTAGGTTCATTCGAAATCCTAAAGATAAGACGAGAAGATATATTAGTTTCGGAATTTTAAGCTTCCACGAAAACTAAAATAATAAGATTTCGAGTTATGCTACCAAGAAATCAATTTCTAAGAATATTTAGACTAGACCAAAACAATGATGTCTAATATGGTCATAAATTAATGCTTGCGGACACTCTTAGTCCGAATATTATGAACACTCTTAGTTCATTGATTACGAACGCTCTTAGTTCGTTTAGCGTGAATTTCTATAATTCCGCTTTTTGATTGCAAGTTCCCAAGAAAAGAAAAGAGGAAAAAAGGAGTAAAAACTCAAAAACGGTAACTTCAATCTTTAAAACTTGTTGAAATTCAGAGAAAATTAGCTTCTGAACAGATCCCACTTCAAATGGTGTACAGGTCTTAAAACGACTCCAACAAGGCTGAAATTTGGAGATCAGATATAAGAGACAAACTTTGATGAAGAAAGGATTTTGATTAGATGTCCCGAAAATGACGTTTCTCAGCATCCAAGCAGGCTGATCTGCACAGGAACGAGCATGCTGAATAGCTCTCACTTCGAGTGGTGTACAGGTCTCAAAACGAATCCAACAGGGCTGAAATTTGAGGTCAGATAGAAGAAACAGAGATGAACAACTTTGATGAAGAAAGTATTTTGACCAGAGGTCCTGAAAAAATGTTTCAGGGTGTGAAAGCAGGATGATCTGTACAGGAACGAGCGCAGGGGCAGCGTACGGTATGGCTAGCAAGGGCTAGGAGCTCGTGCTGATAATGTGTTGTAGAATGAACATAAAATAACTTGAGAGAGGGTGAGCGTTTAGATGCAGAGAATTGAGAGTAATGTGTGTTTATTCTTCTCACAAAAGATGGTATTTATCGGAATACATTGTAGTGTGAATGCTCAAAGAGAAAACCAATTTGGTAACCATTTTCATCATTGCTGCAGCTCCACATGATTGTCTTCAATGATGATAATTGCCATGCTTGTTGCCTTTTGGCATAAAGCATGTCACACAAGTCTTTATACCAATATTATACACTCAGGTACTATATCTATACATTCAAGTACCTATTATACGATATAGACATTTATACTATAATACATTTATACTACAACAGTTTTTGATTTAAGGTTTTGTGAAAGAGTTTAATGCTTCAAGGCACACTGTAGCAACGCTCTCTTTTAGATTTTATAGTGGGGTACATATACATGAATTCATTCATAAGCTTGCAAAACAAAACTCACAAGAAAATGAATCAGTCACGACATATAAGGTTCAGACAAGATTTTATCATATTCTCAAGAGTTATTCTAGATGTCGATTCTGATGGGAATGTGATTACGTTCATCAATGGCAGTACCAAGACAGAGATAAAGAAATAGGTGATTGAAAAATGTGTAGTATTCGAAAATCTGTTTTTGTTGTAGAATGAACATAAAATAACTTGAGAGAGGATGAGAGTTTAGATGCAGAGAATGGAGAGTAATGTGTGTTTATTCTTCTCACAAAAGATGGTATTTATAGGAATACATTGTAGTGTGAATGCTCCAAGAGAAAACCAATTTGGTAACCATTTTCATCATGGCTGCAGCTCCACATGGTTGTCTTCAATGATGATAATTGTCATGCTTGTTGCCTTTTGGCATAAAGCATGTCACACAAGTCTTTATATTTATATTATACACTCAAGTACTATATCTATACACTCAAGTACCTATTATATGATATAGATATTTATACTATAATACATTTATACTACAACACACCCCCTTGGATATTTCATGTCAATAGGATTATCTAAGTCGTGCGCTTCTAGGTTGCCTCGTTAAAAACGTTGCCAAGTAATAAAAACCCTATGAGAAAAAACAATTTTGGTCGAAGGAGAAAAAGAGCACAACGCACATTGAGTGTGGAGTATATTTCTAGATACTCCCCCTGATTGTAGATTTCCCTTGAAGATCATGGGAGTTCGGATATCCTTCTCAATCTGATGCTCTTCACATGTTTCTCGAAAGGGGATTTTGGTAACGACTTAGTAAATAAGTCCGCTACATTATCTTCTGAAATGATTTGATTTACTTCAATGTTCAGAAGTGTTTGTTGTTGCTGACTGTAGAAGAATTTCGGCGATATATGTTTGGTATTGCCGCCTTTGATGAAACCTAATTTCATTTGCTCAATACAAGTTGCATTATCCTCGTAAATGTATGTAGGTTTATTTATGGTAAACTTCAAACCACAAGTTCCTCGAATGTTTCTATTTACAGACCTTAGCCATATGCATTCACGCACAGCTTCATGTAGAGCAATAATCTCTGCATGATTTGAGGAAATAGCAACAAAGGTCTGTTTTGTAGATCTCCAAGATATCGCGATGCTTCCCATGGTAAAGATATAACCTGTTTGGGAGCGACCTTTGTGAGGGTGAGAGAGATACCCTGCATCAGCAAAGCCCATCAAAACATCATTATCATTTTGATAGAGGGGAGGAGGAGACTGTCAGTCACAATGGATGGTGTTGCCAGCATCTACATTATGGAAGGTGGCTTTTTGCCTCGTGAGGTCTGATCCTATGCTTCCGTCTTTTCTTTTCTCTCTATAGGGATAAAACAAGCCCATATCAATCGTACATTTCAGGTATCGAAAGATTATCTTTATACTGATCCAATGGCGGTGTATTGGCGCAGAACTATGTCGAGCTAATAAGTTCACTGCGAATGAGATATCTGGTCTTGTGCATTGAGCTAAATACAATAATACGCCTATCGCATTTAGATATGGTATTTCAGCCTCTTATAAATCTTCATCCTCATCCTTTGGACCAAACAGATCTTTCCTGGGCTCAAGACTACGGCCGATCATGGGAGTACCCACAGGCCTTGCTTTATCTTTATTAAAGCGCCTTAGTAACTTTTGAGTATACGTTGACTGATGGATCAAAATCCCATCACTACGGTGCTCCAGTTCTATTCAAAGACAAAACCGTGTTTTCCCAAGATCTTTCATCTCAAATTCGGATTTCAAATATTTAGCAGTTTCTTTCAACTCATCTAGAGTTCCAATTAGGTTCATGTCATCAACATAAACTGCTACAATTGCAAATCTGGAACTTGTCCTTTTAATGAACACGCAAGGACATATTTCATTGTTAACATATCCCTTCCCAATCAAGTAGTCACTTAGCCGGTTATACCACATCTGTCTGGATTGTTTCAATCCATATAGTGAGTGCCTTAATCTTATTGAAAACACGCTCCGTGATTTAGAGCAACTTGATTTGGGTAATTGAAGTCCATCTGGAACCTTCATATATATCTCTAAATCTAGATCCCCATATAGATATACTGTAACCACATCCATGAGCTGCATGTCAAGTTTTTCGGAAACTACCAAACTGACAAGGTAGCGGAATGTTATAACGTCTATTACGGGATAATATGTCTCCTCGTAGTTGATTCCAGGGCGTTATGAGAAACATTGAGCCACAAGGCTAGCTTTGTATCTAACAACCTCATTTTTCACATTACGCTTTCTAACAAAGACCCATTTATGGCTAACAGGTTTTATTTTTGGTGCTGTCAATGTTATAGATCCAAATACCTGTCTCTTTGTTAGTGAATCCAATTCAGTCTGGATCGCATCTTTTCATTTGAGCCAATCTGTTCTTCGATGACATTCTTCAAAGGAGCGAGGTTCAATATCATCGTATTCTATAATTCCTTTTGCAATATGATATGCAAATGCATCATCAATAGCCATAGAATTTCTATCCATTATTACATGTATACTAGTGTAATTCATGTAGATCTCTCTATTCTCTGGAATTGGTTCTGCCATTGGAGCGTCCCCCAATGATGTCTCTTGGACATAACCATAATCCGGAATATTCTCATGATGATTAATAGATTATTTTGTGTCAAACTCCCTTTCAAGCAGGAGTCGTGGGCCTAGCCACTGCGTCACCCTTATAGGGGATGTTGGCACCATTCTCATTTATTCTTGAGATGGAATCATGTCCTCTAGTTTTAGGGACATCAATCCTTGCAGGCACATTTACAGCAGGTATGTGTGATCTCGTCACTTTAGCGATATCAAAAAACGTATCAGGCATCGATTCTGCTACGTTCTAAAGATCGAGAATTCTCCGCACTTCTATTTCAGACTGTAAGGTTCAGGGATCAAGATGAGACAAAGTGGGGACAAACCACAACAATTCCTGTCTTTTCTGTTGAACATTAGTGTTCATGCCTCCCCCTAATGACAGGAAGACTGTCTCATCAAAGTGAAAATCCGTAAATCTAGCAGTAAATAGATCACTTGTCAAGGGTTCTATGTAGCAGATAATGGTTGGAGAGTCATATCCAACATAAAGGCCTAAGCGTCTTTGAGGACCTATTTTGGTGCGATGTGGCGACGCAATTGCCATATAGACTGCACATCCAAATATGCGTAAGTGTGAGACACCAGACTCATACCCAGTCACCATCTAGGACGCAGAAAAAGGTTGGGTGGTAGTTGGCCTCAGACGAATAAGCACAGTTGCTTGCAATATTGCATAGCCCCAAGCAGAAAGAGGGAGATTGGTACGCATAACCGATGCCTTAGCAACCACTTGAAGTCTTTTAATGGCAGCTTCTGCGAGACCATTTTGTGTGTGTACATAAGGGATAGGGTGTTCAACCTCAATCCCAATGGACATGCAATAATCATCAAAAGTTTTTGATGTAAACTCTCCAGCATTGTCAAGACGAATTGACTTAATAAGATGATCAGGGTGGTGAGCCCTTAACTTAATCATTTGTGCTAGGAGTTTAGCAAATGCAGCATTTCTTGTGGATAAGAGCATGACATGTGACCAACGTGTCGATGCATCAACCAACACCATAGAATATCTAAATGGTCCATAAGTTGGTTGGATAAGTCCACAAATATCACCTTGTATTCTTTGCATGGATGGTATACTTTCTTTAGTGTCCTTTGCATAGGATGGTCTCGATCCTACCTTTGCTAAAGAGTAAGCTTTGCAAAACTAATGATATGCTTTAGAAGTAACTCTTTGGACCAATGTTTGGTTCGTACTTCTTTTTGTTTTGAAGAATGGATGTCCGTGTGAAGTTTTTAATATACAGAGCATCATATCACGACCTGGATGTCCTAAACGGTCGTGTCAAAACTTGTATGTGTCAAGATCCCATAAATTTTCATTCATGACATGATTGGATTCAATGACTCTAATAGTGGTTGCATACAATCCACTAGAGCGACACATAAGTTTCTCTAATACTCGTGTATTTCCGTAGTTATTAGAGGTGATGCAAAGGAAATCTTGTCCATTCTCACAATATGTTTCCACATTAAAATCATTGGCTCTTATGTCTTTAAAGTTTAATAGGGTTCTTCCAGCCCTTGGAACATATAGAGCTTCGGCGACATTAATATTTGTGCCATTTGGCAACAAAAATTGAGCTGGTCCTCGACCATGAATCAATTGTGATGGTCCTGCCATTGTAGTTACTAAAGATCGACTAGGCATCATCCATAAAAATAATTGCATATGTCACAATATAGTATGTGTGGTGCCACTATCAAGAAGGCATTCCAATTCTCCGGAAAACATACTGAGACAAAAAAAATAAAGTTCGGAATATTAACACATGTTCATGACATTGAATGATAATGCGATACTTTATTAATAAGGAAAACAGTCAATGATTACATCAAAGTTTTCCAAAGTCTATTCCAAAATAAAATCAAACTTAGACAAATTGTAGTCACTCAATCCATTTGGTAATTCCAATAAATATGACCAGGAAAGTAGAGAGATGTTGGTGGAGCGATAGTCGCTTAAATACCCCAATCTCAATTACTTTCCTAGACATCATACTTCATTGGGTACGCCACATGAGAAAGAGTTAATACAATTGTTATTTATTGACTAAGGCACATTTGCCGTTCTTGGAAAATAGAAAATGACTATTCTAATCAAAGTCTGCAGGCATCCTTGTGCTCTTCAATTATAGCTTTGAAGTCCTCAATGGTGAGATTGACATCTTCACCATCTTCATCTTCAGCAAGGTTGGCTTCTTGCTCCCTTGCTTCCCTGTACTCCTTGTAGCATGCAGCTAGTTGGGTACTTGCATGGCATTACTTAAACCAATGCTCGATTAATCCACATCGATGACACATGTCATTATGGTTACCTCCCTTCATTTGAGGTGCAGGTTGTGCACATTATGGATATTCCCTAAGAGGGTTACTGCTGCTACCAAAGGGCATGTTGCGACCTCCACGGCTCATGGTGCTACTTCCACTGCCGGTGTTGCCATATCCACTTTTCCCACGTGTGGAGTTGTTATCATGTGTGCCCACTCTAAAGTTACGGTTTCCTTCTTTATTGGGGCGGTTATATGGACTCGTTCGTCCTTCATGTCCCCTATTATTAGGATACACATATCCCCTATTATTAGGGTACACATGTCCCCTATTATTAGGGTACCGCTCCTTGCGCCCTCTCTTGGGTGTATTATAATTTGCCTCACGAATGCTCTTGGTTCCAACGAGTCTTGAATTATAATTCTTTACAAGGATGTGGCCGTGCTTTTCAGTTACCAACAAAACATTGATGAGCTCATTGAATCTCATAATTCGTCCAACATTTACTTCAGTGTGATATTGTTTTGATAGCAAAATTGCTGCGACGGGGAAGGTGGAGAGAGTCTTCTTAATTAGCTCTTCTTCAGTGAAAGGTTTCTTACAGAATCTCAACATGGCTTTGAGATGAAGAGCTTCTGAATTGTATTCAGCAACAGACTTGAAGTCGGAGAAGCGTACATCGTTCCACTGAACCTTCAAGTCAGGGAGGAGAGAATCTTGGATATTGTTAAAGCGCTCTTCTAGCGCTACCCATAGGTCCCTTGCATCTTTGATGGACATTTACTCTAATCTGAGTGTTTTGTCCATATGACGTCGCATCAAGATAATTGCTTTTGCATGCTTTATGGGTGTTCGTTAGAACACAAGGCCCGTGTTTGGTGCCTGGATGATTGGCAATATCCTTGATGTGAGATGGTTCTCAACGTCAGTTTTCTAGTTACGGTAATCTGAACCTGTTGAGTCAAGGATTTGAAAGTCGAATCTAGGTTCATTCGACATCATGAAGATAAGAAGAAAATATATATTTGTTTCGGAGTTTAAACTTCTACGAAAACTAAAATAATAAGATTTCTGGGCTATGCTACCAAGAAATCAATTTCCAAGAATATTTAAATTAGACCGAAACGATGATGTTTAATAGGGTCATAAATTGATGCTTGCGGACGATCTTAGTCCGAATATTATGAATACTCTTAGTTCATTGATTACGAACGCTCTTAGTTGTTTAGCGTGAATTTCCGGAAACAGAAACTTTTAGTAAAAAATACCTTGAAATAGTGTTGCCGGAAAATTTGGCCGGAAAAAGTTGTCGGAGGTGACCGGAAGGACTGCTGGAAAAAGTCGAGAAAATCGTCCGAAAAATTATCGGAAAAGTCATCGAAAACTTGCCCTGCAGATCTGTCGGAAGCTGCTCGACAGCTTCTGTGCAGCTAATCGGCAGGTCCTCGGCAAGTGTCGGCAGGTCCTCGATAGGGGCTCGGCAGGTCCTCAGCAGCTCTCTGCAGGTGTTGTCGACAGGTGTCGGTAAGTCCTCTCGGCAGGTCCCCTCGGCAGCTCTCAGCAGATCCGCTAGGCAGCTCCTCGACAGCTTTTGCGCAGCTGCTTGGCAGCTCTCGGCAGCTCCTCGGTAGGACTCGACAGCGGTCCGGCAGCGGTTTAAAACTTCCGGCAGCCGGTTCATGGTGTTTCCGGCCGGTTCTGGCGATTCTGAGGCCGATTCTGGGCTTCTTGGATCAAGGGCTTTTATATGTGCTAGGGTTTGGAGGTTTTTTGTAGATTTGGAAAATGACTTCAATTGGATGATGAACTTCATTTCTCTTGTCAATTTTTTATTCTAATTCTAGAGTAATATCGTGTTGATAACGTGTTTGAGGACAAACGTAAAATAACAGAGAGAGGGAGAGAGTAATGAAGGGAAATATAGGAATACAAAGCTAGTGTGAATGCTCTAAGAGAAACTCAGTTTGATAACCATGATCATCATCAACAACTCCACTTGGTTGTTCTTCAATCATGAAATCTGTCGTGTTTGTTGCCTCTTGGTATAAAGCATGTCACACAAGTCTTTATACCTACATTATACACTCAAGTACCTATTACATGATACAGATATTTATACTATAATACATTTATACTACAACAAGAAGCGAGTACCTCTAAGTATCAGATTCTAGTCTGCTAGGCACTAGTCCTTGTTAGCTATGTTGGATAAAGGTATGCGGCAGCTTTTAGGTATGTTGACAAAATAAAAATATGCAGCAGCTTTTGTCACTTTTGGCACAAGGATACGGCAGTTTCATGGTAGTGGAGCTGACTTTTGAGAATTGTTTTGCAATTCAATGGGTTTTGATATTTTTCGGTATTCGGGTCTCGGCTTTGATACCAAGTAGAAATTGTGTTTGGAATGTATATAAAGAGATACAAGAGTAGTCCTAATAGTAAAAACATCTCCTACAATTATACAGAAAACGTAATCTACATCTACAAGGAAAGTAAATATTTACAGAATATTCTACAGAGTCCATAAGCCTATCTCGCACAGATTTTCACAGTTGCAAAAATATCAGGGTGACAGCTCAATTTTACACCAAATTCTTCCAATCCACATCATTTTTTTCAGTTGACGATAAAACCTCAAACCTCGAAGCAGAATCAGTATGCTTTAAATAACAGTAGCTTCTCGACGAACTGTCACCAGTTCCCCTCAATCCTTAGAGGAGAACCTATTGCAGTACCCTTAGCATCCTGTACAGAAACAAGTTTACGAATCTTATTCCCTCATTTCTTATTGGACACAACATTCCAAGGACCCAACCCCAACAGGCTCAGATTCCTTTTGATCAAGCAGTTAGCTTCATAGGCACATCAATAGGAGCAGATGTCTTAGCCATGTTGACAGCTTTACCCATAGGTTCCTCACGCACATGGACAGTATCACTTTATTAATAATGCCAGACTTAATGACATTCAAATGGACATGAATGATGCCAAAAGTGTTAAGATTCATAAGATTTGAAACAAAAAGCAGGCAGGTTCTCATACTCTAGTATCCAACGATTTTGTAGACACAGTTCAGATATTAAAAGGTTTGGCTAATTATATTTCAGCGAAAATTCTAGCATGTTTACCTCGCCACGGTGGAGCAATGTACCCTTTCACTTCATATGTCTACCATGTAGATTGCCCATCTGATGTTCGATCTAATATAAACAAAAGACCATCAATATTCTACCTATATAAATAAATATGGCACAAAATGACAGATGTAAACAGAGTAACAACTTAAGAATGAATTCAATGCGACCAATCAGAGTTTCAGGAGTCATTTCCTCTTACAAATTGCAATATAAAGGGAAAGAAAAGAAACAAAGCCATGTTTTTATTGCAAAAGAATTAAACCGCTGAGAAGCATGAGATGGTGCACAAAGATAGGGTATAAGCCACAGCAATGCAAATGCAAAAATATCCCAGAAAGCATTGATGATCCAAGCACTAATCATCCTTCAAGTGATCTGTAGCTTTAAAGACTTAAAGTGTAAGATTGTCAAAAGTTGTTGTATGGAAAGGAAGAAAGCAGAAGTACACAACAGAACCAAGGAGATAGAACAATGGCTGATCAGTTTATAGCTTGGTCCAACCAAAGGTGCTCTCTACTGATTTGGACACTACAATCCGTCATCAGAAAGTAGAGTAAATGGTGTAAAGTAGAAACCAAGAAGAACAGTAGTGAGCACATATGCCATCCTATACATTGAGCACTCCAATGAGGCTGCCGTTGTATGCCCGATAAGAGCAAAAGTTGCGTTATATTATAAAACGAAAACATTTAGAATCCTCATTGCTGGTACAGAAAATTTTATGCAGGCTTGAGACAACACTTAACGAGTTGAATGGAAAAAACAAGTTTCTATTGCAAGATATTAAAACTTGCATACGATGGCGAACAAAGAAACCACAAAGTTAAACATGGAATCAGAAGGCAACTATCCTATTGAAACCAACTAGAGTGTACCACTTCATAACCAGTTTATAATCCATATTTTCAAAAAGACTGTTCCCACTGGATTGTGCATTTACAACATTAGCCTAGTCAATATCTCCAGCCTAGTTCCATGCTCCATGCATGTCTGAATGCTGGTCAGCAGCAGCCTTGCTCCTTCAGAAAGTGATATTCTCAAACCATTTCCACATCAAGATATCAGATACAGGAGTGATGATAAAACATTCAATTAGCGAGGAGAGCATGAGTACATGTGATTTCAAATTTTTTGTTCCAGCCACTTGTAAGCGGGTTGGATGTAGTTCAATATTCTGCAACATAATGGAAACAGTGTCATAAGACTTACTGACATAGGGCTAACGAAATGATTCTGTACTTGGCGAATGACACGGTGAGTTGACATAGTGACTGCCAAGTGAGGCTCACCCTAAGGAAGACCAGCAAGGGCTGCTGCATCGGGTTGGGAATACACAAGCCTTGATATTGGAATTAGGCCTTGTTACAAGCATCAACAGTAACAGCATCAAGATAAATATATATAGTATGAATTTAAGTCACAGAATGCACACACAAAAACAATTCTAACAATTGCTTTTCTGTTATCATATTCTCCATTCCACGAGATAATAGTTCCATATCATATCCCATTCTGCAAGAGGATTTATTAAATGTTGTGGCCTAAGCCCAACAGCCTTCTTTTCATTTTTCCTTTTCATCCCAAAGAAGATCCCACTTCTAGTAGTCTATAAGTAATACGGAGACAACTAGAAAAGTATGAACCCATATTCTTTCATGATAATGACCACATAAATCTTCATATATGTTGTAGTATAAATGTATTATGTATAATATGTCTATATCATGTAATAGGCACTTGAGTGTATAATGTAGGTATAAAGACTTATGTAACATGCTTTATGCCAAGAGGCAACAAGCATGGCAATTATCATCATTGAAGATAACCAAGTGGAGTTGTTTTGATGATGATCATAGTTACCAAATTGATTTTCTCTTAGAGCATTCACACTAACTTTGTACTCCTATATAAACCCTCCATTGCGAGAAGAATAAACACACATTACTCTCTCTCTGTGTTAATTTATATTTGTCCTCAAACACGTTATCAGCACGATATTGCTCTAGAATCAGAATCGAAAATTGACAAGAGAAAGGAAGTTCATCATCCAATCGAAGTCATTTTTCCAAACCTACAAAAAACCTCCAAACCCTAGCACATAATAAAGCCTTTAATCCCAGAAGCCCAGAACTGGCCTCAGAACTACCAGAACCGGTCGGAAACAGCTTGAACCGGCTGCCGGACCTCTGCTGAGTCATGCCGAGCAGCTGTCGAGAGCTGTCGAGAAGCCCTGCCGAGCCCCTATCGAGACCTGCCGAGCAGCTGCCGAGAGCCCATGTCGAGCACCTGCCTAGAAGCTGCCGAGAGCTGCTGACAGCTCCTGCCGAGCATCTACCGACAGCCTGCCGAGCATCTGCAGATAGATCTGCAGGGCCATTTTCCGGAGACTTTTCCAACATTTTTCCGGCGATTTTTCGGACGATTTTCTAGACTTTTTCCAGCGATCCTTTCGGTCACCTCCGACAACTTTTTCCTGCCAAAATTTTTGACAACACTATTTCAAGGTATTTTTTTGGGTTAAATACTGTTTACTCCTTGTACTTTTGATCGAAAAACACTTCAGTCCCTGACCTTCAAATTTCACACGTTTAGTCCTTGTACTTCAAAATTTCAGACCAATAGGTCCTTACGTCTAAAAGTCATGGCGAAATGTGTATTATGTCCTCAATTCTTTTTTTTAATTAATTACTTATTTTATTTTTTTTGGAAAAGGATTTTTTTTTTTCCCTTTCTTTCTTTCTGTTTTTTTTTATTTTTTTCTGTTTTTTTTTTCTTTCTTTCTTTCTTTCTTTCTATTTGAAAAAAAAAAGGATAAATAAAATAAAGAAAAAAGAATTAAAAAAAAAGAAAGGAATAAATTTATTATAAAAAAAAGAACTGAGGGCATAATAGATATTTCACCGCGACTTTTAGATGGCAAGGACCTATTGGTCTGAAATTTTAAAGTACAAGGACTAAACGTGTGAAATTAGAAAGTCAGGGACTGAAGTGTTTTATGGTCAAAAGCTCAATGACTAAACAGTATTTAGCCCTATTTTTTTACTAAAAGTTCCCGTTTGTGAGTTTTTATTCCTTTTTCTCCTCTTTTCTTTTTCTCGGGAACTTGCAATCAAAAAGCAGAATTATAGAAATTCAAGCTAAATGAACTAAGAGCGTTTGTAATCAATGAACTAAGAGTGTTCATAATATTAGGACTAAGAGCGTCCCCAAGCATCAATTTATGACCCTATTAAACATCATTGTTTCGGTCTAATCTAAATATTCTTTAAATTGATTTCTTGGTAGCATACCTCAGAAATCTTATTATTTTAATTTTCGTGGAAGTTTGAACTCAGCTCCGAAACTAATATATTTTTCCTTCTTATCTTCAGGATGTCAAATGAACCTAGACTCGACTTTCAAATCCTTGACTCAACAGGTTCGGAGTACCATAGCTGGAAAACCGACGTTGTGAACCATCTCACCTCGAAAGGGATATTGCCTATCATCCAGGCACCAAACGCGGGCCTTGTGTTCCAACGAACACACATAAAGCATGCACAAGCAATTATCTTGATGTGACGCCGATTAGAGTACATGTCCATCAAAGATGCAAGGGACCTATGGGTAGTGCTAGAGGAGCGCTTTGATAATATCTATGATTCCCTTCTCCCTAGCTTGAAGGTTCAATGGAACAATATACGCTTCTTCGACTTCAAGTCTGTTGCTAAATACAATTCAGAAGCTCTTCGCCTCAAAGTCATGTTGAGGTTCTGTGAAAAACCTCTCTCAGAAGAAGAGCTAATTGAGAAGACTCTCTCCACCTTCCCTATGGCAGCACTTTTGCTATCAAAGCAATATCGCACTGAAGTCAATGCTGGATGAATTACGAGGTTCAATGAGCTCATCAATGTTTTGTCGGTAGCTGAAAAGCACGACAACATCCTCGTAAAGAATTATAATTCAAGACCCGTTGGAATCAAGAGCTTTGGTGAGGCGAATTATAATGCACCCAAAATCGTGAGGTGAATTATAATGCACAAGGAGCAGTACCCTAACAACATGGGACATGAAGGACGAATGAGTCAATATAACCTCCCCAATAAGGAAGAAAACCACAACTTTAAAGCGGGCACACATGATGGCAACTCCACACATGGGAGAGGTGGACATGGCAATACCAGCCGTGAAAGTAGCACCATAAGCCGTGGAGGTCGCACCATACGTCGTGGTAGTAGCAGTAACCCTCCTAGGGAATATCCACAACGTGCACCACCTGCACCTCAAATGAAAAGAGGTAGCCACAATGACATGTGTCATCGTTGTGGATCAATCGAGCATTGGTTTAAGCAATGTCATGCAAGTACCCAACTAGCTGCACGCTACAAGGAGTACAGGGAAGCAAGGGAGCAAGAAGCCAACCTTGATGAATATAAAGATTGTGAAGATGCCGATCTCACCATAGAGGACTTCAAAGTTGAAAATGAAGTGCACGAAGATGCCGTAGACTTTGATTCGAATAGTCCTTTCTACTTTCCAAGAAAGGAAAATGTGCCTTAGTCAATAAATAACAATTTTATTAACTCTTTCTCATATGGCGCATCGAATGAAGTATCATGTCTAGGAAAGTAATTGAGATCGGGGTATTTAAGCGAGTCTCGCTCCACCAACATCTCTCTCTACTTTCCTGGTCATATTTCATTGGAGTTACCAAACAGATTGAGTAAACTACAATTTGTCTAAATTTGATTTTATCCTGGAATAGACTCTGGAAACTTTGATATAATCATTGGCTCTTTTCCTTATTAATAAAGTGTCGCATTATTATTCAATGTCATGGACATGTGTTAAAATTCCGAACTTTATTATTTTTCAATATGTTTCCCAGAGAATTGGAATGTCTTTTTGATAGTGGCACCACACATACTATATTGCGACATAGGCAACTATTTTTATGGATGACACATAGTCGATATTCAGTGACTACGATGGCAGGACAATCACAACTAATTCATGGTTGAGGACCAGCTCAAGTTATGTTGCCAAATGGCACAAATATTAATGTCACTGAAGCTTTATATGCTCCAAGGGCTGGAAAAACCCTATTGAGTTTCAAAGATATAAGAGCCAATGGATTTCATTTGGAAACACGTTGTGAGAATGGACAAGAGTTCCTTTGCATCACTTCTAATGACTACGGAAATACACGAGTATTAGACAAATTTATGTGTCGCTCTAGTGGATTGTATACAACCACTATTAGAGACATTGAATCCAACCATGTCATGAATGAAAATTTATGGATCCTGACACATACAGGCTTTGACACGACTGTTTGGGACATCCAGGTCATGATATGATGCTTCACACGGACATCCATTCTTTAAAAAGAAAAGAAGTACGAACCAAACATTGGTCCAAAGAGTTACTTCTAAAGCATATCATTCGTTTTGCAAAGCTTACTCTTTAGCAAAAGTAGGATCGAGACCATCCTATGCAAAGGACATTAAAGAAAATATACCATTCTTGCAAAGAATACAAGGTGATATTTGTGGACCTATCCAACCAACTTGAGGACCATTTAGATATTTTATGGTGTTGGTTGATGCATCAACACGTTGGTCACATCTCATGCTCTTATCCACAAGAAATGCTGCATTTGCCAAAGTGCTAGCATAAATCATTAAGTTAAGGGCTCACCACCCTGATCATCCTATTAAGTCAATTCGTCTTGACAATGTTGGAGAGTTTATAGCAAAAACTTTTGATGATTATTGCATGTCCATTGGGATCGAGGTTGAACACCCTATCCCTCATATACACACCCAAAATGGTCTCACAGAAGCTGCCATTAAAAGACTTTAAGTGGTTGCTAGAGCATTGGTTATGCACACCAATCTCCTTATTTCTGCTTGGGGCTATGCAATATTGCACGCAGCTGTGCTTATTCGTCTGAGGCCCACTGCCACCCAACCATTTTCTGCGTTCCAGATGGTGACTGGGTATGAGCCTAATGTCTCACACTTACGCATATTTGGGCGTGCAGTCTATGTGCCAATTGCGCCACCACAGCACACCAAAATGGGTCTTCAAAGACGATTGGGCATTTATGTTGGATATGACTCCCCAACCATTATCCACTACATAGAACTCTTGACAGGTGATCTATTTACCGCTAGATTTGTGGATTGTCACTTTGATGAGACAGTCTTCCCATCGTTAGGGGGAAACAAGAACACTAATGTTCAACAGAAACGACAGGAATTTTCATGGTATGTCTCTACTCTGTCTCATCTTGATCCCAAGGCTGTATGTCTTTTTTCAGCCTACTCAAGTCCAAACCATTAGGACCCCTGAACCGCACAGTCCGAAATTGAAGTGCGGAGAATTCTCGATCTTCAGAGCATAGCAGAATCGATGCCTGATGCGTTTTCTGATATCGCTAAAGTGACAAGATCACACATACCTACTGCAAACGTACCTGCAAGGATTGATGTCTCTAAAACTAGAGGACATGACGTCCCCTATATGGGTGACGCAATAGCTAGGCCCAGGCTCCTGCCAGGAAAGCGCGGGAGACCCATAGGTTCGATGGATTCTCGCCCAAGAGAAAGCGAGTTTGGCACAAAATAATCCATTAATCATCGATACAAATAATCCATCTCATAAGAATATTCCGGATTATGGTTATGTCCAAGAAACATCATTGGGGAACGCTCCAATGACAGAACCAATTCCAGATAATAGAGAGGTCTCCATGAATTACACCAGTGTACATGTGATGATGGATAGAAATTCTATGGCTATTGATGATGCATTTGCATATCATATTGCAAAAGGAATTTATAGAATACGATGATATCGAACCTCGCTCCGTTGAAGAATGTCAACGAAAAGCAGATTGATCTAAATGGAAAGATTCGATCCAGACTGAATTAGATTCACTAACAAAGAGACAGGTATGTGGGTCTATAACGCTGACACCCCAAATACAAAGCCTGTTGGCCATAAATGGGTCTTTGTTAGAAAGCGTAATGAGAAGAATGAGGTTGTTAGATACAAAGCTCGCCTTGTGGCTCAATGTTTCTCACAAAGCCCTGGAATCGACTACGAGGAGACATATTTTCCCTTAATGGACGTTATAATGTTCCGCTACCTTGTCAGTCTGATAGTTTCCGAAAAACTTGACATGCAGCTTATCGATGTGGTTACAACATATCTCTATGGGGATTTAGATTCAGAGACATATATGAAGGTTCCAAATGGACTTCAATTACCCAAATCAAGTGGCTCTAAACCACGGAGCACGTTTCCAATAAGATTAAAACGCTCACTATATGGATTGAAACAATCCGGACGGATGTGGTATAACCGTCTAAGTGACTACTTGATTGGGAAGGAATATGTTAACAATGAAATATGCCCATGCGTGTTCATTAAAAGAACAAGTTCCTGATTTGCAATTATAGCAGTTCATGTCGATGACATGAACCTAATTGGAACTCTAGATGAGTTAAAGGAAACTGCTAAATACTTGAAATCCGAATTTGAGATGAAAGATCTTGGGAAGACACGGTTTTGTCTCAGAATAGAACTCGAGCACCGTAGCGATGGGATCTTGATCCATCAGTCAGCATATACTCAAAAATTACTAAGGGGCTTTAATGAAGATAAAGTAAAGCATGTAAGTACTCCCATGATCGGCCGTAGTCTTGAGCCCGGAAAATATCCGTTTCGTCCAAAGGATGAGGACGAAGATCTATTAGAGGCTGAAATGCCCTATCTCAGTGCAATAGGCGCATTATTATACTTAGCTCAATACACAAGACCGGATATCTCATTCGTAGTAAACTTGTTAACTCGACATAGTTCAATACCAACACGCCGCCATTAGGTTGGTATGAAGACAATCTTTCGATACTTAAAAGGTACGATTGATATGGGATTGTTTTATCCCTACAGAGAGAAAAGAAAAGACAGAAGTATGGGATCGAACCCCCATAAGGAAAAACACCATCTTCCATAATGAAGACGCCGGCACCACCATCCATGATGGCCTATGTTCTGCCCCCTCCCCTCCATCAAAATGATGGTGATGTTTTGATGGGTTTTGCTGATGCAGGGTATCTATCTGACCCTCACAAATATCACTCCCAAATAGGTTATGTCTTTACCATGGGAAGCACCGTGATATCTTGGAGATCTACAAAACAGACCCTTGTTGCTACTTCCTCAAATCATGCAGACATTATTGCTCTACATAAAGCTGTGCGTGAATGCATATGGCTAAGGTCTGTAAATGGACACATTTGAGGAACTTGTGGTTTGAAGTCTACCACAAATGAAACTACATGCATCACTAAGATAATGCAGCTTGTATTGAGCAAATGAAATTAGGTTTCATCAAGGGTGACAATACCAAGCATATATTACCTAAATTCTTCTACAGCCAACAACAACAAACACTTCTAAATATTGAAGTAAATCAAATCCGATCAGAGGATAATGTAACAGACTTATTTACTAAGTCGTTACCAAAATCCCCCTTCGAGAAACATGTGAAGAGCATCGGATTGAGAAAGCTATCCGAACTCCCATGATCGTTAGGGGGAGTCAAAATCAGGGGGAGTATCCAAAAACATACTCCACACTCAACGCACGTTGTGCTCTTTTTCTCCTTCGACCAAGATTGTTTTTTCCCACAGGATTTTTATTACTTGGCAATGTTTTTAACTAGGCAACTTAGAAGCGCACTACCTAAACAATACTATTGACATGAAATATCCAAGGGGGAGTGTTGTAGTATAAATGTATTATGTATAATATGTCTATATCATATAATAGGTACTTGAGTGTATAATGTCGGTATAAAGACTTGTGTAACATGCTTTATACCAAGAGGCAACAAGCAAACGATACTATTGACATGAAATATCCAAAGGGGAGTGTTGTAGTATAAATGTATTATGTATAATATGTCTATATCTTATAATAGATACTTGAGTGTATAATGTCGGTATAAAGACTTGTGTAACATGCTTTATGCCAAGAGGCAACAGGCATGGCAATTATCATTATTGAAGATAACCAAGTGGAGTTGTTTTGATGATGATCATAGTTATCAAATTGGTTTTCTCTTAGAACATTCACACTAGCTTTGTACTCCTATATAAACCCTCCATTAAGAGAAAAATAAACACACATTACTCTCTCTTTCTCTGTTAATCCTCAAACAATATACACTAACTATGTCGGTTATCGTAAGGTTCTAAGCTGCAAACTTTATATATGACCACATCTAGACTACCAATTGACATGTCGATCATTACAATTTCCCTGAGGGGTTATTAAACACTCCTGAACTCCTTGTTCACCCAGTCTGCAATTTTAAGTCTTAGACGAAAGTAGCATCCCGAGACTATCTCTGAACCGTATGTCCGTTTTGGAAGAAATAACATCGTACCGCAAACTACCAATTAAACGAATGACCATCCAAGAAAAACAATATATAGCACAAAATGACAGAGCTAAAGAGCGTAAGAACTTCATTAAAATCTAATTCCAGACACGGAAAAATGAAAAGAGCCTCACCATCTTGCAAGTGAACCTGTTGCTCGATTGTTTGTGAGCCAAGTTTCAGTTCACTTTTCTCAATAGGCAGACAATTTGTGCCCCATCTGCTCATAAGAAATTCAAAAGGAAAATATTCATTTCTTGTCCTCATCATATAAGCTAGATAAATTATAGTGAAAGTGAAATATCTCTTAAACAAGATTGCGTTAGGTGTTGGAGCTGATAAAATGTACCTAGCTGCAAGAGAGTAAAATGATCAGACAAGTGAGTTGCTTCTGTTTGCAAGTTCTGAACTTTTTGTGTAAGCTCAGCAATGAACCGCTTGTACGGTAATTAAAGGTTAAAGATGATTGGGTGTATGCTAGACCCAAATGCGGCAACAAAAGATAAAACAAAACAATGATCGACGATATTGAAGTCAAGCAAACACCTTATTCTGAGGTCATCAGATTGTTTCGATGATGTTCTTCCCAGAGATGATTCTACAATTTTTGTGGTACAAAGGAAACACATTCCAAATCAGAGGAGTCTGATGAAACTTCGCCACTGTGAAGGGTACGAATCCCTCCCATCTATGATTTAGATTCAGACAAACGAATTTTTGGAGGAAAATGTAAGAAGCTTAATGTCACAGACCCTTGCTCGATCCACTTCATGTCTTCATTTACATCGCCAATAACTAAAACAAAACGCTAGATACTTTGATAATACGTTATTGGAAATATAGGAGTAAAACATGACCCACTTTATTTACAAAGACTAGGAGAATTAGAAACATGGAATGAGCTTGTTCATATCCTTCCACCCTCAAGTCTAATGACAAGAGAGGAGTCTGATCAAATGCCTGTCATGATTTACCTTTCTCTAATAATCTCAACTTTCTCGTTTCCAACCTCAAGCTTTTTTAGTCCAAACACTGCCTACAGCCCAAAGGGTTTTGATGGAAACCCTTTTCGGGTTGTAATAGGAATAAAATGATACGACAGAGAAAATAGAACTGGAAGAGATTATCTCAACTGAGTAGGGAAACATGAAGGGAAGTAGAGATTCATGCAAGTGACATGGTACAGGATCTATCATGACAACAATTTGGTGAGCTTTACAATACACAGCTTTTCTTTTTCATGATTCATTACTCTCAGAAAATGAGGTTGACAACCTAATGCTTACATACACAATGAAAACAATTAGCATTGCGAACAAGGATACGAAATCAGACAGCCTTTGATTCTAGTAGGAAGTAGCAAAAATTTTACAACACCTCTTCGGAAGCCGTCAAGTGGGACAAAGGGTCGTTGCTTAGCACATAGAAGTTAATCGAGGGGCAGACATTCAGTCACGTTCTCCATGTGCTTGTATATAGAGTAAGGTTGTGAGCAATAGAAAAGTAATGCCATTGAATGATCATTCCCTCTTATCTTCTTCTGTGTCCTCTTCATCAGAATCTCCGGTGCTTCCACCACTCTTCTCTTCTTGATTAACTAAGCTGATATCACCCTCTGGCTTGCCCCCAGTTAGAGACTGAGATTCTTCATCATCAGATTCTTCTCCTAGCTTCTCTGAGTATGCATACCTATGTATAATTGGCAGCACAAACCAGCTCAGTGTCATGTAAGTAAACTTGCTAATTGTATGACATGAAGGGTTTTGTTAATGATCCATAACATTTATCCAGAGTCAGATTTCACAGATTATGAATGTAATAACGAAATAACAATTTGCTAAATTTTTCACCCAGAGATACCATTTGACTGGATTTTGTGGGATCGAAAAATCTTGACTATCAAATTTTGGATTTTTAAAGAAAAAACAACCCACATGAACTCTGAAAATCCTCCTCAAAAAACAAGCTAAATGACACCGGAGAAGAATCATTCAAAGGGCATATTACCAGAACAAAAATTATTCTAAACTCCATTTCTCTCTCAAATTCCTCAAAGTAAAATACCTCATCCCAAACCCCTCTAGTGCTTCACAAAACCCACTCCATGTGACATCCCTAACTCTCTATGCAGCGTGCACCATCTCGGTACCACTCTTATCCATAGACTAGATTCTAAACTGGAAAGTACATTTCCAAGTAACATGTATAATGAGTTCACTATGGCCAGCCAGGGTTTCAACTTTGCCAACCAGAATTTCAGGAAACTTTTGCTCTTAAAAAAATTGCAATAGAAAGTAAGAGAAGAGAAACCCAAGCATCTTATCGATTGCATGGGAATTAAGTATTATTACGCACCTCTGAGAGTTCTGAGATGGTGCCCAAAGATAGCAGATACCGCTCAGCAATGCAAATGCAAGAATATCCCAGAAAGCAGTGATGATCCAGGCACTATGCCACCTCTCATTGAAGGGATCTGTTGCTTTGAAGTACACCTATAGGTGCAACAATGTTAAATGAGATTGTTTATAATTCGAAGAAAACATTAAAGGACGAAATAAAGTAAAAAGAACAAAGTTTTTAAAAAAAGGACAAAAGAAATGGGGGAAAAAAAAAAGGAACAAAGAGACTGATACAATAAAAATAAGGAAAGGAATTAGGAAAATGGGATGAGACCAACAATAGGCAGCAAAAAAGCAGGTTTGCTCATAGTGCTTAAATGCGATTTAAGCAGATTGGAATCATCAGATGAATGCTAGATTTTAAATCCATTACTAGCTATACTCTCTCACGAGGGTTACAGTATGTACAATTAAGGAACAGTAGTGAGCAAATATACCGTCCCATAAACTTCTTTATGAGAATTCTATTGTCAGCAAACGTACAATAATGTAGGAAATAGTAACTAACTGCTTCCCTGGGCCTAGAACAGATGAATGAACCACAAGTTTTCTTTACGTGTGTGTGTGTGTGTGTGGTGAAAGAGAACGGAAGTCCTAAAATAACAAATAGCATGTTTACCTTCCAGACTGAACTGATAAATATATTCACATCATTTTTAAGATATTCAAATCCTCAGTAAAAGAATTGAATCCATCAAGTTAATAAATCTCTATCTGCATAAATATATATACCCCCTTCCAAATCATACCTCATAAGCTATCCATGCAACTGAGGCAATGACTGTCACTGCTAATGCATTTGAGAACTTCCTATACATATCCAACTTGACAGAGCTTCTCTTTGTCTGAAATGAATGTAGAGTTTAGCACTTAAAACTTTTGTGGTGTGAAGAACAAAGAAAACAGAAAGTGATTTAAATACAAAATCATAAACTACATTTGATAAAAATGAAATTATACAAAAGCATAAATTCAGTCTGGAAAAAAAATGATTTACCTGTAGCTGTTCTAGTGTTTTGGAGAGAGAGGTGAAAATCCACAAGATTAAAAATGCGTCCAAGAAAGCATCAGGAAGAACTAGAAATAATCTCGCTCTTCCTGATACATCATTAATTGTCCCAACAAACTCGGTAATGTTAAGCAACTCTGTTGCCAGAAAAAATGTTATTCCAAGCAGAAGCACCTTGGAGGTAAGACCCCCAAGAGTAGGCCTTACTACACCATAGCCCATAGAAACAGTGAGGATAAGGAGACGGGAAACTGTTTTTCTCACAGCTCCCACTGTTACAACTAATGTAGTAAGAAAAACCGGCCTCATCCCTGTATTATTAAAATTGACATAGTCGGAATACCAAAGAATCATCTCAAACAATCCAAGAGCAATGACAGCCGTGATGCAATGCTGAAGTTGTAGAATATCCTTCCAGAACCTCACATACTGAGTGAGCCAAATTACACCAATCAGCACATAAGCAAGTGCCATATACACGTAAAATTTCATCAGTGGAGCCATTCGACCAGGTAGATAACCATCGGGGCTTTTCCATACCGTCTTCCCGCTCATTACTAGTTCCTTCAGCTTTGGATCACAGGCTACAAAAAACAAGTTATACATCCCGGTTTTCATGATCAAAATCTCTTTATAATCCATATTTTTAGAGAGACTGTTCCTTCTGAAGTGAACATTTATAACAATGGGCCAATTAACATCTGTGGCAGAAGGTCTCCTAATGACTTCACCTTGCTTACAACCTTCCATCTTAGCAAGATCAGGGGTGCAACATATAGATCTCTGTCCCCCATAAGCAGAACCACCGATATTATTACGATCCGCGGCTTCAAAAATGATAACCTGTATCAACCCATTACTATGCTTCTTGTCAACAGCAGCCTCGCTCCTCCAGAAGGTGATATTCTCAAATCTGTTCCACGTCAAGATATCAAACAGGATCAGTGACATAAGATCCAATTAGTGATGAGGGATCCAATTAGTGATGAAACGCTAGAAAACGAGCAATGTGCGCATACATCGTAATCAAAACACTGGGCTAACAAAATGCTTCAACACTTGTGAATCACATGGTAACCACACGTCAGAGACACAAGCCCCTAATTGGATCACAAATCAAATGCAATTGAAATGAAGAAAGCGAAATAATTCCCAAATGTGAAGCAATTAACAGTGAGATAGGTGCACAGATCGAAGGTGAAATAGAGAGAGGTAAGAGGAAATGGGGAGAGGTTGATTACCGGATAAAAGAACGGGAGGAGGGAGACGCGGAGACGCCTTCGCTGCCGCCGGAGAGGAGGAAAGCATTGCCGACTTCCCGGAAGATTTCGTTGCGGTAGATATGGATGGAGGCACTGGCCGGAGTGGAATTGAATAATGTTAAAAGGAGGAGGAGGATGAGGAGCAGCGAGAGGTCGGTGAGTCTTCTCCTTCTTCCTCTTCCTCTTCTCTGGAATGTGAAATCCATCAGGTCTTTACAGTTTGGACTGATTGATTTGCGTTGTTGAGGTTAACGAGAGAGAGGGGTTGGTGCGGGTGGGACTTGGGGAGAGTGAGAAAGAAGCAAATGACACTGTCACTGACCTCACTGCTATTGTCGGTCGGAGTTGACGTGCATTTTACGCGCCGTATTAACACGTCATTGCGGAAAAGATGGCTAAAGCCACCGTCTTTTTTTTTTTTTTTTAGTTTTTTCTTTTCCCTCACTTTTGATTTTTTGGAGGACGTGAAATTTTCCGGCTCATCTACAAGCTACAAAGAGTTCAGAGTCTTGAATTTCATTTGGATAGTTTGTTGGGAGGGCGGAGGTTTTATGGAAGCAACGTTCTAAGGTGAATTGATTAGAGCTTGGAGACCGGAATACGAGGTTCTTTTATGAGCTAACGTGTTTAGACTCAAACTTATACTAACTCTATCTTCCGTTTAAAGAATGTGTAATGACCTGAATTTTCGTGTTAATTTCTTGTATTTTTATATGAAATTAATAAAAGTCTCACTTTGTACAAATTATGGTTTCCATGCCTTGTTCTTATGATTAATCTAGAAATACAAATTATTTCGGACAATTATTCATTTGGAATGCTTCAATTCAATGATTAGTTTTTTATGCGTTAGAATTCTGTGAAAATTTCTTTCACGAAAATTGTAGAGAACATCGATACGAGTTTGTGGACATGCGGAACGTAAAAATTAGATTTCGTGTGAAGAAGTTATGGTCAATGAAAAAAGTTTCTATTTTTGGATAAATAGAAAAATTTCAGCATTTTGAGGGGGAAAAAACCCTAGTTTCTGGAAAAGGAAACAGAGTCTCCCCCCCCCCCCCTTTCCGGCACCAAAATCGCCGCATTTCTTCTTCTGGCCATATTCTAGCCGTCCGATCACTGTTGGCCGCGCCACGAGTCTCATTCGATTCGTCTCTTTTCCCTATTCTCTCTTCAAGTCTATATGGCCTAATTTTGGCTGTAGAAGGAGCAGCAAGGCAGAGAAGTTTGGTGGCGCTACTTCGGGGTCACCGTCGTGAAAAGAGGAGAAAACGATAGGCTGAAGATAATAATTTTCATTGATACAGAAACGTAACTCTTATACAAGAGTGATTACAACCAGTCCCTACAAAGTCAGAACCTAATTACAACCTAAGTTACATACAAGGAAAGTTATAACTAATGCATATCTTACATATAGGACGATCTGCTATGATACTAAAGATATGACAGAATAATGACAGATTAGTTTCCTTACACTCCCCCTCAAGTTGGAGAGTGGATGTCTTGCGCTCCCAACTTGCGAATCATAGGAATAAAGATATCCCTCCCCAAAGGTTTAGTAAGAACATCAGCAAGTTGATGAGCTGAATTCACATATCTTGTCGCCACAGAACCATCTAGAACTTTATCTCTAATATACTGGCAATCCATCTCAATGTGCCTAGTGCACTCATGAAATACAGGATTGGTCGCAATATGTAGTGCAACCTTGTTATCACAAAACAGTAGGGCTGTTTCATGAAGGGGTAAGCCAAGATCTCTGAGCAGATAACGCAACCAAGTCAATTCGCAACATGTTGCAGTCATAGCACGATATTCCGCCTCTGCTGAAGACAAAGAAACTATCTTTTGACGTTTTGACCTCCAAGAAATCAAAGAAGGTCCAAGAAAAACAAAATACCCAATGGTAGACCTCCTAGTGATAGGGCACCCCGCCCAATCAGAGTCACAATAAGCTCTCAACTTCATGTCATTAAGGGAAGAGAAGAATAGACCTTGCCTGGGAGCGCCTTTTAGATAATGTACCACTCTCAACGCTGCCTCCCAATGCATTTTTCTGGGTTGGTTCATGAATCTGCTAAGGACATGGACTGCATAAGTAGTGTCAAGGCGTGAAACAGTGAGATATATAAGCCTCCCAATTAACCTTCTGTATTTTCTGGGGTCTTTGAGCAAATCACTATGATCAAACAATTTTAAACCTTTTTCCATGGGAGTATCTACAGGTGCAGCTCCTAGTAACCCAGCGTCTTCAATAATCTCTAGAGCATACTTACGTTGACATATAAAAATCCCATGTTTGGAGGTCGAAACTTCAATGCCAAGAAAATATTTTAAGTCTCCAAGATCTTTGAGACGAAATTGGCTATGTAGGAAAGTTCTTTAAGTGCAGCAATAGTCTCCAAATCATTCCCAGTAATCAATATATCATCAATGTAAATCAAGAACGCGGTAAATGAACTCCCATGCTTTCTAGTAACAATGAATAATCAGCTTTAGATTGAACATACCCGGCTGACTGTACAGCATCACAAAACTTTTCAAACCACTGTCGTGAGGCCTGCTTTAAACCATATAAGGACTTGTGCAATCGGCATACCAGATTCTCCTCCCCCTGTAGCCGAAGACCTGGTAGAGGAGACATGTAGATTTCCTCCGTTAAATCACCATGGAGGAACGCATTGTTCACATCCAATTGATGTAATGTCCAACCACGAGCAGTAGCCAAAGCCAACAGATAGCAAACAGTAATGATTTTGGCAATGGGAGAAAAGGTTTCTTGATAATCAACCCCTTCTAACTGAGTGAAACCCTTAGCAACTAGGCGGGCTTTATATCGTTCAACATAACCATCAGCACGATGTTTCACCGTATAGACCCAACGACAGCCAATAGGGACTTTACCGGCGGGAAGAGGAGTCAGGGTCCAAGTACGGTTAGCCTGAAGAGCTTGTAATTCAGAAACTATAGCTGCTTGCCATTCTGGGTGAACAGCAGCCTCAGAATAGGTGCGAGGCTCGAAACTTGGCTGAGGGTAGCCGTGAAAGCACGGTGCTATGGCAGATATCGGTGGTAGGAAACATAATTGGCCAACGGGTAGCGGGTACCTTTGGCCGGACCAGGCAGCAAGGAGGGCGATTGGGCGGAGGAAACATGATAGGTGAGGCGATCGGGCTGACGAACAGGGCGGTCGAAGCAACGGAGAGGAGCCAACTGGAGAATGGAAAGAAGGGCGGGTGCAGGAGCGGGTTCTGACATGGATGGGGCAGGGAGAAGTGGTGAGGAGTGCGGCGACGCCAAGGAGAGAGTGGCGTCGGAGAAGAAGGGACGGCACCGTCGACCGCAGGAGGAACAGATGAGGGGTCAGGGTCGACTACGTCGGTGGGAGTAGGTGCGGAGAGTAGGCGAGGGTGGCGGCGGGGTCGGGGACGAGGGTGATGGCGGAGATGAGATGGGGAAAGTAGAGGCAGACGTGTTATCGGAAGAGGAAGGAGGCGGAGTAAGAAGACTGGGAGAAGATGATGTAGAAGGAGAAGAGAGAAGTCAAGGTCAGAAGTGCGGAAGGGAATTGGGCCCAAGGACAAGGTAACAGATTTGGGCTGAGTGGAATAAGGGAAGATATGTTCATGAAATTTGACGTCGCGGCTAGTAAAAACCTTCTTACGGGACAAGTCAAACAACTTGTAGGCCTTTTGACCGATGGGATAGCCGATGAAAATGGACTGAATGGCACGTTGATCGAATTTATGAGAGGGGTGGACATTAGTAGCATAGGCTAAACAGCTAAAAACACGTAGATGGGAGAAGGAAGGAGGTTTGGAATAAAGAAGTTCGAAAGGTGTTTTGAAAGAGAGGATGGGAGAAGGTAAACGGTTGATGATGTGGACTGTGGTAAGGGCACACTCCCCCCAAAATTGAGAAGGGAGATGTGCTTGAAACTTTAGTGCATGAACCACTTGAAGGATGTGTTGGTGTTTGCGTTCTACAACCCCATTTTGTTGGGGCGTATAAACGCAAGAATGTTGAAAAACAACACCATTATCAGTAAAAAAAGAGCGAAGTGAGAGAAATTCACTACCGTTATCACTACAAAAAGTTTTAATACGAGAATCAAATTGAGTGATAGCATAGCTAAGAAATTGTTTGATGAGTGATTGGGCTTCATCTTTAAGACGCATTAAAAATATCCAAGTAAAACGCATATAATCATCAACAATGGTAAGAAAATAATGAGCACCAAAAAGGGAAGGAAATCGATATCGACCCCAAATATGACAATGAATAATTTCAAATGGTTTGATAGAAGAGATGGTACTAGTATTAAAAGGTAAACGACTCTGCTTAGCCAAAGGACATATGTAGCAAGCATTATTAGATGGAATGGGAACATGTAAAAAATTCATAGCAATGAAACCTAAACAAGACGACGACACATGGCCTAAGCGGTTGTGCCATAGGTCGGTGGAAGTGAGGGTGAGATGACAAGCCGGGCGAGGGGTGGAAAAGGAAGGACTGGTCATGGACTTCTCCGTCGCTAATGCCACCAAATAATATAATCCATTGCGTTGTTCACCCAAACCAATCGTCCTCCTCGTAGCCAGATCATGTAAAATACACCAATATGGGAAAAAGGTCACCGAACAGTTCAATCCTCTTGTCAATCGACTAACCGACAATAAATCGACTTTAAATTTACGCACGGATAACCCATCATGAAGATAAAAAATGGTACTCAGAGGTATTGATCCTTTAGCAACAATGTCAACTTTATCTCCACTAGGCAATAGAACATGTGGCAATGAGCAATTATTATTTTTATGTAATAATTGCGGAGATGAAATAATATGATCGGTTGCACTGCTGTCAATAATCCAATTGCGGGAAACGACTTTGGACAAACCTGGTTTGGTGACGGCATTGGCATTGGGATTTGAGCTTGGATTTGAATTGGGCTTCAAAGAGGAATTACTGAGAGCAGCCATAAATTGTTTAAACTGGGTTTCAATGAGTGTCACCATCGGCCCATTGTCAACTTCAACAGTTTCACTAACCTGATTTGCTGAGGGGGTTGCTACTCTTGAGTGCTTCGAATAACCTGTGCCTTGTTTTGCTTTAGGGTGACCTGGAGGATACCCAATCAACTGATAGCAAGTCTGTACCCAGTGACCTGGATTTCCACAGTAGGTACAATGTGGTCTCCCTCTGCCAGAGTCTTATCGTCGTTCTGCATCAACGCGGCGTCCTTCTTGGGAGGCAAAATTGAAGTTGGGTCCTCCTCTGCCTGAATTTCGATCTGGACGCTGGGTTTGCCCATCATTCCTCTCAAAACGTCCTCCTCTGCCTAAATTGAAGTTGGGTCTTCCATTGCGCACTGCCATTGCTGCGCTAGAAGACGAATCTGCAATGGGATGAGAAGCACAAAGAGAACGTTGTTTCTCATCTTGATAGACCACTGCGTATGCCTTACGGACTGTTGGTAAAGGGATCATCAGAAGGATTTGTCCGCGAACAGAACTGTAAGTATCATTCAGCCCCATTAGAAATTGCATGAGTCTTTGTTGTTATGCTTGTGGTCCACGAGAAATCTCTGAATAGGTAGCCAATTCATCCTATAGACCTGTCAATTTTGTATAATAGGCTGAGACCGACAGCTACTCTTGTCAGAGACAAGCAATTTCTCTTTGGATCTCAAAGATTCGCGGAGCATTACCCTGAGAAAATCGCTCACGAAGGTCTTCCCATACTTCGTGGGCAGTAGGATTGGAGGAGTCGGATTGTGATTTGCCGTGATCTTTTGGTGATGGGATATCGTCTTTACCCATGTTGGCTGAAAAGGTGAAGGGATTAAGACTAGGCTACAAGAGAAATTATAGTGCAGCAGATAAAAAGAGTCAGGATCTAGTCCTGCTCTGATACCATGAAAAGAGGAGAAAACGATAGGCTGAAGATAATAATTTTCATTGATACAGAAACGTAACTCTTATACAAGAGTGATTACAATCAGTCCCTACAAGTTAGGAACCTAATTACAACCTAAGTTACATACAAGGAAAGTTACAACTAATGCATATCTTACATATAGGACGATCTGCTATGATACTAAAGATATGACAGAATAATGACATATTAGTTTCCTTACAAGTCGGAACTCCTGATTCCGGCCACCTCCGACGCCAATTCTTGAGGGCTTTTGAAGCCCAGGAGATGAACATCTTCCCCTCCAATTGAGGATTTGAAATTCTAGGGTTTCACCAAGTTCTTGAATTTTTAAGGTAAATTCCGGTCAAAGGGCTTATATTCAGACTTTATGCTAGTTGTGAAAATTATTGTATATGCTGAGATGAACATTTTGGCATAGGTTTCATGACCTAATTTGGGGGTCACCAGCGGCGCGTGAAGCCCACGCTCAGCCACTGCCTGCGGCGTGTGAAGGCACGTCCAACCTGTTTTTGGGGTTTTATTTTCATGTTTGTCCTCTACTCGTCAATATGAGCATGTTGATATATTATTGGGTCACATTGTGAACATTCGAAGCATGCTAGATTTAACGTAGTTTCAGTTTTCTCAGTTTGTGATCCGTGAGGATCCGACCGCTGGATCGTCTTATAATTTTGAGAAATTGATGCTAGAAGTGTTCTGAAGACTTTAGGAGGTCTCGGAGGAAGTTTTGTCTTAATTGACGAAATCTTCGGTTTTGGGTTCAATTGCTCGGTTCGAACCATTACCGCATCCTTTCAATTGTGTAATAAGTTGAGACCTTATTTTACTTGGGTGATTAACAGAGAGTGTTCTGTACTTTATGCCGGCTGTAAGAGAAGATGCAGTGGGATTTAGAGATGAGTAAATCTCATATGGTTCATTTATGAACGGTGTTACCTTATTGTTCGGTTTAATCGCTAAATTGTGAAATCGTTTTCAGAAAATAAATACTTGTTTTAAAACATATGAACTTGATCAGCTACAGTTCATAGGGTAAGTAAAATAGATTTTAATTATAAAAATGATTTTCTCAAGTTTTGCGATTGTGGACTATAGTTGGTGTTAGTGGCATTTCTAAGTGAATAATCAAGTGTGTGTGTGTGTGTGTGTGTATTCTTAATATATTTTTTAATAGTGTGTGGCATTGTGATAAACATAGTAATTGTGATTTTACTCATGTTATTGTTTTGGGCATTTACTCTTTTCATAAATGCAATATATCATGTAACTATTGATTTATATTGTGTTGAAAGAGTATTTGAGTTTTGGTGTAACATTTTGAGTCATGTGGGACCTTTTTAAATGTTTTCGGTCTAAAGATCTGGTGCCACACTAGTGACAGAGGCAAATATATCGAATACCATGTCTTTGGCCTAGTGACGGATTATAATTCAATTAGAGCTCTAGTATGTCTGCCACTTTATGTCATGGGGGTAACACGTAGGTTACTTGAGACTCATGGGTACATGTTTTTAAAAGAGAGTTTCAGGTGGCTTCTTTCTTTTATTGTCCATTTAGGGACTTGAGGTTTTACTAATTTGTGGAGTTGATTTTGGGTTGCTTAATTTATTCTTGAGTTGAGGAATTGTTAAGCATGTGTTGTTTGAGTCATTTTATTTGAGTTTACTCATACGAACTTAAAAAGCTTATCAGGTTTGTTGTTTGCAACTCAGTGCACTATTCCATAGTGTAGGGGTTATTCCTACAGGTCAGGAGACCAAGGCATATAGTTGCAACAGTGTTATGTTCAGAACCTATTTTGTTATTGTATTGTTATTTGTACATAGTATGCTCTTAGTGAGCTTTTACATTTTGCTTTGATGCTTTCGAGTTTATGTAAACACTCAATGATGTAATATTGGACTCTAGTGATTGAGTCTGTATTGACATTTGTGGTTTCAGTTTATTTTTGTTGCTTATTTGAAATTTAAAAAAAATCTAAGCATTTGGGCTATTGTTGAGTTATCGCGTTTCGGATTTGATTTTCTTTATCCAAAATTCAGGGCATGACATGATGTGAGTGGGATTTGGCACTAACCCGGTGAGTATTAGGGAAACAAATATTGTTTTACCACAACTTTCACTCGTGCTAAGTTGGAGGCTACACTTGCTAAGATGCTGCCGACCAAGAGTGCAAACAATGATCGTATGAGTGCTATTTTCTTCCAAAAGTATCAACATGTGGTTGGGGATGATGTTAGTATTGTATGCTTGCTGATTTTAAATGGTCTAACTAGTGTCAAGCCATTTGGTCATACTTTAATCTCCTTAATCCCTAAAATTAAAGATCCTTCTATTGTCTCCAACCAATCTCGTCGCCGGAGGAGTCCGGAATTGAAAGTTCGGGTCTGGTGGACCTGTATGAGTTGCCGGGATGTTTTTGGATCGATTTGCCGTCATGGTTGACTGTTGGTGGAAGCTAGGGGCAGAATAAAAGAAACCCAAAATACACTAAGGGAATCGATACCCGAAGATATTATAAAAAACTAACTTTGCCAAGAGGAACCAAGTTTCCCAACCAAGGAGTAGAGAAGCACAAAAAATCCACAATTGTGACCAACTTTTAAAAACCGAGTGGATCAATACTAGCAACCAAGTGAATCAGTCAAAAACCAATACCCAAGAAAGTCACATGTCACAATACCTCCATGCAAAAATGGTTCAAGTACTAAAACCAGACAAATACCTCTCGAGAAACAAGAAAGATGGTCTAGGGAAGGAAACCAAGACTTCCGTCCGTTTGTTAGAAATGACAAGGCTGAAACCCTAGCCCTTAAAGAGAAATTGCATCTATGGTCTCATTAGCTTACCAATAGGGTGATATGGATAAGAAGATGAACGCAATGAAATTAATTGCCGAATCAATTGTCGTCCCCCACAATTAACTTGTGCTTACTACTATAGGTGCTTTTAGGAAAATTTTTATTTGAGTACCATTTTTTCTAAATTTTACGAATGTATTTTATCTCAATAAATTTCAGCAATACTAATAATGGCCTAATGAGCGGATCGGTCCTGCCCAATCTAGACTTTTCACATTCCAAAATTCAAATCCAGCATCATCGTCTCTGCAATTAACCAAATAATTTGTAGAATTTGGATTCAGCTCACACACCAAATTAGAGAGAAGAAAACAGGAAACGGAGCACCAAAAACAGAAGACTGGAAGCTGCCGTCTTTTCTCTTTCCTCCTTGAACCGCAAAATCAAGATGTCAAAGTGTCAATTTAGTGCTATAATTCATTTATCTGAAAAAATATATATATATATATAGGATTTTTCTCGGGTGGGACGTCCATACCAAAGTTTCGGTATGGATTTCCGGTTTTCCATCACTTTCCGATCACATTCTCACATCTTAACCATTCAGTTTTTAGGTCCTAATGTATAGATCACCTCTGCAAAATTTCAGCCAATTTGGTAATCATTAAGGCATCCAAAACTACAATTTACAAGAACGGACTGAATCTGTAGAACCGGAACCATTCGTATTTATAATGGTAAATTGCAGTTTTGGATTTCTTAACAATCACCAAATTGGCTAAAATTTTAAAGAGTTGATCTATACATTAGGACCTAAAAACTGAACGGTTAAGATGTGAAAATGTGATCGGAAAGTGGGGGGAAACCGGAAATCCGTATTGTCCACACGATACGGACGACTGCACCGTAGTGTGTGTGTGTGTGTGTGCACACACAAATTTTCTTGGCTAAGAATATCCTTACCTTAGCCTTAGGAACGGATTTCCAATTCTGCTCACTTTTCGATCACATATTCACATCTTAGCTGTCCAGTTCTTAGTTTCTAATGTATAGATCATCTTTGCAAAATTTCAGCCAAATTGATGATCGTTAAGGCATCCAAAACTGCAATTTACACGAATGAACTGAATCTGTCGAATCGGAACCTTTCGTATATATTGTTGTAATTTGCAGTTTGAATGCCTTAACGATCATCAATTTGGTAGAAATTTTGCATAGGTGATCTATACATTAGGACCTAAAAACTAAACGGTTAAGATGTGAATATGTGATCGAAAAGTGGTCAAAAACTTGAAATCTGTTCCTAAGCTAAGGTAAGGACATCCTTAGCCAAGAAGGACAGATTGGTTGTTTGTAGAAGCAATTTGGGCTGAAATTTTGCAGAGATGATTTATACATTAGGATCTAAAAACTAAACGGTTAAGATGTGAATATGTGATCGAAAAGTGATCAAAAACTGAAAATCCGTTCCTAAGGCTAGGGTAAGGATATCCTTACCTGAGAAGGACTGTGTGTGTGTGTGAAAGAACAGGTGTGATAAATCTTTCAATGTATGTCTCACAAGAAAAAAGTAGCCCATCTGCTTCAGTTTTCATATTTGAATTAGAACAACAGAGAAGCAAAGCTGAATGTAGTGCACCTTCAGTCAATACAGGTTATGAAAGGATTAGGCGGATTAGGGGTTCTGCTTTTTGTTGATATCATGAAGCACACACGTCGGCTGCTGTCTTCAACTGAAGGCAAAAAGAATTTACAATCAAAGAATTAGATGACATACATTTAAAAGACTAAAAGAGATTATCAGCTAGATGAATGACAATTCAAAAGGTTAAAAAAATAAAATATATATTCAGTAGAAAATCTACAAACAACTCGACTTTGAATGACTAAAACTACTAGGGTCTCTCTTATCTATAATTCTATATTACTTGAGCTCCATACTCGAATCCTAGGCAATCCTCCATTTGTGTGTTGATCCATTACTGTATCAAACTCAAATAAGAGTTAGGCAGCCATGGTCTAGAATGAACAAGGTGATCCATACCTTGAAATTTTACCACAAACCACAATCTTTGAAGTTGTAAGTTATCCATAATTATGAATTAGTTCAAGCACCTCAATGTCACTCCACGACAAAAATTTGATATTAGTGATGGTCATAGAGAAAGCAACATTTTTACCACTGCTACGACCAAAAATTTAATCCACTAGTACCTTGAGTTATCATCCGAAATTAAAAAAAAAAAATATTAACGCATGCCTTCAAGATACTCAGGTTTTGATGGATAATGACTCTGAAGAATGGTGAATTTCAGGAAATAATAAGCTAATAACGCCAATATGTAAATTAATTTTGTGATCAGATACATGTCAACATCCACATAGTAGTTCTCCGTTTTAAGATGGAAACAGAATAGCCATGATATTGTCCAAAAATTTATGTCACAGAGGTAGTATTCATTACTTGTATACAATTAACTGCTTGTTTGACTGCCCATCCAAATAAACTCAAACCAACTAGAACAGAAAGAGGTGATATATAGTTTCCAAGATCCATTAAAATCTGAGAGGGAACGTTCAGAAACCAAAATAATCTGGAAATAATCTCTTTATATCCTAGAAAAAACTACCGTACTTACTTCAATCAAATTTTCAGTTTCGTTCTTTGCAAGAAGAAAGAGAATTATATAAAGCACCTGCAGAGTAAACAATCAAATTAGGAGAAGAGTGGCAACTACATCTCTTGGGAAAAAAAATATTAAAGGGGTTGTTATTCAAATTAAGTCAGAACTCAGAACTACCTCACATGCCACACCACCTTGCCCAACAGGAAAGTACTGCAAAGAAACATATTAAAGATTTGGCATAATAAAATTTGTCAAGAATTCAATAACCAAAATCATGCACTAGATTAAAGTAACAGAATAATGGAAATGAACCTGTACGTCTGCATCCAGTGGCTGCCAATATCTAAGGCAAGCGATGAGAGGAAAATCAAGCCAGGCCTGCAGTGAAAGTGCACCAGAAACTAAGACAAAGATGCATGTATGGTCACAGCAACATATAAAAAAAATATCTTACCGATATACTTGTGAAAATTACCAAGAGACATGCAGTGCTTATCCTGGGATATGACATAACAATCCAAATTCAGAATGTAGAATACAAAACCATCTCTGTGTGTGTGTGTGTGTGTGTGTGTGGGGGGGGGGGGGGGGGGGGGGAGAGAGAGAGAGAATCACCTGTCTGTTACCATGTCCAAGGCGGCTCCAAATGTTGAAACTGCACAAGGGGGAAAGATGTAAATGAAATGAAAATTTGAAGTAGTTGCATATGATCAATTACAAATTAATGTATACAGAAGATAATTTGATCATATAAGCCAACAACAAAAGTCTACCAGTTATATACTGAAATGCATAAAAACTAGGACACAACCAAATAAATCTTGTCATTCTCAAAAAAAAAAAAAAAAAAGACCAAATAAATCTTGATGTCTAAAGATCTATAAATGCATCTAAACGGTTCTTAACTATCTTGGCAACAGTATAACAGAAAAGGAGTTCAAGTCAGGTCTCACCATGTATGGTGAAAAACTACGAGCCAGATCTGAGAAATATACCATTTATAGAACTGAAACGGAATAAAGTTGGCAAAAACCAAATGACTTGACAAATTTTTGTTCATCTGATTGTATGATAGTCATTTTGCACAAGACATAGGCAATTAATGCAACGAGTATTTGTATTGAAATGATTAAGAACAGGGTTCTGAATTGAATTAAAGAGAATTCTCGTTTCTTCAACTACTGCTTGTTAAGTGTCTCAATCACGCCAAGTTCATGTTTTATCTGTCGTTAAACTTGGAATCTACATTTCAAACGAAAGTTCTCAACTTTTGGTTTTCTTTACACGAGGATCAGCTAATTTGTTTGTACTGATATACGTGTATATGAACTACAGAAACTCTTGTACCTTGATTGAATTTCCGAGCACACCAGCCATCTACGCCATCACAGACAAAGCTGGAATAGCAAATTTAATCATATACTATAACCAACAGACTCATTGACCAAACACCGACTACAAAGTAGATTGCATGTGCATTGTGTGCTTGACTGTTTAGGTTTTGTTTGCATCAGATGTTTACGAAGAAGTAATAGAAAAGAAAGTTTTGTTGCTTTCTCCTTGGATTGAAAAGAATGCTCTACACTTTTCTCATATAGACGCGAACTTGACTTTCTCCAGTATCTAAACTCCACCCTACCCCTCTTTCACATTTCAGATTCATATGTGAATTCCTAAAACTAAACGAATCTAAATTCAGATCTCTAAAATTGACATCCAAATCTCTTCTTCCAAATCCACAAATCACAAAAGCACATACTCTCACCTGACAAAATAGAGAATGGAGAAAAGCTGTTTGTTGGAGAAACATATGGCAAAAGCATAACAGTTCATAAGAACCCTAATGTACCCTGCATTTCCAGTAAGCATAAAAATGGATTCAAGAATTGCATTAACTTCACAATGTAGTTTGAAAGTTAAATGCCTTTGACAACATTTAACCAATACAAGACTTTCAAGTACATGAATACCTCACCAATTATATTCGGTATGTAGAAGTAGACTGAAAGCTTTGTAGCCGTGGTTGTGGTACAGATTTCTTGGCCATCAAACTTCCTTTGTAAAATTCAGATTACGGAAGAATAATACACAAACTCATTGACTTGAATGACTAACAAGTGCAGGGCGCTGAAGAGGTTAAGCACAAAAGTATGTCTTCGTGTAACAAGATTCTGAATTCAAAAGCATATATGTTGTATATAAACTTGGGCCATCTTATTGAAAACAAGATAGTTGCAGAACTAATGCCTCTCGCTTTACATGCTTTCTCCATTCTTCCTACCTATTGGTCCAAGAAGATAGCACCCAATAGATAAAAGAAAAGCTAAGCCTGTGCCTATTTCAATTTGGAATGAAGGAAAAATAAGAGAACATAGTCTAATTCTAGTTTACTATGAGTTCAATTGAAGGACCATATATGTTTCCAAAGAGTGATACAAAAGATGCAACAATAACAAGTTTCCTTAGTTCATAAGAAGTGAAATTTGAGAAACAAGTTAACCAGAGGAGCAGTAGTGGCAGTGCAGATAGTATGAATGTTGACATGCAAAATTGAATATGATGGGTGGTTCATAGGGAGACTAAGATTGAATGGTTCAAATTTCAAAAATATAGATTTCATGACTTGTTTAAAACTAACGGAATTACAGTTTACTACTGATGGCGGGGTAACTTTTAATGTTAAGCCTAAGAAAAAAGCACACCGTGGATTCTAGTGCCTCAACGATGCTGCCAAAGCAAGCTAGTTGGCCTTCGTTTCTCTCTTCTAATGCAAGGCCATGACCATTGTATATAAGGTGCATCTATTTCCACCATGCTGGCTTGCTTTGGGATTTCTTACCCTTGAATATATTATAATAAACACCGTAGATGATTCATTTTATGTTAAACACTAATTTTGCTACAGTGGTGACCAAACGGACAAGTTCCGGTGCTTTCCAAATGAATTTTTTTTTTTTAAGTTTTTTTTTTTTTGGGTGCGTTTTTAGCAAAGGACGATGGTTTAATGCTTTATTTCATATCACTACCTAGGTTAAACTTTAATTGTCCCCCATGACTCGAGTATTAAAAAACTTCATTTAGCCCGTGTATCGTGCCACACACAAATGTACATAAGCGATAATAGATTGCCCCCTCAGCTCACTGATGTATAAAATTACAACTTCAAATCATGAATATCAACATAATAGACAATTCAAAAGGAACCCAAAAAAAAAAAAGCTATAACGTGCTTGAAATGGTCACTGGAATCAAAATCCTTAAAGGAAGATCCGATGTTTTCGTATGCCAATAGAAAAGTCAAATTCAAAATCTCAATACAACTCTTCAATCAGATCCAAAATGTATGAAAAGTTGCAGTGTTCAACTAACATCCATTGTTTTGAATCGTAAACTGAGAGAAGCAAAGAAGCATAATCAAAGCTTGAAAAAGAAAGGGGTATCTTTGTATACCAAATCCTAAACTAGTTATACCAAATACATAGCTCAAAGGAGCTTCTTTTCTTTATCTACCAAGTTGGACTGTTTCAGCAACATCCATTGTTGTACGTTAGTATACATAGTTAGGAATGTGAACTGGGAAAAGCAAAGAAGCATAATTAAAGCTTCAAATAGGAAGGGATATCTTTGGGGGGCATTCATGCTTAAATAAACAACATGAAGAATGAGTGAACACAGAGGAAAGAATGTTGTCACAATTGATCTGAAGGCATTTGTCTCCCTTGTGACCTGTCTTCTATTCGGCGCAAGGCTTAAAAGTATAAAAAGAGCAGATAGCGCAAGATATGGTAAAACCAGCTTGTCACGATGTAGAAGAGGGAACATTGAGAATAGGGCATAAAGGGTCATCCAGGTAAATAGAAAAGGTTCTTCACTTGCCAAAAGACTTGCTGGTAGGAGAGGCAGCAAAATAGACTTCTCGTGCACTGAGAATTCAGAATACCAAACATAAATGCAAGCGTCTTCTAGTGTACTATGAAGCATAATGAACAGGAGTTGAAATAAAGGGATAAGCTTTACTTGCCTTGGAATGAGAACAGATAAAATGAGAAAGCACTATTCAGCAACCCATACAGGAAACCTTTTTTACTTGGAGCCCATATCTGCTGAATCATTGAAGGCAGAAAAGTAGAAATAGTTGCACCAAGGCTGAGAACCTTCAGTTGATGTGTTGGAAACAATCTCTTCCATTTTATAAGAATCGAAGTGGTGCACCAAAAGTTAGCCACATAATCCTCATATATTCCTCTCTCAAAAGGAGCAAGACGAGAGAGAACCTGTAAGGTTCACCAAGCTCAAGTTAATTTAACTCTTTTTCTGTGTAAATAAAAACAAGAATGAATCTTTTATTTTATGAAACAAGATAACTACAGTAATTTATAACTCCAATATATCTTATTAAACATTCTGTGCAAAATTACAAAAAGAAAATACAGATCAAATAATATCAACTTTTAATTTATATTTACAGCTCCAACTTCTGACATCAAAGTTGTGCTTGCTGTTTGTTTTGAATTAAACCTACAGGGCAATGCCATTAATAAAATAATTTGGATATAGTAGCAGCTTAACAAATCCCAAATCTCAAGCATCTGAATGCTTGAGATTGAGATGTGTGCTGCACATAAATTTGTGAATCCAGCGCATTGTGCAACAGATGTAACTTAAATACATATCCAGCACACTGTGCAACAACATATGAATCCCAAATATATGGGTGTCCTATATTCATGTCAATACAAAAAAATGTATCAATAGGAGTTTTCCTAAAGGCATTCATTAAAGAATAAAGCTGGATCACATCAGTGTATATACTTTAGTTTGCTCATCAGTTAAAGGGCAGGGTGGAAATTTATCTTGCATAAAATAGGCCTGATACTAGAATCACAGAGGTGTGAGTTTAGGTTATAGTAGAAGCTCATACACAAAAAAAAAAAAAAAAAAGGGAACTGTGTACTTGTGCTTACCTCAAAAAAGGCTTCCACTGAGTGAACATATGGCCACCAGACAACAAGAAATGTTCCTGAGACCACAAGGCCAAGTTTAAACACTTCGAAAATTGGATACCGGCGCCTTATACATTTACCCAGAAGATGGCTGAAAAATGCAGGAGCAAAATATGCACTCATCTGCAAGCGAGCATATCACATTCAGCAAGTAAACATTACCGAGCAGAGACAAATTGCAGGTGAATGAGAAAGATCAGAGCACATTTAACTGGATTAGTAAAAGACTCACTACCTCTCCTATTAGTCTCATTCTACTTGGCTGTATGGAGATAACATCATAACAACATTTCCTTAGGTGTAAATTAAGCCAAAAACCCTCCAACCAATTTACTGTAAAATAAGTCGGGAAATCTGGATTGAGTGAAGTTCTAAAACGTACTCAAGCATGTACATAAGGTATACAGCAGTAAATTTATCGTATGCAACCAGATGAACATACTCATTATTTTAGTAAACTAAACTTTACTAAAGATAAAGAACATACACAGCAGTGGATAAGAATTAAACAGCAGGTACAGCTGGGAAAGCGCAACCAGAGCCAACAAAGGACTATTCAAAATAGAGAAAAACCAAATTACAACAGCGCACCAACTTGAGAAATCAGCAGCAAAAATGACAAAATTAAATTCTGAAGTACACTGATACCCATAAGGACGCTCAGAATAGAACACTTGTACAAATGATCAAGCCATCTCCCTCACATTTGCAAAAATAGTATTGTTTCTTTACACCCAAATATCACCAATAGATAACCATCATAGCACATCTTCTCAACACCAATCCTTTCTTCTCCCCATCAAGGCATTTATATTTTTAGCTCAATAGAGCTATACAGTTAGCTGGGATGACCCAGCTCAACATAGCTCTTGAAACAGCCTAATCCAAAGTGCTACAGCAATTGAACAATGTGAAAATAGGTGAGTCCACTCTCGCTCTAGCTTTGCACATCAGCACCAGTGAGGAGAAAAACTAAAAGAAGGCCTCTCCTCTGCACCATATCACAGGTATTAATCTTGCCACAAACAATAGTTCAGGCTAGTACTCGTACCTTGGCATTCCAGATTACAGAGGAGGGAGTAAATTGTGAGAATGGGGTTGCCCATCCAATGTTTTGAACAAGATTTACAACAAAATATTCCCGAAAATTAACATTCACCTTCTCCTATCTGATCTAGAAGGAACCAGCAATACTCTGATAACTTGAGAAAATGTTGCTAATTTGAGATAATGAACTTCCAGGTCATGTAGATAATGAACCCCGAATCCTGACTTACAGGAAAGACACATGTTGACACATTCTGGAAATAGAATTATATCATTTGGGATAATCAGTACAAGCGATGAAAGGAATGAAAATAAGCTCTCTCCCGGGCCCATCTCTATTCCCAAAACTATACTTTTTCCCTATTCCCCACCACAAAACGACAACAAGCAGTAAAAGAATTGACTCAATGCATATAATCCCAAGGATTACAGATTGTGTTTTGCAGAACAATATTGGACCCCTAGCCATTTTATTTCAGTCCATATTTATTTCTAATGACTGCATAGCACAGTGAATTTTTTCCTCCTGGAATCTCCAAAGCCATTTCACAAGTAGAGCGCTAATTTATTTTCACCAAATTCTCCACCCCGGACCACCTTTTCTTTTACTTGAGTCAACATTTCCCAATTTACTACATGATCTTTATTCCCAGTCCATCTCCTCCCATAAGAAGTCTCTTTTCAGTCTCTCAACACTCTTTGCCACACTGCAGGGATTTGAAATAGGTAGAGATAATAATCTGGTAAACTGCTCCACACCGATTGAATCAAATTTACCCTGCCCCCGCTTCCAAAAAGAGCCTTTTTCCACCCTTCAAACCTCCTTTTCACTTTCTCCACCTACAGGATCCCAGAAACTCACCGCCCTAGGTTCCCTTCTACAGGCAGGCCTGAATATTTCATTGGCCAATTTCCTACTCCACATTCCATAATTTTGGGTCAACTCCCCAAGTCTTCCTACTTGAGACTTAATCCCAGCTACTGAGCAATTTTCCCTATTGACTTTTAGCCCAGAAAATAAAAATGGAAAACACAAATTGATTCAATTATTGTTAAAAGAATAGCCAAGTCCTGGTTTCCTTGGAGAGAAAGAATATTGCATTGTCTGCAAATTGATGATGAGATATTTCTACTTTTCTCCCCACATCAGACCTGTCAAATGCCTCTCCCTGGCTCTATCCACCGTTCTACTTAAACAATCAACAACCAAAGTGAATAAAAAGGAGACAACAGATCTCCCTGTCTTACCCCGGGAAGACTCAAATCTGACCCTTGGATACATACATATCCTTTTTCCAAATCGGTAACAGGTACCACTTTCTTTTGTTTTGCACTATCAATCACATTTCCTGTCTCCTGACCATTTTACTAACCTTGCTTTGCTACCATTCCCATTATTTATCACTTTTTGTCTTATTTATATACTTATTTGCACCCTATTGACGCCAATGTTTTCCTTTTTCTAGGAGGAAAAGTTACAATGTACCAGAACAATTTCAGAAAATAGATAAGGTAAGGAAACATAAGCTATCAGGATGTAGCCCAAACTGAATCAAAAGATACCTGTTTGTGGTTGAGAGCAAGGCTGTATAAGACACAGGCTAGAAGATCTTTATCAGAAAGAATAGCGGCAACAGCTCCCACAGTCAGACCCAAGCTGATGCAATTGTACTGACAAAAATCAATAAGGATGAAAGGAATAAGATTCAAGGTCCAGAATATTACTGTACATACAAAGAGAGATAGCAAAACCTAGAATGCTACAGTTAACTTAATTCTAACCTGGAAATGACCATGATCAATTAAGATCAGGCACGGATTGAGTAAAATTATTGCAATGTGCCATGCTATGCCACCCATACGGCCCCTTTGATTACGCCCACTATAGTAAACAACAATAAAATAAAAAACAGCAGGAAAGAACACCAAGGCATCGGATGATAACACTGTCCACCTCATAAGAAGTTTCCTGTAAGAAAGAACATTTAGAATGAAGGAGAAGTCAATGGTAGAGTTATAAAACGAAATTTTGAATGGGTCATGTTACAAACCCCAAATAGGACTCATGGCCGCGGGAGGTGAAAAGAGCAACTGATTCAGGACTAAAGAATCTGATGAAAAGACCATGGACATAACTCTGATAAGCAGTGAGAGGAGGGTAGTCGAGACCCCAGTAGCTGAGATCATTGAGGGTAGTGTTTCGATACCATTCGTTGAGTGGGAGATTAAGGGTGATTTCCATCCAATGCCGCTGTGCTTCAAAGTCGCCGAACTTGGGGGGAGTTGCAGCACCAGAGTAAGGATGGAGTGACACAGCGAGTCGAACCAAAAGGGAAAACAATGCAATGCACAAGAATGAAGGTGTAATTCCCTTGTGCACCAACCACCACCAAGCATCATCGCCAGAATCAACAATCTCCTCTTCTTCTTTGCTCTTTTTTGAGCTCTTCGCCATTTTGTCTACTTGTCTGACCAGAGAAAAATACCATGAACAGTGAGACTAGGGGAGAAGTTGAAATCCATAAGAAGAAGTTATTCAAAGCTTGAACTTTGCAATATATCTATGATTTTCAACACGAATGCTATTGAATTCCAATCGGTAATAGCATAACCAAATCTTCTTACCCAAGAGTGAGTCTTCCGCTGAAGCTCAACGTCGATCTGAAGCTGAGGCTTGTCAAGCCCCCAATAAGATGATTCCTCTGGAGGCCGAAATTGAAATTGAGAACCAAGAAGACGAGAGGTGCGGAAGCCTGGTTGATCTGTTATTTTACTCACCAGCTTCTGCTTACCTTTTTTTTCTGTCTTTCTGTTTTTCTTCTTTTTTTTATGCAAAAAGATTATAATTAAATATAGAAACTTCTCAGAACAAGTCCACCCGTAATCAAGAAAAATCATGTCAAAAAGTCAAGGCGTCGACCGGTCAAGAAACTATTCACTGTAACTGGATATGGGTTTCTACTAGTTTGTTTCTTGACAAGTCAGTTTTATTGTTCATTGATTTTTTTTTAAATTAAAAAATTGAAATAAATTTGATGTAAATAGATGTTAATAATGAAGATTATGGATAATTAATGTCATATTAGATATAAACAAATTTGGAAGATGAGAGCTATATGAAGAGGAGGAATGTGTAACTATGAAATATAATTTGAATTAAGAACTTATTAAAAAGATTTAGAATTAAAGAATTTTTTGAAATATATTTGAATTAAAAATTAACTTTTCTTACCATTTATAGCTAGTTTTTCTCCTAAGAAAAAAAAACTGTTTGTTTTAATTACATTTGCAAGCATATTAATCGAAAAGGTTTTTGTCTATTTATCCCATTTTTAGAGATTTTTTTCTCACTTACCCCATAAAGTTTTTTAAATTCCCTCTCACCCAAAACACTCTAAGGAGATCTTCCCTAATACTCCATTAAGATTTTTTTTATTTTTTTTAATACGATTTTACCCTCACCCTTTTGTTAATAAGGGAGAGAGAGAGAATCGAAGAGAAAGAAACCATGGGAGACTTTGTCGGAACCCAGTTACTGGTCGTCGGAATCCGGTCAACTTTCGCCAGAATCCAGTCACCGGTCGCCGGATTCAAGTCACCAACTGCTGCCCACCGGAATTTACTGAAAATCTCACCGGAAAGTTTTTTTTGCCCCCAATAGACATCTATTACCCCCTAATAGATGGGTAATAGACGTCTATTGCCCCAATAGTCTATTGACTCCTAATAGACGCCTATTGTCTCCCAATAGACGACTATCAGTCATGTATTGCCCTCCAATAGGCGTCTATTGCCCCCCAATAAGACTTTCAGTTGCCAGAATGAGAACTAATCTCCCTAAATTTAGGCAAATAAAACTTTGATTAGAGAAAAAAGAACAAGGAGATCATCAATTCAAAACTTCTATGGTCCCCCAATAGCCGTCTATTGCCTCCCAATAGACTTGTTTTTTTTTTTTTTTTGCTTTTTTCTTTCCTTCTGGGCCTTATGCCCCGTTTTACCCAAAAAAAAAAACAAATAGAGATGAGGTTTGACACTCGTATACAACAAATGCTATAGAGATGAGCTTAACAACAAAACTTTACATAGAAAGCTGGAAACAGGATTGAACTTTTTGCATTACATTAATTCAATTAAAAGGTCAATGTCACACAAAGATCAAAGCGCACTAAACCAAATCAACAATATAAAATTAAAGAATATAAATTCCAAGCACTTGCAGACTTACTACTGCATGCAAACATTTGCCACAAATCATAGTATGATGCAGGAGCTCCGTTGTCTTCAACTTCATATTAGAATAATGGATTCAAGAACCATCTGCGTTGGTTGCAGTGGTGGTGCTCACATATCATTTAGCCTCCAAGAACCAACTCAGTTGTATATCTTTCAAATGTTCCTTTCCAGAACACAAGAACAAAAAACCCAGAAAATAATCAATCCATCGCTGACAACGAAAGGAAAGGTGGTGCAGTCCATAGCCGACTTCTTATCTTCGACGAGCGAGGAGGACCAGATCCGCCGATTCTCACATGAGAGCTCTTATCTACCCCAAGACCGGTGATCCCACACCCAAACCGTCGGATTCTTCGACCTCGTCACGGGAACCGGAATCGAACCACACATCTCTCTCTAGAATCAGAACCGGAATCCTTCGGTGAGAGGTGCCTGTGTTGGACATCGAAGTCCTTGTGCCAGTCGTTATCGGAGGTGAAACCAAATGGAATCGCTTTTTGGAGGACAGAGAGAGGGAGGGGGGGGGGAGAGAGGGAATGAGTCTGAGAATGGGATAGGCAGGTAGTATGTAATTTCTTAATTGTTCGGAGGTCAAATTTGTCTTTTTGTTTTAGTGGGTAAGTGAGAATAACTTGATCTATTTTGGTGCTTTGGATCAAGCACCCTTAATTGAATGCCATTGGATGGAGACTTTAATTAAAACCAACGACCCAAGATTAGTTTCAAAGAAGAAGCCAATAGCATTGAGCCACGTGCTCACCAAAACCCCACTCTTTTAGCTACTTGCATGTCTCTCTATTCACCCAACTTGTTGACATCACCCATAATAGGGACTGGGCTAAGCTGGCAACCGGGGAAGAAAGGTCAAGGAATATGTCATCAGCTTGGCCTTTTTCTTGGACTGGGTCAAGAAAAGCCAGATTTTGGCTGGTCAAGGAAGGCCCGGTGCAAGGAAGATTTTGGTATTAGAAGGTCACCACCTCACCAAATCCATGTGGAGGCTGGTCAAGGAAGGACCGGTGGACTTGCTCTTAGCGGTTAGGTTTTAAAGGCATTACTTGAAACCGTGTTGGTCCAAGAAAGGCCACCTAAAGAGATATGCCCTGAATTTGGAATTGCATCAACTATAAAATTAGCTTATCTAAAAACATGTATAAAAGTAATAAAAGAGAACATTGTAGCAATTTTCTGAATATCTTGAATAACCTTCATTATACTTCCTCATGTTTGTTGCTCTGGTGTCAAGATGACTATGGGCTGCTTAACATACCATGTGATGACCACGTGATGCACAGAGGAATGATGCAAAGGTTTTTTCTTACGTTAGGAAAACTTCTAACTTTCACAAGCACAATAAAGATGATCTTGATCACTTCGTTTTGTTGTCATATGCTTCCTTTTTCTTTTTTTCTCTGAGAAGAGGTACGTGTTGATATCATACATTCGGTGTTGTTTGATTTTCAATGTTCTCAACCATATTTGTTGGTGCTGCAGTTGCTTTTACTTTTCATAATTGTTGTCAGTATTCATTTTTCTGGATTCTGAATAAGTCCTTTGTTATATCTCTATATGACCTAATAAATAGTGTTAACTTTCCTTCTGCAGGTTGAGGCTGAAGTCTAAAACTTGGAGTAGCTCAAGTCAAGTAGGCTCAGAGAGATCATTTTGAAAAAGAAGTTGAAACTGGAGGACAAGCTGTTGGATGCTCCACCCGACACACTAGGTGCTGTTGCCTTAGCACTACACTATGCAAATACGAGAGAACTTTAGTGGCAAATATTTCACCCTACGTAGGAGCCATCAAGTTGGTTGAAGGAGGGCAGTTGGTTAAGTTATAATGCTAATACATATATTCACGTGCAACATATGTGCATGTTTTTGGAACCATTATATTGTATCAGCTTTTGCTATCTTTCAATCTATTTAGCTAAAATGCCTTCTTTTTTGTTTTATGATACGGATGGATACATGTGTTGGAAATTTTATGATTTAAAATTAAAATATATATTATTTATTTCTTTCTTTATTTTGGGAGTTATTTTTATTTTGTGTTTATTACTCTATTTATGGTTTAACAGTTTTATGTTATAAATATATGATTATTATTTGACCGTTATATGGTTTATGAGGCTAATTATGGTCATGGCAAGCATGACCTATATAAGGGTACATGGCTAGAGTTGGAAGGCATTTGGATATATTGTCGGATATGAAATATCGAGATGGTCGGATAAATATCAGGGATATTGTGCGAAGAAAATGCATTCCACAATCACGCAACCACTCTAGCACAACACCCTAGCTATCTAAAGTCCTCTTCCATATTATACATATATCTATTTTAAGTATATACCGTTTTGAGTGCACAAGTGATTAAGGTTCAATGGGGCTTTTTAGCTGCACGACGGAGCTCGAAGAGTTGTTGGATCTTGGGGGAAGTTCGTCATTCAACCCTATGCAGTAGGAGACGAATCTTCTCTTAGGACAGTGCGCTTGCACGCCTCGACTCGATAAGTTTTCCTATATAAAAAACTATATATTATATTATTTTCTTACTTTATTTCATTTCCTTGTCTATATTTCAATTCTTATTTCCCAAGATATTTCCATATTATTTTATTTTAATTTTACAGAAATTCCGTCCCATATTTTTTACAACAACATGATGCTACCTCTTTTGGTACATCAAATGGTTGAATTAGAGTATTGCAATGCCTAAATCTTATATTGTGCATTTTTGTGCAAATATTTTAGGTAAAGAACCGAAAATAATAAAAAAATAGTCAATTACGCTACATTGTATGAATACGCATATATCGTTAATCATACAACAAATCAATTTTAATCACACAAAGGTACCTATAAAATTTTGTCGTCTCATTAATACTCACACAACAGAAAATATATATATATATATATATATCAGTTGTCCAATGTTAAATTATACAATGGTCCTTATAAAATTTTGTTGTCTTATTAGTACTCACACAACAATTCCCATATTTTTCTTTTGTATGATATGTTAACCAACAACAGTATGGTATTACTGTTGTTGTCTGAGTGTCGTTTTTCTGTTGTGTGAGAAGTTAACCAACAACGGTCTCTACTTACTTATGTTGTCTGACCACTATTGAAACAACAATTTAATGCGTCGCATCCAATTTATAGCATTGACATGCTCATAATTGGTACAACGGTTATAACTGAAGCATTGTGTCTATAATCTACACATAACGGTGTTTCACCGTCATCACACAACACCGAGATAGACGTTAAACATGGCCCAAATCACACAACAGATTTTCACCGTTGTGTGATGCACTTTTTGTAGTAGTGGGGATTGTGGGGAAGCCTTGAGATTTTACTAGTTTTTGAATGTTTTCTTTTGCCATACTTTGGGTGATTTTTATCACGCTAGCATTGAGTCCGCCTTTGTGACGACGTGATGGGATTACGGCAGCCTGTCCGCCTTTGTGACACTGGTTACTGCCTTTGTGACAGTAATATTGAAGCCAGTATTCTAATCGCTATACATAGTGGCGTAAGGGTATATACGAGAGTATGAGAGTACTTTAGCCTGGGAAGCTATCACCTGAGCCTGGGAGCCTCACTCGTATGACTATCATCTTCCCCTACTTATTATATTATTTTTGACTAGCAGAGCTAGTCCTATTTCCCTTAACTAGTGGGGCTGGCTTGTCTTTACGAGGTTCTCGATAAATAACATAATAATCAATATGGTCGTGGCCAATTGGTAATAACTTGAAAACTTAAAATTGAAATGGCCGTGGCCAATTGGTACCACTTGAAAACAAAATATTGAAAACATATGGTATAAAACTGAAGCAGCAAAACTTAGAGGAAATTGGTAAAACTTAGCGGTAAAAGCAGCAAAAGTTAAAATTCTAATTAATTAATTATAATATAATATTAGAGATTAGTTAGAGATAAGATTGACTAACTTTCCCAATTTGGTCTGGGAGCTGTGTTTAGGGATGAATTTGGGAGATTGAAAGGTGCTTTAGCTGTTCCCCAATTGGGCAGGTTGAAGCCCAAGGTTGCTGAAGCGTTAGCTTTGTTGCACAGTCTGAAATTTGTTGTTCATGCTGGTTTTAGGAATCTGGAAATCGAAGGAGATGCTCTCAATGTGATTAACACTCTCCATGAGAATGGTGTTGATCTCAATGAGGAAGGAAATGTATTGGATGAAGCAAAAGAGGTGATAAGGCAATTGGACCATTGCAGCTGGGGACGTGTTAAAAGGAATTGTAATATGGTGGCCGATAAGATTGCAAAAGAAGCTTTGCCTCTTGCTAGCCCTATGCTTTGTCTACAGTTAGGGCCATCATGGCTGCATAGTTGTATTGAGAGGGATAACTCTCATAACTAGTTTGTATATGGATGTGGTGCTCTTTCCGAGTCCCAGTTGGGAAAGGTTTTAGTGAGACTGGGAAAGGTTTTAGTGAGGCCACTAGATATCCATAATCGTTGTACCTCTGACTAGTTAATTGATTTGCTTTTTTGATCAAAAAAAAAAAAAAAACTTTTCCAAGCATAAAGAAATCCCTATTCCACCAAAATTCTCAAATCAACATAACAATGTCTTGCCGAACAGAATCCACACGTCGTTCCCTACGACTACGAGGTTCTGATCAAACCTCGCTAATCATCATATAATTTCAGAAGTAAGATTAACATATTGTTAAACTCATACTTTTTATACAATATCATACATTACTATGCATGCTAAAGATTCATATTACTATTCATCTCTTGTAAATCGGAGTCCAAATTATGTTATAGATTGTGTGATTCGATGAGGTTAACCAGGTATGTCCTGTAATATGAAAAAGCTTACATTTTTCTCATAATTTTCTCATAATAAAGTGCTATAATCAAATGTGCAGATGATTCCTCAAACTGAAGGCTTATTTGTGAACTTGACTGAAGATTATGAGACACAATTCCGAGAAGGTGGAGGTCTTTCAGATGATGATGAATTCATGAGGATGATGGATATTCCCACTGCAAACAATACCAACATTGGAAAGCTGAAATCATTCCCACCTATTAACATGAATGAGACGTTAAGCTCATCTGACATTCCAAATGTTGGCAATGAGGTACCAACTGAATCTGGAGTAAATATCGATGAGAGCGTTGCACAAAGTAGATCAAGTAAGAAGCGTAAGCGAAAGACGCGAAAAACTCGAGGAAAGAACAAGCCCAAGTTTGGATTATAAGGTCGAGAAAAATTACAATTTAATGCCATTGGGCAACCTGTGCCCCAGATAATAATGTAGCACAATTAAGTCGGTTTATTGGACAACTTGCAGCTCAAAGCTCAAATTTTCCTCTTAATGCTAAAAATTGGGCTGAGATTTGTAGGAATGGGAAAGTAGAGGAGGCATGGCTGACTGTTCAAGTAAGCAATTACCTTAAATTCACTTTTGTTGTAGATACAATAAATATTGTGCTTTAGGTATTTATTTTAAATGCATTATATACTTAGGATGCATTAGATTGCTCGGATCCTGAAACTTTAGCATTGGCATCTGATATCAAAGATGTGATTGTGGATAAACTACATGAGCTATGGAAGTCCTTCAAATACAAGCTGAAAAAAAAAATGGTATACACCATTCAAGGGAATAAAAAGGAGGTTTATATATGAGAATAAGCACTTTCATGCAGGGCAACGACGTGCTTTGGTGAGTAGGTGGGACGAAGCAAAAAAATCAGGTACATTATTCCTCTTGTTTTGAATGTTGATGTATTGATGTTTAATTAAGTACATAAGCTATGCCCTAAGGACTGCATGTAATAATAGTTCACTTCAATGTAGGCGGTTGCAGAGACAAATATCACAAATCGACAACAATTAAAGTTGCATAAAATAACGGAGAAATTTTTCCATACTCCTGTCATTCCACATGGCATATGTGACGCACAGTTTTCATTGGTCCATGCCATGTCTTCTTTTTATTTGTTAAATAAATTATTACTTCTGTTATCTCTTCCTGGAAAAATAGAAATGATGAACACCAAAACACCAAACCTTAAATCCATGAATATATGTTGTCTAAATGGATCAGTACCCAAAATCTCATCATTTTAGATCAAGTGAGTGAAGAAAATGATATTTCTACATGTTAATTAGTAATATGGGGAGGAAATGAAATTCAAACAAATAGGAAAATAATTGTCAGGATCCAACAGAAGGTACAGAGGTCCTCCCGGAGGACTGGGATTTGATCTTTTAGAGAATTCCAATAAAGGAATAATTAAACCCAACCAAATCCAAGCGAATAGCAATCAAGCAATAAGCTCAAAAAAAATAAAAAACAATTTAATTATGGAAGGAGGAAATCAAGGACGATCACTGCAGGTCAAATTATATGAAAAAGATGTTTAGATCTACCAATTTCCCAAATCGCCCTCTACAATATTGCTGGCAGTTTTTAGCCCAAGTGCTTTGCGAATTTACACATGGTCAAAGAGGGCTGAATGTCCAGATCTAGTTCATAATTCCAAGCTTTGGGAAAATTGTTTTGGTTGACGGCGATAAGGATCAGTTCATAACGAAAAACAAATATACAAAGAGGAAATGATGTGGACCAATGAAAATTGTGCGTCACATATGCCATGTGGAATGACGGGAGTATGGAAAAATATCTTCAAATTATGGGAACAAAAACCTATGCTCAAATGCGATATCAATGGGTAATGATTTTCTAAAGCATATACAACTCCACCAACTTTCAACTACTGATGGTTAGTTTTTAATTCAGTAGGTAGTTGATGATATTACATAGGTAATTGATATTCACCGACGTTAACTTGTTGTAATTGATGTATAGCATCTTTATTGTTAGATTCATTATCTGCAAACATGTGGTATGGATGAGTAAAAACTTTTAATTATCTCTTAGATTTATTCACTTGAAAGTTATTTGTTTTAATTATCTGCAAACATGATGGTTAGTTTTTAATTCAGTAGGTAGTTGATGATATTACATAGGTAATTGATATTCACCAACGTTAACTTGTTGTAATTGATGTATAGCATCTTTATTGTTAGATTCATTATCTGCAAACATGTGGTATGGATGAGTAAAAACTTTTAATTATCTCTTAGATTTGTTCACTTGAAAGTTATTTGTTTTAATTATCTGCAAACATGATGGTTAGTTTTTAATTCAGTAGGTAGTTGATGATATTACATAGGTAATTGATATTCACCAACGTTAACTTGTTGTAATTGATGTATAGCATCTTTATTGTTAGATTCATTATCTGCAAACATGTGGTATGGATGAGTAAAAACTTTTAATTATCTCTTAGATTTATTCACTTGAAAGTTATTTGTTTTAATAATTAAATACATTCATGCTGCTGCACCAAAGGAGTTTGATTTCATATACTAATATCTCTTCTTCTTTTATGATGAGAATGCATTTACTAATGTTGATGGACATGTATGATTTCTTATATTTGCTAATTGTAGTTGCTTCAGTTTCCAGGTATATTATTTGTCTCTGTCAATTGATTCTTTTACTTTTTCGTGTTATCGACACAACTCATGATAATAATTTTGTTTGTAGGAACGTGAACATCCTGAAGAAGTACTTGATAGGGTGACATTCTTTGGCCTTGTATACTCATCAAGCAAGAAAGATCCAACTAACCTACAGCCTAGTAATGAGGAAGCTAAGAAAAAATTTGTGAGTGCTTTAAGGGCTATGGTGTTTTAAATTTTGGTTTTGCAATAAGTTTTCATTATTGTGCTATTACATGTCAATGCAAATAGCTTATTTACGTTTCATACGCATATGCTGATGATAGATGTATTGATCATGTATATAAAGAAACATATTGTATTGATATAGAAGAATATTATCCAGAAGAGCTTTAGCCTCCACGGCCTATTGAAATTGCAGATTCCCTCAGATAATCATTCAAGTAATCGAGCAACTTTAATTTAGTCTATGGGTTAGTTTTTCTTTTCAGTGTCTAAAACTATAAAGACGACTTTTGTTTCTCTGAGATGTAGAAAATGTGGTGTAGGATTAAAGACCGTTATTAACTATAGCTGTGGTCAAATTATTATAGTTTGTAAGTAATAAATTCTACAATATACCATGGTTTCATAAATGCTCTTGTTCAATTATAGAGCAGGTCACATAGAGCATCAGAAAAACTTTAATTCAATGTAGCTTGTTATGAATTTTCTGGACGTCCTCTTAACATATAATCATTTGAGTATTGTGTATTCCTAGGGTAGGATTTGCATTAAATACGTGTGTCATGCCTGATGATCATTATGATATGGTATTAAAAAAAACAGTCACTAGCAGTAAACAAGTTGATTATTGAATATTATATTTGCAGGATGAATTACAAGCTAGAGAATGATGTTCGAAACGAAGGCTGTGAAGTAACTTCTAAGGTTCGGAATGAAATTTTTAACAAAATAATGGACCTGAAACGAGTAATCGGGTGTGTGGAGACTGAATTGGTGCAAAATGGGTAGATGTTCCAACGATTATTACCCAAAAGAATGGGATAAAACATAAACTAATAGCCTTGAGAGTGAGGCATATGAAGCACAACACGTAGCAAATGAAAGAAGGGAAGCAGCTTTGGCCTAACAATTGAAAGAATCAGTTGAGAGGGAAGAGGCATTGAGAGCTTCTTATACACAGCTGAACAAGAAGTTGGAATCATTGGATACACAAGTGGGTGCTAATCCTTTGACCCAGATTTTTGCTGCAGCGGGGATATATTCTATGGAATCATTGGATCTTGGCCGTCTCATACATTTTATTCTAAAGAAACCGGACAATCCGCAAGCAATATCTACTTCAATTGTGCAATAATATCAATCAAAGTTGCACGACTTGTCAGGTAATGGTTAGAACTTTCTACCCTTTTGAAAATATTAACAAGTTAGTGACTGTTTTTTGAAATATGTAAAAGTAGACTTAGATATCTACTTAGATTATCAGCTTCTAGATCCAATCTTAGTTAGGATGGATCTTTTGATAGAAACAAATTTCATTCTATTCAGTTTCAATGTGGCTTAGAATGAGATTTGCTTTTGGTATATGGAAGTTGTGATGGTAGCTTATTAGATCTAGTGTTTGATATGTACTTGTAAAGTCTGCTAGAATTCCTAGCGTGGTATATTAAATGAAAATGTGTTAATTAATAGTTAAGTCTATGTTGCTACAGGTTGTGTTTTTTTGTTTTTTGTTTTTTTTTTTTTGGTTTTTTCAAGTGTGTTAGAAATATATACACGACGTTTTTTTATTCAAACTATAACTGTATCTTTGAGAAATTTATTTGTTTCTTTATTTATTTTTAGACTGGGGAATATAGTTTGTTAATCTGTAAATATCACTGTAGTGATTCATTGGGTAGATTTTATCTTCCTAAAAATTACGAGGTCACACTTTTTTTACCATAAAGCATCTACGATGGGGCCCAATAGTAAAATCGGAATAGTCTGCAAAACCATATCGGTATTATATTAAAATTTCCAAATAATATTTTTTTTTGATAATTTTGTACCAATTGGCCACTGATGAAAGAAGATAAATTAAACAATTGATGTCTCAATATGGGGACTGATTTTAGAGTAGCAGAGGTTGTGATTGATGTTATAATAATATATAGAAAACATTGGTTACTATTCATTGTCAGAAATGAAAAGTAAGGCGCGTGAAATTTTTTTTGGCAATGGTACCTAAGGTGGGACGGACAGATTCATCTGTCGCTAAGAGACACAAACCCCAAATGGAGTTGGTACAATTAGAGTGAGACATGGTATTGGAGGCTGAAGGCCAACAGCCACCGACATCTCTCTCCAATAGTGTCAATAGCCATGAAATAATGGTGGTGGCTATAGGCCAAATAGCTAGTAGTGAACATCTCACATAAAGATGACAGGAACCAACTTAGCAGGCTTTTGGTTCTCAATAATTCGAAAACAATATAAATGTCTTTCTTTTCCTAAAAAATATGTAAGATAGCAAACCACTGCTCTGCATAGCGCTATTGACAATTGCAAAATGTCCATTAGTTTGAAAAGTGAGAGAGAGAGAGAGAGAGAGGTTATTAGCCTTTAGTTTAGATCCTCTTTTGGACACAGATACTTAGAAGCAAATGATCGATTTGAACTCTTGGGGTAAGTCTAAGGTATGTTGATATTTGTTATATATCAACTTTTTAATAAATATATATTAATTTAAATTAGTTGTTGAAACCTGTTGTACATGCCAACAATTTTCTACTTATAAAACAAAAAAAAGTTATACAAGTTAACGGCTAAGGAAGTTACCATTATTGAATATTCTGAACCGTTAGATATATTCACATTTCATTTATGTCTAATAGTCTAAAATATTCAAAAAAGTTGATGTATGGTATACATCAACATACACTAGAATTTTCCTGAAGTCTTAAGGACTCGAACAATTTCATAAGTCAAACTGAAGACTATATATGACAATGAAAAAAAAAATACTGGAGGTACACAATGAATAATTCAATAAGCATAGTATGTACTCTCCCTCAATATATGCTTGACACAAATAAAATAGCACACAGACAAAATAAGCACATGAGATGATGATAAATGCATATAAGAGTATTACGCTAAAGTGAACCAACTTCATCAAAGGTTGGAGAGAAAGTAAGCGTTCATAAAGTCCCCAAATAATCATGGATAAGAGCATAGAGATTTTTATTTTTTATTTATTTATTTTTATTTAAGAACATATATGCGAGGAAAAAATATAGTTTTAGTCACTCAACTATCGCTTGATTGACTTTAGTCACTAATGTTTATAAAATCTCACTTTAGTAACTCAACTTTAACTTCGACCATCATTTAGTCCGCCGGTGAATTTTTTCAATAAAAAAAGTCACATGAAGCTTCACATGCTATTTTTTAAGAGTTATTTTCGTCCTATAATTTCAGAAAAATTCAACCTATATTCAAACCAAAGGTCTCACATCTCTTCAACATCTTAAAATAACCGTTGAAAAATGACATGATAGGCGTCATGTGACTTTTTTTATTGGAAAAATTCACTGACGGACTAAAGTGATAGTCGAAGTTAAATTTGAGTGACTAAAGTGAGATTTATAAACATGAGTGACCAAAGTGTAGATCAAGCGAAAGTTAAGTGACTAAAACTGTATTTTTTCCTATATGCAAAATCAAAATCATCAATCTCACTGCATATCTCACTCTCAAGTTAGTGTGCATGTCAGCTTCTGCATAAGCAAAAACTCACTCGAAAATCATAATTGACGAAACAATATCAGGAAAAACTACAAAGCAATCAAACTCTTAAGCTCAGAAATAAAATGATGATTTGGTTTTTACTAAATCGAAATAGCCTTTACATAGGTCGACTCTGATACTAATACGCAAAGGATTGGGAGAGTAGGCGGTCTGAAGCACCGATTCAGTGCATGTCAGTGAGAAGAAAAAGACTAAGTAGCCATCAACTCTCAGGATATGGAAGAAATTTTTTGACAAGAAAAAGACACAAATGTCTTTTCATAGCAAAAAAAATTGTACTTATTGAAAAAATTTGGCTAAAATTAGACTGATTGGAAAGACCCTAAAAAAAAAAAAAAAAGACAAATGGGATCCAGGTAATTGAGTTACCAACAATTGTTCGTGGGTGAAGCTGGTGAGGGTATAATAAGAAGATTCTGAAACCTCAGTGTCTTCCTCTTGCTAAGAAGAGAGAGATAGAGTGAAGCAGCTAGCTGATCATTATCGAAATGGGTGACAACCCTTCAGATCTTAGTCACACACACACACACATTCACAACACAAAATCATCAATCATAAATATCTCAAATCACAACATCTATAGCTCATATCAATAATCATATCGGCCATCAGTTCATTCCTTCTCTTCTGGTGCTACAACTACAATGTCGGCCACCAGTCTATCCCCCCGCATCTGGTGCCTCATCTCCAGTTATGACTACCAGTCCAGATTTTGAAACCCCGGTGTTTTCCTCTTGCTAGGAAGAGAGACAGAGTGAAGTAGCTAGCTGATCATTATCAAAATGGGTGACAACCCTTCAGATTTCAATCACACACACAAACACAACTCACAACACAAAATCATCAATCATAAATATCTTATATCACAACATACATATCTCATACCAATAATCATATCAGCCACCAGTCTTTTCCCTCTCTCTTGGTGCCACAACCATAACTTCGGCCACCATTCCATCCCCTCGCTTCTGGTGCCTCATCTCCAATTATGACTACTAGTCCATCTCCTCTCTTCCGGTGTCATAAGTTGAGACCACTGGTCCATCACCTCTATCTTAGTTTCACCGATCACATTTCACAAATGTAAAATAAATTGATCAATGATTCTAACGTCCATAATCCTGCCAAAATCTAAAAATCATAATGAATATTCAATCTAGACCATTTATCCCAAATCAAACTCAGGCTCAAATTCAATGAATTCATTGATAATCAATAAATCACAACTAAAATAATCTGATTATTTAATAGGATTTAGGTAATTACCAAACTGACGAATACCAACCGATATTTTAGATTTGGTAAACCGACTTTTTGGTAATCGAGACCGATAAAACCGAAATCGAAAATTACCGAAAAAGTTGGTTTGATTTTGATAAATACTGAATCTACCAATTATCTAAATATTAAATTTACATCTATAGATTCCTCAAATTAAGCTAAGCTCTACCTCAAGAGCTAAATTATATGGCATGAGATGGGCTCATGCACCCCCACGTGATGCCAAAAGTGGTTGTGAGTGGGACCCATGCGCTGACAGTCCAACCCCACATCAGGGGGCAAAATCTAGTGTAATACCCTGAAAATTTATTATTATTTTCTGAGGATTTTCTGAAATTTAAATTGTGATTATTGGACGGTTTCGTGACTCGTGGATGGAGCGGAAGTGTTTAGGACGAATTATTATTCGAAAAATATGGTTTTAGGGGTTTCACAAAGGTTGACTTTTTATACGTTGGGATTCTCCGAAAACTTGCTCCACAAAAATTGTAGAGCACGTCGATACGAGTTCGTGGATATGTGGAACGTGAGAATCAGAGTTCGTATGAGAAAGTTATGAGCAATTGAAAATTGGGAAAATTCTATAAATAGGGGAAAAATCCGAAAATTGCAGAGAAGGACACAATTTTTCCAGTTTCGGCGAAAAATCCATTTTTCTCTCTCTCTCTCTCTCTTCCTACCCGAGACCAGATTTGTTCCTCTCTGGTTTTCCGGCCATAACTTCCTCATTCGACCACTGATTAACGTGAAAAAAAATGGGCTTTTCTCGTCACGACCCCTTTTATGAGTTTGTAGAAGAAATCGAAGTGAAATACGAGCTGTATGAGGCGCTACAAGGATGAGAAGAGAACCTCATCGGGACAAAATCGCCTCCATCTGTTCTTCCTTTTCCGGCCACCATAGCCGGTGGTTCTTGAGGGCTTTTGGAGCCCATAGGACGTTGATGCTTCTCCCAAAGCGGCTTGGGACGATTTCACTTGTGGAGGACGAATCAAAGCTTTGAAATTCTAGGGTTCAATCGGTCCGATTTGTTCTAAGGTAAAATTCGATTGATTGGTTTATAATTGGACTTTGATGTAGTTATGAAAGTTGAAATTGGAGTTGAGATGAAGAACTTTGGTGTTGGGAGTTTTGCCAAATTCTGACTTTGGTCCCGCCGCGATGCCGCCACTGTGGTGGTGTTTTCCGGCAGTTTCCAGCCACCTCAGGGATAGTTTCTATTCTTGATTTCGATCTACTCGTCGATACGAGTATTTCGATATATGATACGCAAATTTTGGTGTTCGTATGAAATTGTTTTGATTTTTACTGTTTTATCCGGTCGATTTATTCGATCCGTGAGGATTCGAGCGTCCGATCGACTTGTGGTTTTGTCACATCGATCGTGGAAGTGTTCCGGAGACTTTGGGAGGTCTCGGAATTGGTTTTACCTCAATTTGGCGTTACTTTAAGATTTTGATTCAATTTGGGGATTTGAACTTTATTTAATTATGATTCGTTGACTGAATCAAGGCTGTATTTCCTTAGGTGCTTGATAGAGGGCGTTCTATAAGTTGTCTAGTGGTGTGCAGACGCAGTGAAAATTTTCAGGTGAGTAAATCTCACAATATTTGTTATGAGCAAGATAATCATATTATCTTAGAGTTATTTGGTGAACTATGACTATAGTTGGTATATCTGAGTGAATGGCTACGTAGGTGTATATATTTATGTGAAATATATGTGTATTGGTGCAATTGTTTGATATGGGCGGCATAGGATATGGAAACAGTGAGATTCAGTATTGAGTTGGGATAATAGAATTTCATGTGTTGAGAGACCATGGGTCTAGTATGACCATTCGTAAGTAGTGATTTAAGATATGGTAGCTTGTGTAGGAATATTTGTGTAATGAATCGTTGAAATCAGTGTGATGAATATTGTGATGTTTGTCATGAAAAGCTTGTGTAGGGATATTTGTGTAATAAATCGTTGAAAATTAGTGTGATGAATATTGTGATGTTTGTCATAAAAAGCTTGTGTAGGGATATTTGTGTAATGAATCATTGAAATCAGTGTGATGAATATTATGATGATTGCCATGTAAAGCTTGTGTAGAGATATCTGTGTAATGTTTTGGTGACATCCTTGTGATGAATCTTTGTGATGAATATCATGTAAAGCATGAGTTTCTATCTGTGTGATGATCGGCGGAATCTGTGTGATGATCAGCTAAAAAATGACTATCTGTGTGATGACTGGTGGAATCTGTGAGATGATCAGTGGGATGAAGGCTCGGCTACAGAGCTGAATTGTTATTAAGTTAACAACTATCGAGAGGACTGCTGTGACGGTTAGAACTACTTACGGATGACAGAGTGCTGGGTTATGATGATTATTATGACTTGAATTGTGATTGCTTTGTTTTGCTTGTTTTGAATGGTGCTTGCTTTGTTTTTGTTGGTTTCTATTGATTTATGGTTTGATTGCTTTCAAAAGCCATAGTGGTGGCAATTGGACTCTGTAGTGAGGATAGGAGGTGATTCATTGTTTTCACCTTTAATGTCATGTTGATGACAAAAGCTTCTAGTGGAGAGGAATGAGTGAGATTTCGGAATTCGCCTTAGTGCATGTGAATGACATCAAACAGGGTATGAGGAAGTCTTGTTTGACTGAATATGTGTAATTGGACGTTAGGTTGATAATCTAAGCATAAGGCTTTAGTCACAAGTTGACTTATGTGAGCATGAGATGGAGGGTTATGAAATCGATGGTTGTAGGTGTGAGTTATGTACATTTAGCGTTTAGGTTGAGGTGACCTAATAATGTATTTCTGCTTTGTGGTTTTGAGTTTACTCATACGAGCTTTCATAAGCTTACCGGGTTTGTTGTATGGCAACCCGGTGTATTATTCAAACGGTGTAGGGGTTAAACCTGCAGGTCTGGGTAATCGCTGTTGAAACGGAGGAGGTGTGCTAGCAACTTTACCGTAGGAAGCCAAATCTTGTGACTTTATCGTTATTGAGACTTCCGCTTGTGGTAGCTCTGAGGAGCATTTACGTTTATTTTGTTGTTGACAATTTAATTCGTAAGCTTATGTAATATATGACTCTACGGAACATGTCAATATTGACATAGTGGGTTTAGGGCATCAATATGTAATTGGTTTTAAGGGAAAAAGTTTCTAGATATTTTATATTCATGGCTAAACGTTCACGAATGTATAAATATGAGATTATATATCGATTTTTATTTATGTTAAAATCAGGGGCGTGACACCTATACCAATACCTTCATCACAATAATCATATTAACTTCTGTAACTACGGCAATGTCCAATTTTTTACGTAGAATTCAAAATTTACCTTCATGCTTCAACTCTCCCTCCTCAGCTTAAATCGACGACTAAGACTTATGTGGTTGGAATGAGCATGACAAGGGCTTCAAGACCCAAGTGTTGATGTCGCATGAAACAGCCGGACATCGGAGATCGAATTGGGTTGACGATGTGCGATTTTGCTAGCTTCTTGGCCTCATTTCTCTCTACGGGTATAGAGGGCCAAGCATTGAAAGAGGAGGTGGAGGTTGTCCTTCTCTGACTAGTGGTAGCCGGAGAACTGAGGACTAACCGGGTCCCGTCTCAGGTCAAATCAAGTCAGAAACTTAGAAAAGAGTATTTTCAGCCCGAGGAAGGCAAGTCTCACCCCCCCCTCCTCCAAAAGCAGTTACGGTTATCTTCTTAAATACACACAACAGGAAATATCGAGATTGCCCCTACAATGGTTTCTGAAAAACTCCAACAAAATAATTAAATTTCTGTAGACCGTGATTTACTCATACGAACTCCAATTTTAGTATTTCGCATGTCCACGGACTTGGTTAAACGTGCTCTAAGCTTTTCATGAAGAAACTTTCCTCAAAAAATAAATTAAAGAAAAAGTCAACTTTGAAGCTCTCCCTAAATGATTGAAACAAATGTAAAAAAGTAATATTTAAGTAGTTTACTGTCCAAATGACCAGTAAATCGGTAGTTTTAGGTACATGGCGTAACATTTCCATTGAGTCTTGGTTATTCAAATCATACAGCACTGTATATATCTAAAACATACATATATGAAATTACTGTAAAACACATGCAAATAAAATTATTTTATCATCTAATAACCTAAAAGCAGCACAAATTGCTTTAACTATGACGCACATATTCTTTATTGGATTTTTTTCACTAACAGTATCTGGACACCTAAATGACTTTTAAGATACCCTGAACTTATAATGATACCTGGACTCATTTTTTTTTATTAACATCGTACCTCCGTCCATTTTTTTGTCACGGAGCCGTTGAGTTTACCATGTGTGACGCACGCGAGACAAGAAATGAACGTAAAAAGACTAATTTGCCATATATCTGACATTTTACCTATTTTCAATAATAATAATAAAAAACTATTTATCTTTTATTTTTAAATTTTTTTTTTTACCTTCTCCACCTCTTGTCTTCTTCCTCTACACTCTCCCCCTCTCGACATCTTCCTCTTAAAGTAAATAAATGGAGCCCGAAGTTCACAATTACAGCTTTCACAGTCTCCCTTTCCAATTATAACCGTCCACCACCTACGAATAGTAGTCGTTATCCTCTACAGCTTTCAGAACTAGAGAATTAAGGCTTTCCGCTTCAATAGGTTTTAGGCTCGGGATCGCGACTACGGTTAGCAATGACCTCCTCAAGCCTGACGATTGGAGCGAGCTGGGCTTCGGTGTCCTCATCATCTCTAGCAAGGGGTTGCTCTTCTTCTCTGTGCTCGGCGTCGGCGCTCGACATGGTTGGGCGATCGAGAGAGAGATGTAGAGTAGGAAGGAGTAGTCGAGAGAAGGGTGTGCCAGAATTAGGGGAAACTGCAAAGGTGGGTTTGTATACGTTAATAATATAGAGCAATTAAGTAATCATTAAAAGTTCCACGGTTTCTGGTTTCTGGGTTCTTCCTTCATGGTTTCTAGGTTCTTCGTTCATGATTAAAAGGTCTGGAGAATTTGGTAATTGGAATTGGGGGAGTTTGATTGGAATGTTAGGTTACTTATTTGATGGGGGGTGATGGAGATTGAATATTGATGATGGATATGGGTTTGGTGGTAGTGTGATTTGAGTTGTCGAATTTTCACCCATAATCTGAGTTCTTCACCTTTTGAATTTATTTAGAATTTTTTAAGGCTTAATTTGGACTCGGATTCGGGAAGAACACACTCTATGGAAGCAAAATATTGGAAGGGAGGTGAAGTGAAGAAATGGGTTCTGAAGAAAATATCACCCAGAGAAAGTTAAAGGTTAAGTTTTTTTTGTTTTTGTTTTTTGTTTTCACCGTGGTCTTGAATCAAATTTGAAGAATGGGGATGAACAAATCCCCAGCAAATAAATGCTTGCTGGTAAAATAAATACTGTGTCTTAAGATTTCTCTTGCTAGCGAGACAAAGCTAAAGTTGGGCCCAAATCCGAAAAGTGTAGATCAATGCTTTGCTTTTCAGATTTGTCTTTCAAAATTATCTGAAGTTGGATTAAAGTGTTCGCGGGACAAATCAGAAGAAATTCTTCATTTTTCAATCAAAAAAATGTATAATAAGACAATTTTACCCTTAAAAATCAAGTCACATATGTGAGATGTGCTTTATTTTAACCGCTTCGTAACGGAAAATGAAAGGAGGTACAACATTGATAAGAAAAAAATAAGTTTAGGTATCATGTTTTTTTAAAGAAGGCAATAGCCAATATATTAATGGAAAGCCAGAATGACCCTTACATACCATTCCGCTACTATCTATAGACAGACAAGAAGATGTGTTAGTACCCACAGTGGTACATAGAACTAGGTCACTCATCTGACAATAAATACATCAAAATAACATGAATCTTCCATCGGTACTACTCCGGAAGATTCGCTAAAGACATAAAAAGTGCGTAGCTCCCTGAGAAATTAGGGACTTATTGAAAGTAATAAAGTTACTATCATAGATTTGGGTATAGGGCTAAAAAAACCCCAGCTAAATAGAAGGCCTAATAGGGCAGGCCCAGAGAGAAGAGCTCAGTCTATGGCCCAGCAAGCTAGGATTGACCAACCTAGACCACCCTTCCACCACGCCTAAAGTAGGTTGTACAGTGCCGCCCTATTTGGCTCCAGTTTTGTTTCAGCTGGTCAACAGTCTCTTTTCTACACGGGCGTGCCAGCACCGTTCAGGGTACGGTCGTCGGAGGTGTCCTTTGACCTGACTTCTTTCGAACGATTGTAGACGAGGAGAGCACCAACCTCGTCGCTGGATTCTTTGTGCCTCGTGGTGAGGACTTTGTCTTGTGTTACCAAGTCGATATTCAACGTTGTAGGTTGAGCAGAGCGAAATCACCGGGAAGTAGAGGGAACTTACCAAAGCGTGACTTCAACTTAACTGGTTTGCGAGGGCGTTACCCTTGCTTAGCTGGTTCCTTAACCGTTGTGGTAGCGGTACTACAGTCGGCTCCCGAGGAGAGTAGGACCGAATCACTTTGACAGAGGGTTTAGTGGCACTGACAGTCGGCTCTTGAGAAGACTAGGACTGGAGTGTGATCACCGGTAAGAGAAGGAGAGAAGCTGCCCTTTGAGAGGGGTTGCTCTAGAGAGGCTTGGATAATCTTAGAGATTGTTTGATAAATTGTGTTGTTGTTGTTACTTGTTGCAGCCTCTATATCTAGGCTACCAAGCCATAGTGGTTTGCCTTAAACAAATCATGATGAGTTAGATTTGAGCACTTAAACACTAATGGAATGTTAGGTTTAAGCATTTGGTTAGTCTGCCGCCCCTCCTTCCTTGTTTAGCTCGGTTTCTCCTAGCCGAAGTAGGGAAATGTGCTAAAGTTGACTTTTCATTTCCATGCTTCCATCATTTCCTTTTCTTGCAGCTTGCATAGTCTTCCATAGTAGGCTTTATTTAGCCTCTAAATAATATATTTCGAACTTGTCGACAATATATAGCTTGAGCCACTGACCTTGGCTCAATTTCTCCAAGACACGCCTTGTCAGGGCAAAATGCTCATTTTGGGTCCAAACATTGCCCCCCAGACCTCGAAGTCAAAGGTCCCCGTCTTGACTGAAGAGGTCTTGAATCAGCACTGCTCTTATATTGTTGTTGCTCCAAAAGCCACTTTTATTGGCTTGACTGAAATTACTTGACTGATTCCATATAGGCCTCTAAATAGGCCATAAAGCTTGAATGCCACAATCTGAATTGCCTTTGTCATGAACTGACGCTTTCTTTGCCAACTTTATTGCCCCTATGTATCTGAGGTCTGGTATGCAGTGAATTGGCGAAACTTAGGCAGGTTGTAGGAGATCAAAACTTTAGCGTGCCCCCATGCGAAGGAGACTGCTTTTCATTGCGAATGAGGATCCTTCTCTTCCTTGGTGATAGCTTCACCATGTGTATAGCAGCAAGTATTAGCCTTGATCGCTGGCTCTCTGTTGATTTTCTCAAATGTAGGTGTTTGGAGCCGCTTTGCTGGCTAGATCAAGTTTGATCAAGGCCTACAGTACTTGGAGAAATAAGATGCTGAATAGCAAACTATTTGCTGCCATTTAATCCTTCGTGAATCTTATGCTGAAGAGGATGATTGAATCATGGTTATCGTCATCATGACTTGTGACCAAGTGAAAACCACCATATTTTCTGCAACTTAAGCATCTAAAAAAAACATCAGGCTACTATACTGGCCCTGCGGTGATAGGGAAATATAGGTCATCATGGGCCGGGTTAGGGCCGGCCCTACCCTAAATTTTAGGGCTTTGGGTAGGGTAGGGCAGGGCCCAGTCAAAGTCAACGAAACTTAGGGCCGGGTTGGGCTGGCCCTCCAAATAGGGCTAACAAGGGCCGAAAGGGCTTTATTTTGTTTGAAAAAAAAAAAAATACATTATCTTTTTTTTTTGGTAAAATGTTGCTCAATGTTGTATGACTTATATTGGTAGGTAATTCAAGACTCATTTTTTGTTGTTGACCCTATTTAATATATATACATTTTGTTTAAGTTACCATAATAACATTTATAAATATTTGTTAAAGTAGTTATGTAATCTCCTAAATTAATTGTTGTTTAACAAAGAAAATAATAAAGAATATAAATCTTCCAAAATCAATTACAAGATAATAAAGGGATAAGTTGTATGATAAAAAATGATAAACATATTTAGAAAATAGAAAAAATCAACAATTTTTAGGGCTTATTAGGGCGGGCTTAAAGGGTCGGGCCGGGCTTGGCCCTAATGAGCTCAAAAGGGTCGGGCCAGGCTTCATTTCCAGGGCCCTTACCCTGCCCTCTTTGAAAAAGGGCTGGGCCGACCAGCCCTAAAGTAAGGGTCGGGCTGGGCTTCAGCCCTACGGGTCGGGCAGGCTTGAAATGGGCTTAAGGCCTAAGGGCCAAATGATGACCCCTATAGGGAAAGGTGTAATGCCATCTCTTCACTGTCTTCTTAGATGCGATTCTCAAGATGGAATAATGAAAAATTAATTATCAACTAGAGCCACTCACTTGCCCAGCTAATAAATTAATCTCTAAAAATATATGAGCTATAAATCAAGGTGTAATGGAGAAGTGTTACTTGCGACCCAGAAATGGCATCCAAGAAACCATATTGATTAGGCAGATGAAATCACTGAGAAAGCCGCATTCACCTGGCAGAGTAACATGGGTGTTCGATGCAGAAGTCAGATCGGAGAGGAGAAAAGTCGACTGATGGGCTTTAGTGGTGATCATAGTCAAGCAAGTTTGGGTTCCACACCTCGCGATCGTTTGCCTAATGATGCTATGGCCTATTATGGGCTTCCCATCCGCCTTCCCATAGCGGCTCTTCGGCAGGTGCCTGGTGATTTTAGCAGTTGGGGACCAAGGAGGAAAGTGGGCTTCTGGCCTACCATCACTCCCGAGGAAAAGGTTTGGTATCAGGAGGTCCGAGCGAGAGATTTGGCCTGATGGATCTATGCTTTTGTCTTCCCCATAATACTAGCCCTGCACCACTTGTCGCCACTCTTTGCTTCTGGAACACCTCCAGCAATACATTCGATTTTCGGTTTGGGCTGATGAGCATAACTCTGCTGGATGTTCTTACCATCACGGGGTTGCCCATTGATTTTGACCCCTATGTGCATGGTCAGTTTGATCGCATTCAATTTCCTTTGAGAATGGATATGGCTGGTCAGGGGCATCACATCAAATCCTACCCGGTTTGGCGTGACTATTACCGCACCCAGTGTGACCATATATGAAGTATCGCATTCCTGGAATTCTGGCTTTGCAAATTTATCTTTTGCACTTCTTCCAACAAACCTACTGGATCCTGGAATTCTCTGGCCACTGCTCTCTGCAATGGTATTTGCGTTGGCCTTGGGCAACCTGTATTGGGTGCGTTATATCGCTCCCTTTATAGAGCCGTAATGTGCCCGTTTGATACCGACATTAGTGGTCCCTTCTGGATCCTTGCCTTTTGGTTGCAGATTTATTTCCCTCGCTTCTATCGCGGTGATATTCCAAAGGAACCTCCAGTCCATTCCCTTTTGGGGAACTGGTTTTGCCGCAACGTAAGGTATCGAGCTCCACCCTACTCCGAGTGTTTTATTTACTTGTACTTGTTGGGAAAGATGTCGGACCCAAAAATAGTCATTTCTAGGCGATTCCCTCCTCCCCTTGATGATGCCTTTTTGCCCAGTGGATACGATTATAGAGAAAGAGCCCTCCTGGCCTTTCGTCGCGCCATCTTCTGCTTGGATATTCATCTTGCCACTGACCGCGTAAGTTACGAGCTCTATGCCCCTAACCACTTTGCTCGCCAATTTGAGTTGGCCCAGTTGGTACCCTGGCCTCTGGTTGATTCTACCAATTACTACACCTCTTGGCGGAGATTAGCCCCTGCCTAGATCTACCCCCCTTTCAGAGTCAGTTTACTTTGATAGTGATTCCCCCTTGGGTCAGAGTGCTGTACCCCCTCAACGATGTCGGCGATGATTATGTTGATTGGTGGAAAGAAGTGTCCGTGAATTGTTGGGACTTGCCATTTGACGAACTCTTCATCCTGATCTTTCCTGGCATGAGTAGTCATGGTTCGGAGGACCGGGAAATTCTTGAGCACTTCTCCAACCCTGCAGCACAACCCCCACGACCTATTCTACCTTCTTGCTCATCGCGTCCAGGGATACATATCCACGAACCTAGGGCAACAGTTAGTTTTTGTCTTTCTTCACCATTCCTTTTCCTTGTCTTGATTTTCCCGCTCTTATTCCTGAGTGTGTTTTGCACAAACTACCCGAAGCAGGACAGTCTCATTTCCGGCCGGGAAACAAAAGGCAATAGCAGAGGAGACTCCTGAAGGAGAGTCTTCTCATGATGAAGATCCCGCTGAGGTAATTTGGTTAAGAACGATCCCAAACTTGTATATTTGGTGCTTTCCCCCTTTTTGAGTTCTGATTCTTTTCTCGTACAGGTCACTGCTATCTTTGCTTCCAAACGTGATCGAGCTCAATTCGTCGAAGAGAGTTTTGAAGATGATGAATTTCTGGGAATGGGATTGGTAAACTCTGGCCCCATCTTATCCTATTTAAATTTTAGAATCTGGGCATGATCTTCACTTTGTATCTTTTGACAGGTCCGTCAGAGGACCACTGATCCCTTTCGCCTGAGCGAGGCTGGATCCTCAGCCGCTGCAGAAGAGCCAACTCTCTTGCTAGTTCAAGCATCAACTAACCCCGTGGCGCCTCTTCCATCTCCCACATCTTCAGAGCATCTGCAAGGTCCTACCATTCTAATAACGATCTCCGATAATGACTCCTCGGAGCATGAAAGCGTGAAAAGCCACTCTGAGGATTCTGCCGCTTATGAGGAACTGATGACGATAGAGATTCTCGCGGCACTAGAGGTTCAAGAGGTGAATGAAGCGGGGCCACTTCCTCTTGGTGACCACGAACTAGATATCAACCCGACAGCTTGAGAGGTAAGCCACTATTGGCCAATGCTTTCCATTTCCCTTTAGATCCAAACCCGCTTTCTGACATTTCTGAACCTGATCATGATTCTGTTTGTACAGTGGAGGTGGTCCTTGACACCGAAGCTCTAGCTGGCGGGATGTACATCCTAGGTTTGGATGATGAGGCGAGCAATGGTGGTCTTTTGATTTCAGAAATAGATAAGGCGAGAGTTGAGGCCGAAGGTTCTGCTTTCGGAGCTGCTCGTTTCCAACACTCTACTGATGAACCTTGCATTGAATTTCCAGAGTCTCCTGCGGCTGAGATGTCGGACCAAGCTCAGGGGGTTATTGAGGAAAATTATGCTGAAGATGAAAGAATTGAGGAACCAATCGACCGTCTAGCATTGGTGACTTATGATCATGCTGTGAATCCTCCGCCTCCTCCTCCCACTAGGCTTGAAAAGCTAGCTCAAATCCTTGAGGAAACTCCTCCTACCACCACTAAACTAGCGAGGACAGAGCTTCAAAACCTTTTGGGACAGCGGCGGCTAGGGCCTGAAGAACTCCCCAGGATCTGGGAAGCCATTGTGTTCCTTCGCCGAGAGCATGCAATCAATCCAACTCAGCTCGACACTATAGATAAGCTATTGAAAGACCTTGACGTGGCCCGAGCTCTCCAATCTTCAGTGGAGGCTCGAGCTCGTGCAGCCCACGTGGTATGGAATAACCTCGCTAGTCAAATGGAGACTCTTCGCGGCACCTTGAATGATCGGGCCACTTGCATGGGGGAGATAAGGCTATAGAAGTTAAACTTAAAAGCCCATATGCGACATCTCCAAGCTTGTTTGGCCCATGTGAATAACGAGCTCAATGCGGAGGAAGCCCAACTGGATACTTCATTGGATGCCTCCGAAGAATTGACTCGCTGCTTGGCCCAAGCTGAAGAACGAGCCTTGTTGATTGAAAATGGGGCCCTTGCTGCAGGCCTCCAGGTTGAGGTGCTTTGTGCGAAGCTTGATTTTGCGGGCCGGTCACTTTAGGCCTCTTATGGCTTATAGTAGTGATTTCTTTAGATCCAATTGTAGTACAAAATATATACATACATATATATTCTTCTTGTAGTACCATCAGCCTATTTATTTCTTAACTAATATTTATATTTTGGATCCACTTGTTGGCCATAACTTAAATCTCTTGGGGTTATCTTCTTAATGAATCTTTAACTTCTCATTTCACTAACTGTTGAAAACCCAACCGTGAGAAGATAATATTGAAAATGGAACAGTTACCTCCTCGAAAACCGTTTGATTCCCCCACACGCCAATAATCCATTCTTTTCCGAGATTTAGGGCAACTTTAATCAAGATTTACTAACATTAGTTTTGAAATTGAGCTTCACGGGCCAATCTCTGTAGGCCTTCTCGAAAATCGATCGCTCCTCACATGCTACTAGTCCCTTTTTCCAGAGATTTGGAATCACTAATCTCGATTTACTGACATCGGTTTGATTCTCTAACCATCCATCCAAGGGTGCGGATTTGCCTGAAGTCCTTATAAATATATAGTTGTATTTTGGGCAGGGAATACTCACAACAAATCTTCTGAAATATTCAAGAAATGGCCTTTCAGTCCTTGCTTCTCTTTCTCCTTCTTCACAAATCTTCCCCTCATGAAATGACCTTTAGCCTCTAAATTTTAGGCTTTATGGCGTAATCTTAAGCCTAGGTTAGGTCTTATGGCGTAATCTTAGGCAACCCTTTGTTTCGACCTTCTGAAAATCTGGATGGAAAATGCCAGGCTTTAGATTGGTTTAGAAACGCGAGGGGGCTTCGAGTGTGGGATCTACGATCATGCGAGATCATCTTTTGAGAAAATCCCATACGCGGAGCGAAAACGGTGAAGGGAGGAAGGCCACTTGTGGTTTGTCTTCCCTCCTTTGTTTCCTTCCTTCTGGACCCGGCCCGTGTTGTACCCTCCAGATGGAAGGGGCTTTGGTTCTCACCTCCTTCTCCCACTCTCTCTTCTTGACAGAATCTTGGAGGGATAGACTCTTTGAAGGAATGGGTTCAAGCTACAGAATGGTTGTTCCTATACTTCACATCCAACTAATGGTGGTTACCAAGGCTAAATGGGGTGCAGAGACTCAAGCCAATATTCTATTCCTTCACTCTCTACCCCACCCGGAGATAATGGCGTGGCCCAACCTGACGTTGGATTCCATAACTGCTTCTAATTGAGGGGGCTTGGAAGCTCCATTTTCTTTTACTAAAGTCTCCCCTTCTCATGGATAATGGTGTGGCTCAACCCGACGTTGGATTCCTCTACCGCTTCATTTGAAGGGGGCACGGGGGTTCTGTTCCTCTTCTTTTTCCTCTTCGTTTTCCTTCCTTGAAGTCTGCCCCTCCTTGGGATAATGGGGTGGCTCAAACCAATGTTTGGTTCCTCAACTACTTCCATTTAAAGAAAGATTCAGAAGATATCTGAAGATTCCTGTTTTGTATTTTAGCCACTTTTGGCTTTGTAATGAATGTACTGCTTTTGACTTCTTCACATCAAATGATCCACAATGAGTGTAGATCATTGTGGAAAATTTTTAGAGCTTTGTTTCCATGTGGTGGGCCGGAAATGCTGCTGGACTCCTTACAGGTCCAGTTTTCCAGTTTTGCTTTTGCAGAAAATTGGACTGATTGTTTGAAGGCTTTCCACTCATAAATAGCTCTGGAACTCTTCATAAGAAATGATCTTTGGGATGTCTAGAATTAGTCTGGAAAGTTTTAGCTCATTTAGATTTCATTTGGTTAGTCTGCCGCCCCTCCTTCCTTGATTAGCTCGGTTTCTTCTAGCCGAAGTAGGAAAATGTGCTAAAGTTGACTTTTCATTTCCATGCTTCCATCATTTCCTTTTCTTGCAGCTAGCATCCATAGTATGCTTTATTTAGCATCTAAATAAAATATTTCGAACTTGTCGACAATATATAGCTTGAGCCACTGACATTGGCTCAATTTCTCCAAAACACGCCTTGTTAGGCCAAAATGCTCATTTTGGGTCCAAACAGTAGGTTGTGCAGTGCCGCCCTCGAGTCCCACCCACTCCACAAGCCAGCCTCGCTCCGAGTCCCGCCAGCCTTACCTCGAGCCGTGCCATCAAGCTCTACCACAAGCCAGCACCGCCTCGAGCCCTGAGCTTCTCCGTGTAGCGCCCAGTCCCAAGTCCCACCCGCCGCACCATCGCCAGACTCCCACGATTCACGTCGTTGCTGGATAGCTCAGTCCTTGCACTGTAAACCACCATAGACGTCCAGAAAAGCCGCCCACACTTGCCGTCAAAACCAGCCTCCAAAACCACAAGCCACAACCATCTTCTCTCCCGACCTCATCCCCGGGCATTGAAGTGCCTGTCCACAGCAATCATAAAGACAACGCGGCCGAAGCCAGCACTGTCTGGTGGTGGTTGTGCTCTCTCGCGGCGCTAGGGCTAGAGAGAGAGAGTAGACTATATTTTTCACTTTTTTGGTACAAGCAAATTGTTATGAAGTTCTCCAGAGTTTAGGTATTATGTTGATAACATTATAAGTTCATATATCATCATAAAAGTCCCCTAAATGTCCAGACATTGTTGATGCTAAAAACCCTTCTTTATTTTGTATTAAGTTTACTACAAAAACCAAGCACTAAAAGCTTGAAAATTATGTGACAGATTATAAGTAAATATATCCATGACTGTTGAAAATGCATTGATACAAAAGTCTAGAGCCTTACAGCATCACGCGGGCAATATTTTTAGTACATAATATGGTTTGTCGACAATTGGTGGAACCAAATCTTCTTACACTAAATTACATTTAATACTAAAAAAATAAATAAAAAATTGTTTTGATCAAAGGGTACAACACGCTCGTTTGCGCGCCTGAGAGAAAAAATTGGTTTCTCCATTCCTGTCCGGGGACGAGCCATCTGCCGTGAGCCGGATTCCTCAATCGACGTCTGGTTCAGATTGAGAAGATTGCGGTTGCAGTTATTGTGGTGAGGAAGGAGGAGATCATGGTGGCTGTCGGGCTTTGGTGTGCCCCTCGATGGTCTGGTCGGCAGAATGGCGTGGTGAAGCGAGTCTGGAGCCTGTTGGGTGATGCCGTGGTCGTGGTGGCGCTGATCCGGTCTGATCGGATCTGTCCGATCTGGGTTAAATCTTTTCGATCTGATATGGGAATAGATTTCTTAGCAGGGGCTGTGTGCTTCCATGGCGAGGAAAGGATGGCGGAATGATGATGAGGGGGTGGGGGGGGGGGGGGGGGGGGGACATAGAGGCGTGGTTTGGGCCTGATCAGATTACTCAGATCTGGTTTAGTTCGATCTCTTGGAACCGATCTGGGGTTGGGGCTATTTGACATGGCCGGCGCGGTTCCATGGTGTAGTAGGGAAGAGGGAATGATGATGGCGGCAGTCCAGCGACTCTGGTGGCGCGGTTCAGTTGGTGGTCTGTTGGCGGTGGCCGTGGTGGGTTGGGCCAGGCTTGGATGGCATCATGGTTCTCCCTTGTTTCCTTGGTAGTGGCTTAGGCTTGGGCCTTTCGTTTCGGTCCGACCTGGGCTGGTTTTTTTTTATGTTTTTAATTTTATTTCTATATTTAATGATGTCTCGCCTTCGGCATGGAATAAGTACCTACATCTATTTTGTAGGACCAGTCGGACTCAATGCCTGTGAGTGCACTCTAAGTGCCTTGTCTGGCTGAACGAGGCGACAATCAATATAATGGTCTCAACCTCCTAGTGGCAAAATGAAACTAAGTGTCGTCGGAATTATTTTCTGGAGGTAACATAGTGGGAAAGCTGAGATTTTAGTAATTATGCTTCGTTGTAATCAAGAATCAAATGGAGTAGGCAGTAGTGTACTCTTTACTAATTAGTGCTTGTTAGAATACATGTATTTTGTAGAGACTCCTGATATTATTTCGGGACGTTCTCTAAATGCTTATTTACATTAGGGGTTTAGGCTCAACATCCCCCCGTTGTATTCAGTTTCATTAATAAATGCTTGAGGGTAGCCCTACAAACCATTTCTTCTAAAATTACATTTAATACTATACATGTCAACTGGCAAAAAAATACATAGAATAATGAACGTAGACAATATACAACATAAGACAAGGTAGAATAAGGAAATTTTTTTTATTAATTCTTAATATATTCAAATTATAATTATATTATAAAGGTCAACTAGCTAATTAATATATTGAATCCAATGAATACAGACAATATACAACATAAGGTAAGGCATAATAAAGAAAGTTTTGATTGATTCTTAATATATATATATATATATATATATAAGTTAACTAGCTAATTAATACATTGAATGCAAGGAATATAGACAATATACAACATAAGTCAAGGTAGAATAAATATGGTTCTTAACATATAGAAAGTAATCAGAAAGCATTTCTCTGTACTTAATTACTGTACATTTAATTATTAATCGAATAGATTCTTTCCCTTTTTGCCTTATGTATGTACCCTATACAAGAGACTCACATACTCACTCCTCTGGCAAACACCATCAATAAAACCCTAAAGTGCACAAAAGATGATGAACCCATCAACCCCCATATTTCTCATTCAACTTATTTGTTTTCTCATGTTCCTTCCTATAAGCCAATGCAGCCAAGTTTTTTTTCCAATGGACGAAAGTCTTATTGAAGAAACATGCAGAAAGACACCAGACTATGGTATATGTGTCTTTTGTCTTAAATCGGCCGGTGGTAGTGGGATCTTGACTGCAAATCGCACACGCTTGGCCGACGTAATGATTGATGTAGTCGGGCAGAGATCAACCACTACTCTGAACAAAATTGATGAGCTTCTTGGTAAAACACCTGGAGATCAACCGTTAACTACTTGTAATGTAGACTATATGACGATCGTGAGTCATTATATCCCAGAGGCCAAGAAGACAATTTATACGAGTGATCGTAAGGTGGCAGGGAAAATAATGGATAACATTCCAAACGTTGCAAAATCATGTGAGGATTCATTCAGAGGCAAGCCGTCTCCTCTTACTAACTTGAATGTAGCTGTTCAAAAGGTTGCGGCTATTGCTGCAGCAATAATAGGGCAATTGGGTTGATGTATATGTCTATTGTTGTTTAATTATTTGTGGCTCTTATGTCACATTGTTTCAGTTTCTAGTTTCTTCGAATCTAGAGCTACTCTTCCTCCATCAATAAAGCAACTTATATAATTAGCGGAATAACTAGTACGTTTAAATATAAATGGATAACAAATATTAAGCTATACTACAAACTAATCACTATCCTCATCACTAGGAATGATTTTTTCTTCATCAGCTTCTTTAGTATCTTCTTCTTCAATATCATCGCATATGAATTTATCGACCTCCCATCATTCATCCATTTATTAATCACAACACATTATGCCAAAAAGTTAATCAGACGACAGATCATATCTGTCTTCTGATTGCATGATTTTCTGTCGTCTGAGGCGCTGCCGTCTCTTGTACAATCAGACGACAGATAAAATCTGTCGTCTGATTGCACTCAGACGACAGACATGTTTTTGGTCTTCTGTTGTCTGATTGATTCCTCAGATGTATAGGTGTGTGTTATGAAGATTTCAGACGACAGAAATGTGTTACCTTATATATAAACAGACATCAACAATCTTTATCTTCTATTGTTTAATAGCCATTTCAAAGATAGAATTCATGATATTTTTGTGGTATGAATGAACTATATATTAAGTGTAATGAACTATATATTAAGTGTTGAGAACTTATTTGTTGTCTGTAATGGTTATCAACTACAGATAATTGTGGTATTAAGTATGTTTCAATTACGTGTAACTGTAGTCTGAAAATATAAGAAACATCAGTTACTTGTTGTTGTAGGTACATTTATAATTTGCTTTTATGTTGTCTGAATGAGTATCAAACAACAAATAATACAACTATTCTGTTGTCTATGTCTATTAAAAATAACAGATACTTGAAGTCATTTGTGGTTCTATGTTTATTTGAATGACAATTATTTGTCGTCTGATATCAATTAGAACCATATTATTTGTCGTTGTATGTACCTTTGAACGACAATTATTTGTCGTCTGATATCAATTACAACCATATGATTGTGTTGATATTAGGCTACTAAGATCACAGAAATTTTGCTAGTCCTGTTGTTGTTTAATTGAATGGACAACATAATTTCTCATATATCTGTCTACATGGTGATATTGAAACTACAACTTTCTGTCGTCTAAGTTGCTAAACAACAATAGAAGTTTCACATTTCTATTGTTTTCCGTTTGATCCAACAACACACTTTTGGCTTTGAGTGAGTTGTTAGATGGTAATTCAGACGACACAATTACTGTTCATTTGGTAATCTGGAAAGTAATGAAATGAATCAAATCAAATCTGAAAAAATATTCCGTACTATTCATTAGGTAATCTAGAAATCCAGAAAATGTCATTTCATCAAACTGGCAAATCATTCAGTATATTACACAACCTGCTATGCATCAGTTCAAAAATACAACCCATCCATGAAACAAAAGACATGATCGATAAAGGCAACCCAACAAGTATCACAGTATCGAGCATGTAAGGCAAAAAACTAGTACCTATAGCTTTCTAATTTGGGTTATATAGGTGATGCATGTCCAAAAGCATATATATATATATATATATATATATATATATATATAAGAGTTAGGCACTAGCTTTCTTGAAATTGAGCAACATATTGTGCCCACTCGGCCCGAACCTCATCAATATCATCTTGTGTGTACATGTTGCTTCCTTTTCTGTCCCACTGCAACAATAGAAAATATGAAAGTGAATATTAGTTGGAATGCAAGCCATTTTGAAGAACTGAAATACATTGACATATATTACCTTAGCACTCTACTCTTGGTTCTTGTCCTCCACTATGTCCTTCATGTAATGCATAATCCAAAACCCACAGGTTTTATCACTTTGCTGCTCCGGAATGCCCTGCAACATTTAAAAATGTCAAATACCCAGCCAAAAAATTGTGGAATGACCACTAAGCAATTTCTAAGTTAAATGGAATTGCACATGCATTTAGTAAAATTCAGAACATACCGCGTAATTTTTCCATGTAACTATTTTTCTGCCTTTCTTATTTTTTTGCGCATTATATATTTTGATTGAGCTGCAAATTCATGATGATAACAATAAAGTTTCAGAAAATAGAGGAACTTAAAAAATATCAAAGCACTTGACATTTCCAGTAAAAATGTTAGTAAAACAACGATTTTAGACCTTTTACGAAACTGAAGGTTAGTATTACTTACTTGTCCACAATAGTTTTCCATTCACTGGTGACGAGTCGTCTCTTCAATGGATCCATGAAATGCACAACTTCTTCAGCGGGGTTCACAACCGTTAACATCCAATGACAACTAACATCAAACTGATATACTTAGTACCAAAACAAACTACTGTATGCAACATATATCATATCTATATATATAAACATAAAGGCACAAGATGAAGATTTCATACCCTGAGTTATAGGTTACCAAAAAAATTTGACCCGACTTCCCTTTTGCATAACAAGCTGATAGAGAACGAGCCCTTTCTGTTGGATTCCCACACCCAAGCACGCCTGTCTGAGCAGGGTCTATGAAGGCAATCATGTGTAGCATCTTAAATTTCTGCAACTTTTGGTAAAGGCAGCTACAAAAAGATAAGACAAAAATATTCAAATCCTTTACAAGATTGAATATGAAAGTATATAACCTCATAAAATTAACAGATTCATTTTATTTACAAACCTCATATACATCACAATGATGCTGTTAGATACTTCCTTCATGTGTGCCATGGCATACACATCTCTTCTAAAGATAGCTACCTTTCTTGGGCGGCCAAAAATTTCCTCGCCTAAATTGGTATGGATGGTGACCCCATTCTTCAAGAATCTATTGGCCCATTGGCATAGCTCCTTTAGTGGTAATGGCAGTTTGGGGGGCAGGATGTCAAGGTCATCATGATCAAAATCATCATCGTACATATCCCTTCTTTTCTTTTTCACAATTTTACGATTTCCTTGCTCCTAGTTTTGTAAACAATAACATGGCATGTTGTGAAGGTCATCATGATCAACTTTGAAACACAAAGTCTAAATTATTGTAAATAATGAGCAAAAGATATTACCTTCTCAACAACTTCAGGGGGTATAACCAAGCTTCTAGGCCAAGCAACACATGTACCAATCGCATCGGCAACTCTCACAATCTTATCTTTGATAGGAAATGGCAGCAAAGCATTAGCAACAACCACTTTGGTGACAGAAACGCGTACATTTTCCTCTCCTAATGGTACACCATGGATAGTCTGCTGTGTGGCCTCGACATCAACTTCAACGATTGTTCCAAAAGCAACTATGTTGTCCACAGAACCTGTTGCGAGTTTAAACTCTGACTTGACATTTGTTGACTGTACCTAATTCACCAAAAACCATTTTTAATCAATCACATTTCAGGTTGAGACTTCATTAATATATATATATATATATATATATATATATGAATGACTCAAAGCTAAGTGTAACGACATCATCAAGTAAAGTAGGGTACAATAAGCTGTTTACCGGAATTTCTTCCCAAAATTGACAATCCTTCATGAAAGGCCGTACAGTCCTAACCTTCTCCTGATTAATTGATGTCAGTTTCTTGCTCGCATTGCTGTCAATAATAACATTGTCTTTAGATAGCTTTTCTGCCTCTTCAGCCAAATCCAACTTCTTCTTCACAATTTTAGTGGCCTCAGTTTCAGAAACCTTCAAGGCCTGCTCCATTTGTCGGGAACAACTACCAGTTGCAGAACCAAATTCATTTACTGCTGTCACTGGTTTCGATGATTCAACCAGCACCTCTTCCACCCCAACCCTTGATTCTAACTTCCTCAACCTCTCCTCCCATATGGCTCTTTCCCTCTCAATTTGTTGTTCCCTCTCAAAGTCCCACTTAGCTTTCTCCTCCGCAATGATACTTTGTCTCTCCTCTGCCAATATCTTCCTAACACTTAGCCTCACAGACTCTTCTACACTTTGCTTTCGACGTTTTGGTAGATTGAAGTATGAATGTGGCTTGACAAAGCCACCAACACCTCGTACCCTGTCAGGATACTCAGGGCTCCCTAAAGCCAAAGTAAGAACATCATCTGATCCTGAAGTTGTAATCTCATCATCGGACACTCTTTTCTTGAAGATTTCCTGATATAGACGTAGATATACAGCATTGGATACAAGATTATGATTTGAAAATTCAGTAAAATTTAAATCAAATCCAGTGGCAGGACTTACAATTTTTTCTGCTGCTTTCTCTATCACTGGCCCATTGAAATTGCCTGTCTTGTCTTGCCGTGCCTTTATCCACATTGTAGCACGATCAAGTTCTTCAATAGGTGTGCTTTCGGACTAACATGAAAAAAAATATAAAATCATTGTTACTTTTTGCTAAACCCAATGCTTTTGAATATATGGGGCATTATCAATTCAGAAATACTAACCAGTTCTTCCTGTAGATTAGCATACCCTTTTCTAGCCATGCGATGAGGGTACTTATTCTCCTTCCTCTTTAATATTTGGGCATGGCGAAGTTCCTACAAAGCATATGCAGCTTATGTATTTCAGAAAAAGAACCAGCAATGCTTCTTAACATTATCAACTTAATTTGAATAAGCTAGCTATGAGAATTTCATATACCTGAAATGCATGTGAAGTCGTATCAGCAACAAAGATATCCCAATCTTCCTGGTCAATGGATCGATAATCATCTGGAGGGAACTGCAAGAGTTCAGGGGTTTCCAAATATGGTATGATGTATAACTTCGTTAATTTGCTTTTGAACTCTCTCCATTTATTTGCAGCTGATGTAATAACCAGTTTCTTCCATTCTTTAGGCACCACAAATGCATCCTACATAAATGCTAACATGTTTAATACTTCCTAAATAACACACACATTTAAAATAGCTACAAAAAGAAAGCTAAAACTCATATCTTTTACCTGAATACTTTTCCAAATCTTGTCTTTCTCATCAACATCCACCTCTCTCCAATCTTGTATAGATATTGGGATCTTTGTCCTCGCCAACACCCCAATGTAGGATTGCATCTCTTTAGCTGCCTTCCCAATTGGTTCCCCTTGAGCGTTAAACTCGACTTTCATCCTTCTTCCACGAATAAGTCGCTTGGTAATGCGATTCATTGTCACCATACCCCTTTTAAGCAACTTCAGCCCACCGGTTACGTTCTCGTCATCATTATCAGGCTTTTTGCTCCTTCCATGCTTGCTACCGGAGGCTGACTTAAGGTTTACCACAGCCTTCTTGGATTTAGACCCTACACTTCTCTTAGAGACAGATTGGCTCTTAGAGACAGATTGGTTAGAGTTGGATCTGTCCTTGGTATTTGTCGATGTTGCTGCACCTTTCTTGGGGTTTGCAGCTTTACTAGGTGACTTCATAACCTTTGTTTTGCCCAAAATTGGCTTCTTGGACTTGGCAGGTTGTTTTGGTGTAGTGTCTTCACCAACTGCTTTCGACACTCTACTACATCTCTTCATTTGCACTGCCTTCATTCTCAATGCTATAGCTTTAGCTATAGCTTTAGCTTTCGCTGCAGTTTTAGACGGAGCCATCAGCTGAAAAAAGGAAAAAAAATTAACAAGAAAACAGTTAGCAAGATGATTGAAGATATTTATAACTTAAACCACACATTGTAGCAGCAATTACACAAGTATAGAATCTAGTGACAAATATTTAATGATAAATGTAAGACAAGTGGAATGCATGTCAAAGATTCATATATTTTCATCAAACAAAACAGTACAAAGACACAAAACTGAAACGAACAAACAAGTCTTAACCGAAATAGCTTTAGCATATTCCTTAAGCCTATCAGCCATGTGAACCGTTTTCATTCTCAATCCATATTCCTTCATCTCTGGGTCGCATATAACTGCTAGGTTCATCACCAACAATGTTATCAAAAGTCTCAATGGATGGCATTGTGGCATTAAATGGCTACTGCTCCACTTCAATATCCTCTAGCTCCTCATCTTCATCAGCCCCTTAGTAGTCTCTATCTGGGCACCGTACGACTACTGACCATTGAGCATCAAGAGGGTCTTGTATGTAAAAAATTTGCTTTACATGAGTACTCAAGACAAAAGCATCCTTCAAGTGCCCTTTTCTATTTAGATTTACCAAAGTAAACCCAAGTTCGTCTACTTTGATGCCCCTAACATTCTCAACCTAATCACATTTGAATATCGGAACCCTAAACTTATAGTAGTCCAACTCCCAGATTTGTCTAAGCACACCGTAAAAGTCCATATCATCAGTTCTGGGGTTTTTATCCCTTGCACTAGAAACTTGCATTGCATCAGCTTGCAAAAAGACTCCACTGTTTTGAACTGAACGAACATTATCCCGCTCCTTGGTGTTGAAATCAACTCCATTAACCTGGTATCCACTAAATGTCGGCACTTCATTCTTTGGTCCACCTGCCAGCCACCTCATGTTTCTGAAACCTTATTGTTGGCGAACATGAGTTCATTTGATACCTAGAAAACAAAATATGAATTACACATTATGCTTATGTAAAACCATATATATTGGGCAGCTCCAAAAACATCAATAATCCACTACTTACCCTCTCCTTTAACCACTCAGCAAATGTTTGGTTCTGTTTATCCTTCAGCCACTTTCGGTTTTTCGAGAACTTAGGAAATAGCAACTTCAATAATTCCAAGTGTTCACTAAAACGATGGAAATTCAAAATAGTAAGCAAGATTGAAAACAAATAATGAAGGAAATGTTCGTAATAATAATAATAAAAAGATATACTGAAACAAGAAATGACTTACGTGAAATAGGGCGTTGCATCCTCCGTATTTTGCAAGACACAAAGATGTGCTTGATGTAGCTCCTTTCCATAAACAGATATCATGGTAGCCCCTGATAATGGTGTGGTCGCATTACGGACTATTGATTTGCAACTTTCTGGAATTCCAGCAGTAGTAGCATCATCAAGCATACGTTCAGCACAAAACTCAACAGCCTCTTTGACAATGTAACACTCTGCTATGCACCCCTCAGGATGCCTGCGACATCTCACCCATCCTTTAAACACTTTCATGTATCTCTCGAAGGGGTACATCCATCGAAAAAATACTGGACCACATAGCTTAACTTCTCTCACAAGATGGACAGTTAAATGAATCATGATGTCGAAAAAAAAAGGTGGGAAGTACTTCTCAAGCAAGCAAACTGTAACAACCAGCTCAGCTTGCATTTTTTCTAGCTTTGAAACATCGATCACTTTAGAACATATAGCCTTGAAGAATAGGCAGAAACGAATGATTGCATACCTAACCGACTTCTCTAGAACAGAGCGTAAAGCAACAGGGAGAAGAATTTGCATGACGGTGTGACAATCGTGCGATTTAAGACCAACAAGTCTTAAATCATCCATAGAGACAAGACTTCTAATATTTGATGAAAACCGGACAGGCACCGTCATATTGAAAAAAGAGCTGCAAACAATTTTCTTTTCATGTAGCAGCAAGTTCCAACTAGCCAAAGGTAACTTGTCCCTTTTGGCACCAATTTTAGGGCTCAAATCAGTCCTAATGCCCATTTCAACCATGTCTAAACGAGCAGCAACCCCATCCTTTGTTTTACCTGGAATGTTCAATAACATACCAATCAAGGCATCACAACAATTCTTCTCAATGTGCATGACATCGAGATTATGACGTACGGGAATATACTTCCAGTACTCTAGTTCAAAGAACACAGACTGCTTTTTCCAACATGGTCTGCTTTGGTCTTCAACACCCTTCCCATGAGGAGGACGAGACTTTTTGCCAAATTCACAATTCAGACTATCTACTCTTGCTAACACCTCGTTTCCGATTAATGGTACAGGAGCAAGGTCCTCTTCTATTGTGTTATCGAAAGCAGCATACTGTTTTCGATAAGGATGATGTCGAGGTAGATAGCGGCAATGCCTTATGAATGACATTTTATTACCATTCTTCAACTTATGTGGTCGGGTCTGGTCAACGCATATTGGACAAGCATTGTAACGTTTTACAATGCTACCTGACAAGTTCCCATAAGCAGGAAAATCGTTAATAGTCCAGAGGAGTACTGCTTTCAGTTTGAAGTAGTCCCCTCTTAATGCATCATATACTCCCTCAACACCATCCCACAACAATTTCAAGTCATCTATTAAGGGCTGCAAATAGACGTCAATATCATTACCAGGTTGTTTTGGTCCAGATATTAACAACGTCAGCATCATATACTTCCTCTTCATACACAGCCAAGAAGGAAGATTATATGTGACAAGTATAACAGGCCAACAAGAGTACCTGCTACTTAGCGAACTATGAGGGTTAAAGCCATCAAATGAGAGGGCTAGTCTGAGGTTCCTAGGCTCGTTTCCAAATTCTGGCCATCTTTTACCAATTAAATCCCAAGTTGGGGAGTCAGTTGGATGTCACATCATCCCATCTTTTTTTCTGCCATGGTCATGCCAAGTCAGATTCTTAGATGTGTTTGCTGATTGGTACAATCGTTTCAACCTCAGGATTAATGGAAAGTACCATAATACCTTGGCAGGAATCCCTTCTTTCTCTGTTTTATCCTTGCCCAATTTCCACCGTGAAACACCACCAGTGGGGCATATAATAACATCTACATGCTGTTGTCTATACAAGATGCAGTCATTAGGACATGCATGGATCTTTTCATACTCCATCCCTAATTGACTAAGTGTTTTTTTTGCCTCATACAATGAGGCTGGAACCTCATTCCCTTTAGGAAGCAAACCCCCAATCATTATTAGCATGTCGGAATAGCAAGCATCAGTCATGCCATGCTTTGCTTTCAGATTGAATGTCTGAATCAAACCATTCAACTTGGTTGTCTTGGTACAACCAGGGTACAAGGGCTTATCACCATCCTCCACATACCTAAGAAACTCATTTGAGTCTTTAGATATCTCATCATCCTCACTTTCTCCTATATCTACATCATTCTCCCCCACCCTACTAGCAGGTTCCCAATCTACAGTTTCAGATTCGCCTCCCATTCTACTATTCATGTAAGACGTAGAAGGCTCTCCATGCCACCTCCAATTCTTATAACTCTCATCAATACCATTCTAGAATATATGGTCTTTAATAACTCCAATGGAAAATCCATCGATGTTGCAGCATTTTAAACAAGGACAACGTATCTTCCTTTCATTGCTGGCATTCCTCTAGGCAAACTTTAGAAATTCTGCTAGTCCTACCTCAAACTTCCGTGATCTTCTATCGGCGTGCATCCACGACTTATCCATATACTATAGCCTACACATATATAATATATATCCTAATTAAACAAAACGTACAGATGCTAATCTTACTGCCACATGTGGTCAGAAATACATACAAATTCCCAACTAACAAATATAATTACATGGTTAGTCTACTGTTTTGTGCATAACATGCCTTCATACGTTCATTTTTAACATAAACACAAAAGATAAAAAAATAGCTCCAAGCAATATCATAGCATAAACCAGATCTTCCCATAAACAAAATCATATATGCATGCAACCAACATTGACAAGAAGCAAAATAAGGAAACCAGACTTTCTAGCTCTTCACAATCAACATAACTTCAGTAGTTGACAAGTTTTCTATAAAAAAATGCAATCAAAGCAGAGAAAAGCATTCAACTTAAATGAATAAAGATTGTACAAATAATCAAGCCCATCTTAATAACTCATATAAAGAGTGAGAAACTATACCTGTGAACTTTGAACTTTGGATTTGACTTTGGACAAGGCAGCGAGTCTTTGATCACCTCAATCTATAGACACAATAGACACCAATGAGTATAACAAAAAGAAAAGCTTTTTAATTGCTCTTCATATTCTTAACATAAGCTAACAGCAGCAAATCAACTATATATAATGAAATGAACACAAAAGTGATTGCTAAACACTAAAAGCATGTAAAAAAATTTAAGAAAACAAACGATTCTCATTCCTTCTTCCTGGTCATATAACGAACATAACAAAAATCTCATCTTTAGAGAAAATAAAAATCAAAACTTTGAATATTTACATAAACCATACAACAATGCAGTGCCTTTATATGAGTTTAAAATGAATGTAAAAATAAGAGTTCTTTCTTTAGTTTTATGTTTTCTCTTCATGTGTTCTTCACCTCTCACTCTCTCATTCCACACCTTTCTATTATATTTGAGAAGAAAACAGAAAACACAAACACAAAAACAGTACATAAGGGGCCCTTAATTATAAGAAACCACAAGACTAGTGGAATTCGTGGCAAGCAATTAATGAATCTACAACATTATGATTTATGAGAGTAGATAAGAAGGCTAACATGTCCAGGTGCATATGCCCACCAAAAGAAGAGGTCAACAGCCATAACAAATATATGAAGACAAGGAACTTACGTAGTGGTTCTGAGAGACCATTTACATATCCATGCCATGTCATTCATAATGTTATATGCAGGTGGTAATAGTTGCAGAAACACAAAGGAAGACAGATAAAAAAATCCACTCACGAACTCAAAACTAGCTTCAGTCTCTAATTTACTAAAACCCCAAACATGTAACACTCTGGTTTCTCATCAAAGCCATTTCTCCTTCAACATTTTATAGAAAATAAAAATCAAAACTTTGAATATTTACATAAACCATACAACAATGCAGTACCATATAGCTACAAAACAACACTATAGAATTCATAAAACTCACTTTCATCTCACATCTGGATAAGTAAAACCAAAAACCCAGAAAGGCATTCCCAATATAAAAGAAAACATAATCAAATTTTCAAAACCCACCAAACAACAAAGTATAGATCCAATTAATACTCCCAAAAACACCATCACACACCTCAACACCACACTATTTAGAGTCAAAGATGAATCTTGAATTCACAAACAAAACAAGTTGAAACGACAAAGCAAGGAAAGCCCAAAATAAGTCCAAACCTTTGAACTTGAAATGGGTAGCAGAGAAAGCATAATAGAATTAAAAACCCATCCTTTGAACAAAGTGAACAGTCTGAAAACACTAGCTAAAATTAAAATTGCAGAAACTAATAACTAAGTCACTAAGCTAGGCAGGCTTCCAAACAAGCATGAACATACGAGACATGAATGAAAATTGAAAAACCCAATTAGGCAATCAGAGAATAAGGAGTGACAGATAAAAGAGTACTTACGCGTCGGTCAACTTCGATTACGACTTCAAGCCCTAATTCGGAAACTCGGCCCTAATTTCTTCTTCTTCTTCTTCTTCTTCAAATGAATCCCCCAAATTTTCGATCTAGGATCTGTTGGACCTTCCTCTAGATCAACTCATACCTCTACTTCCTTTAACGGGTCATTCTCAGACGATTGTTAGATGGCCTATCATGGTTTTCTTGAAATACACCGCCGCTGCTGAAATTAGGATTTTCTTGAAATGCACCTCTGCTGCTAAATCTGATATTAGGGTTCCGGTACGGCCACGTAGGTAATCGGTTGTGGGTGCTTTGTGGTCGCGATTTCGCTACAGACTTGAGATAGAGATGCCCAGTTTTCAATCAGTTGAGCTGAGAGACTTGAGAGACAAAAGGCAAAAGGCATAGAGTTTTAGACAGAATGAATGAAGTCGGGCTAAGCCTAGCACAAAAGGCAATTTTGCCTTAAACAAAAAAAAAAACCAAAATTAAATGAGTTGACCCCCTCATATAATCAAACAACACAATTAAGTTGTCTGATGGTTACCACTTTTTTACTCAACTAGGGTTTTGACCAATTTTTAGAGGGAAAGGCCTTAATCGATTGGGATGGAGATTTCTAAAATTTCAGCCCACTCACTTAGACAACAGAATTTTGTTGTTTGAATAAATCAAGTTTTTAGGCTTCAGAGGAACAAAATTCTCTATCTTGAGCCAACAACATAAAAATGTTGTTTCAATAAGAGCCTTCAGAGGAATGAAATTATATGTATATCTCTATCTTCAAGTAACAACATTAAAATGTCGTCTGAATGTCACCCATTTACTCAAAGTGAAAAAACTGTCTTTCGGTGAGTACTCAAACAACAGAGTTAGGTTTGTCTGTTGTCTGAAAATTTGGGACGACAGAAAATTAACTTTCTATCGTCTGATGTCTGTTGTATGATTGACTTATTGGCATAGTGACATTTGAAGAAATAACTTCCGACTCAATATCTTCCGACTCTACTTGAACTAACCACTAGATATCATTAAACTCATCTTGTTGATAAATATCATTTGTCACAAGATCAGTACCATCCTCATCTACCTCTTCATTGGCATCCTCTACCTCTAGGACATCCATACATGTCACAACAGCACTTTTTGTATGACTTTTCAGTAAGGACCCAACTTATAATCATTAAGATTGCTGTGCTTCCTTAGGAAGTATAAATGGCTCATTATTATACCAGGTAAAGCTTGTACTAATGCTAATAAGATTATTCATATCGTGTCATTCTCTTCCTTGGATCCCTACTTGATTAATCAATGTTGAAAAATTTACACTTGAATAAGATCGAAGACTAGCTTGATTAATTTCTAACTATGTTAACTTCACAATACTCGGCAAATCGCCATAATAATCTTGACTTCCACCAATGAAAACTTTGGGGATATATACCCCACTATTTTGTGTGGTGATCAGATCGTCCAGATATTTTGTGCGAAATTGAACTCCATTGATAATACAACCAGTGTATGATGGACACGTAAATCTGCAAGTCAAATAATAAAGCTTCTCAGTTACACCCACCAATCTGTTTTTCATCATGTTAATCATCTATGTATAACATTGAGAAATTTTGCATATTTTTAGAAAGAGAAAATGGCCTGTACAATACCTGATCTTTTAGTCATTCTAAATTTTCATACCTCAAGTTTGAAAACTGTCAGAATGGTACATGAGGTTCTAGCCCCGACCAAATATTCATAGCTGGAGTCGTTAATTATGTTACGGCGTTAGCCAGGAGGCATAATTTAAAGGGTATTTTCATCCTTTCATATTTTTATATTTTTTCCCAAATCGATGGCGGCTTCTTCAGTCTCACTCTCACTCTCTTCTTCTCTCCACCCTTATCCATTCTCCCCTAACAAGAGCTCTATCACCCAAGACCTGAACTTTAAACCAGCCCACTGTGCCTGCACAGCATCAATGCCACCCATCAACTCCTTCAAAAATGGCGACACTTTGTTGGACCAAGCATTCGAGACATCGTCGTAGTCCAGCTTCATCATCAGCCCTAAATCTGAATCCTCCTTCTAACTCTGACTCAGGTTCGGACTCTTTTCCATCGGTGGCAATTCCTTAAGCTTGGACTCCACCACCGCTAGCTTCTCCATCTTCTTCTTTTTCCCGCCCAAGGGTGGGGCCGACGGATCCGGAACAGATTTTTTGAATCTAGGCGAGATTTCAAGAACATCAAGGTGTTGTTCCCTGTGAGATCATCTATGATGGGGACGGGAGAAAGGTTGATCATGGAGAGAGCAGGAGCAACAAGTTTGGGGAAATCTGTTGCTCTGTCAGGATGGTGGACACTAAAATGGAGATCAAAAAGCTGAACCACCCACATAGCAGACTCCGGGTGTCCTTATACATCTATCACATCTTTTGGGTTTGCTACAGCACAATGCCCGAATGAGTACCATAAACACCATCACGTTTAGAATCGCATTCCCCATCTTTTCTTCTTCCAATCTAATTGCTTTCTTACCATCACTCAACCATTGATTATTAAATCCCCAATCACACCAATTTGGTCCATTGTGCATGCTAATTCTATTTGGATCGGATCTACTAGCAGTATTTGAACATCACATGGAGTTAATTCAATTTTAGCATACTGACCAAATTGGTTTTGGGCTAAATACAGATTACTATCCTGTAGTTTGGGTCCAAAATCTATTCAGTTTCTGAACTTCTAATTTTATCAAAAACACCCCTGCACTTTTAATTTTGATCTAATAGGTCCAATTTGTTAGTTTTTCGAGAATTGAGTTATTTATCTTGTTAACGTGACTCATCTATGGACTATGTTTTATGATGTAGTGTCTGCATACTACCTCTAGTCAATTTAAGAGTGAATCCTACTATTAAAAATAAATATTTTTTCAACAAATAATTCAACTATAACTTGAACCCATAACAGAATATTAACGAATTGGATCTATTAGATCAAAATTGACAGTGCATGAGTGTTTTTGATGAAATTAGAAGTCCATGGACTGACTTGATTTTGGACATAAACTAGAGGGTAATAATCAGTATTTAGCCCATTGGTTTCTGGGTGAACATAAGATGTGAAGATGAAGTGGATGTTTTCCGTGGGAAACAAATCTGGGAAGATAATTAACTTGATTTTGTAAAGGTTTGTAATTCTAAGCGGAGTGAATAACATAAACATCCTTAGTAACCCATATAAACTCCTATTATCTCCCTTTTATTTTTTGTCTAACAGACCGTATACAATCCCGCATCTTCTTTTTGATTGCTAATCCTCTTCTCGGTTCAACTCTTGGGTTTATGTTTCTCAATGATACGTTTGGTTGGGAACTTGCAAGAAAGAAGAGGAACCTAGAAATTTGAAAACACAAGAAAGTTGGGGCTTTACAATGAAGAATGCAATTAATAGTCATTGAGAAAAATTGAGTGTTGCAGGGATAAATGAGTGTGATCGGAGACAACCTTTTTTGAGTTTTGCTATCATTAGAGTCGCAATACAAAACTGAATGACCCTTAGGTTGTGGATTTTAGATCAACAGCTTGTTCAATCCATGGATGAGGAAGCTGAGATTTTAGAGAGAGAGAGAGGAGAAGGAGCTTTGGGAAAGAGAACATGGGAATGACAGAAATAAACTTTAAATTATGCCACATGGCTAACGTCGTAATGTAGTTAACTGCTCGAAGTATGAATATTCAGTCGGGGTCAGAAGTTCAGGTACTATTCCGATAGTTTTAAAACTTGAGGTACGAAAACTTAAAATGACTGAAAGGTTAGGTACTGTACCGGTCATTTTCCCTTTTAGAAATAAATTACAAAGTTACTATTTAAAATTGAGCATGGATAACTTACTCGTTTTTCAAACCAAGTAGGAAAACTTTTTTGTCTTTATGTAAGTTGGCATTACTTGTCTGCCTTAACTCATCCCTATGTTCAGTACATGTGTAAATTAGACAATTAAATAATTATTTGATTTGATAAAATTGAACTTAATAAACACAAATGCACAAAAAATCACTTACTTGAGATAAGGTTGCACCTCATCACAATTGTCTAGCATGTATCAATGAGCTTTATCAACTTCATTTCGGTCTAGCAATATATATTCTTTTCCCACTAAATGGACTAATTTTTTGAGAGAACACTGATAACTACCATCTACTTGGTTATGTTTTACATCGACATTCTGTTCAGCTTGATTGAAATAGGTTTCAATCTCACGAAAATATATAGAACATAATATAACTGCTTCATTAACAGTATATGCTTCTACAATAAAACCTTGAGCTCAAGCTTTATTTGTAACAACTTTTTATATGTTCCTAAATTTCTCTCCATAGGATACATCCATCAAAAGGTAACAGGACCTCTAAGCTCCACGAGGTAAATGGATTACCAAGTGAACACTACATCAAAAAAGGTCGGTGGAAAAATTCTCTCTAGTTTGCACTATATCTGTGGTAAAATTGGTATGGTAAGGACCAGCAAAATCATGGGATGATGTATTACTATCGCCTTCAGTCTCTTGCCAACCTGTAAGATGAACAAAGTTCAGACAGAAGACTGGGTGTGTCGGCCTTCAACTTTTCGATGCTTATGTCAATCTCGTTGTAAGATGTTAACAATTAGGAAGAGATAATAAACAGTTACCTTTGATGGCGATGGAGATGTCCATTTTATAAGGAGTTTGGGGAGTGTGGTTCCTCCCCTTTTCGATGTGGGAGCTTCCCGATACCAAATTGTCTGGTATCGAGACCAAGTCTGAGTGTGCTCTATGGCATTTCTTGAAGGCTAATGATCCTCGCTCTTCTGATATTTGTGTTTGGGAAATTCGCATACAAACAGTTCCCTCAAGTCTCTGGTCAAGAATTCTCTTGGGTGGGGAGTTTGTCGTGGTAGAAATATCAGAAGTGTAAGGCAAGGATTATTCTTAGCACGTGACTTCCATACAATGATTATCCTCAGTCCCCCAAGTCCCTAATTAAGAGGAGTCTTGAGTGTAGTGGCGAGTTTGATTAGACTGATACCGCCATCGGGATTACTAGTGAAAGGTTACATGCATTTGGCGTATCTTCTATGCCTTGGCGATACGTGTCTTGCTGTGATTTGAATTTTTGCATGAGAATTTGGCGTACTGGATTCAGTAAAGGGTAATAATGGCGTCATGGATGAAACCAAGGCGACGACACTTTTTCACCTTTATGTCAGACGTGTTAGACAGGTGTTGAGATCTGGGGCCATCGTCCTTTCATGTCCAACTGTCCCCATACTCTTGTCAAACCTATATAAGTGGAGGAGAGAAATGGAGACGGCTACAGGTTTAATATTCTGGCAAAATTTGCAGATAAAGGAATAGGGAAAGACTGGAGATTTGTTTTACTCTCAGAATGGGCGAGGCAGCTCCAGGAGCATGATGCTGAGTTGGAGGAGCACGAGGCACAGTTGTAGAGTTTGGTTCCCTTCCCTGGTTGCATGATAGAGCTGAAGGGCGAGTTGAGAACTTGCAAGGCCAGGTTGACCACATGAGGGTCGTTGATTAGCAGATAGGGGAAAAAGATATCAAGCTAGAGTAGTTCCATAAGCAGTTGGCTAAGGAGAAGACTTAGGCCAACAACTTTGCTAAACTTTGAAGAGCTCCAGGCTCTATCCTCAACTTCGACCCACAAACACAAAGTAAGCAAGGAGGAGCCTTGACTGTAACTCACATGAGGAGGAGAACTAAAATAAACAAAAACATTCAAAAACAGTAAAAATCCATAAAGCTTCCCTAAAATCTCGCAATCAAAGTCACGATTACAATTCCCAACAGTATTCAAAAAAATCTCATGAGAAAATTAAATAAAATCAACAACGTGTCCCACACTTAAAGACATTCTAGAATCAATAAACAAATAGGCGAGATTAAAGTAAAATCTTATATCTAAATCCGGAATCATCACTAAAGCATTCCTAATGCAAAATAGAAAGTCGAGAAATAATAGATAAATATAATTCTATCGAAAATCCTATTTTCGAAAATCTTCCAGAAGTCTCAAAATCAACAAATGAAAATATGTTCAATTTCAGAAATCACCTCGGAAAATAAATCATCATAAATCATAAATCCAAATTTGAGCAAAGAAGGTTCATATCCAAAAATCATAACAGAAATCCAATCAATGCCAAAATTATAATCCAAACCAAAGAATGTCTGAAACCAATTAATTTGGTCGATAAATAAAATAATAATTGAATAAATCAGTAATTTAGAAAATAAACGAATGCATCATTTAAAATCAAAAGTCCACTCATAGTATAGCTAACGTGGTCAAGTGTATGGATCCTCATCGAGTGATGGGTTGGTACCTCATCCTAGTCTAACATATATGTCCCATAGAATAAAAGAAAAAAATATAAATTCCTTCCTCCACACTTTAATTTTTCATTGTTGTCAGTGTAAACAAGTATAAGCATCCAATGACAACCTAAATCCGAGGACTATTGTTCTAATACAAAATACGAGTGGCGATATCTACTTTCAAATGGTATATAGCCTACGACAAAGATGCAGAAATCTCAGGGCCAACACTGAACATGGGTCTCTGTCTTCTATCTCAGAGTTTGGAGTGATACAATCAATATTGCAGGTAGATGATGGCTTTGATTTTGGCTCTGCCTTCAACAAATAATATTCCTGGTGTGGTTGGTGGGCTAGTTAGGGGTGGACAATCTAAAGAATAGTGTCACGCCCCTGATTTTTAGCACAATTAAAAATCGATATACAATCCCATAATTATATATACGTGATCGTTCAGCCTTTAATACCAAATACCTGGAAAACTTATATACAACATACATATTGATGCCCTGAACCCACTATGTCAATATTGACCCGCTCACAGAGTCATATATTACATAAGCTTATGAATTAAATTGTCAACAACAAAATAAAACGTAAATGCTCCTCAAAGCTTATTACAACGGAAGTCCAAAAAACGGTAAAGTCACAAAATTGGCTTCCTACCGGTAAGCTGCAAGTATGCTACCCCAGCTTCAGCCATGATTATCCTGACCTGCAGGATTAACCCCTACATTGTTCAATAGTACACGGGGCTATCACACAACAAACCCGGTATGCTTGTGAAAGCTCGTATGAGTAACTCAAAACAGTCAACATAACTCACACTAGAAAATAAGAAAAACAACTCACACTTTGATTCCTTAAATACACGCAACATAGAAAGCAACTCAGTCCTTGGCTTCTATCGAGGTGACTAAACCACCACCACTCGTGGGAATAGTCAACACTGGGGCTGTGGTCAATCTTCTCTTCAACTCATTGAATGCCCGCTCATATTCCTCCGTCCACAAAAACTGGACCTCCTTCCTAGTCAAATTGGTCAAAGCCGAAGCTATACTAGCAAACCCTTCGATGAATCTCAGATAGTAGCCCACCAAACCCAGAAAACTACGTACCTCAGAAACTGTAGTGCGTTGACCCCAATTCATCACTACTTCCACCTTAGAAGGATCCACAGAGACTCCATCCTTCAAAACTACATGACCAAGGAACTTAACCTCCTTTTGCCAAAATTCACACTTCTCGAATTTTGCAAACAACTTATTTTCTCTTAAAATCTGTAGCACAATCCGCAGATGTTTATCATGATCTTTCAACGACTTGGAATAACCCAAAATATCATCCACGAATACTACCACAAACTTATCCAAGTATGAACTGACAGTTCATCAAGTCCATAAAGAAAGCAAGTACATTAGTTAGGCCAAAAGGCATGACAACAAACTCAAAGTGTCCGTACCTTGTCCTCAAAGCAGTTTTAGGAATATCCTATTCCTTCACCCTCAACCGGTGATATCCAGATCTCAAATCGATCTTCAAGAATACAGTAGCTTCCTTAAGCTAGTCAAACAAGTCATCAATCCTAGGTAAAGGGTACCTATTCTTGATCGTCACCTTGTTCAACTGCTGATAGTCCACACACAACCTTAGTGAACCATCCTTCTTTCTAGCAAACACTATAGGTGCACCCCAAGGAGAAGTGCTAGGTCTAATGAACCCTTGTTCAAGTAAACCATCAATTTGATCCTTCAACTCTTTAAGTTCAGTTGGTGTCGTCCAAAAAGGTGCCATGGATACAGGTGCAGTACCTGGTATCACATCGATAGCAAAATCCACTATCCTCTTTGGAGGTAACCCTAGTATCTCCTGAAATACATCACTGTACTCGGAAACCACATCTATCTCTACTATAATCGCAGCATAACTCACCAATTCCACATGAGCTAAGAATCCTGCCTTTAAAACAGTATCTGACCTAAGACACCGATAACGAAACACCGGCTGTCCAGGTATATGAAATGACACTACCATTTTAAAGCAATCAATTATAGAATGATTTGGCCTCAGCCAATCAATACCCAAAATAACATCATATGTATGATCTGCTAACACAATCAAAGTTGCGGTAAACTCTCTACCACCAATCACAATCGGGAATGTATCACAAAACATACACAACTTAAAGGAAACACCAAGTATGGAAGTAACACACAAGGGTCTAGCAAGAGGCTTAGGAGTCAAGCCTAACATATCAACAACAGAACTAGATATGAGAAAGTGGGACGCTCCCGTATTAAACAACACCCTAGCAAAGAAATCAAATAAGGATAAGGTACCTTCCACTCCGATATTCTGCTGACCAATAGCAAACACCCTAGCCTGCCCTTGAGGCAATTGCCTCTGTTGCTTCCCTTGTCCCCTATCCTGCTGCTGGGTACAATCCTTGGAGAAATGCCCAGTCTGACCATAAGTAAAACACGGCAAGTTCTTTGGTTTTGTGCAAGCCTTAACAGTATGCCCCATCTCCTTGTAGTTGTAACATCTCAGGGGTGCTCCCTGCCCAACAGGTGTAGCCCTGGTAATCCTAAGAGGTGCAGCCCTAGCCAGCTCCTGTTGATTAGTCATCTGCGTTTTCCAGAATCCACTTCAATTTGCTGATGCATTGCTACTCCCAGCAACTGCCTTTCCCTTTCTATAGGAGTCCCTCTCAGCCAATTCCTGTTCCTGGAAAGTCAGGTTCTCCTGCTCAATGGCCATAGCCTTAGTAAAGATAAGCTCCACAATCTTCAATTCCAGAATAGCAACATCGCACCGGATCGAAGCATTCAGTCTCCACTAAAACTTCATAGCTAGGCTGTCAATATCCATTTGTCTCACAAACCTATATAACCTTGAGAACTCTGCCTCATAATCCTTCACACTCCTAGTCCCTTAGACTAATGAGATGAATTCTCTTTCCAACTGCTCCCTCACTGAAGGCGGGAAAACAGTTCCACAAAACTATCCCTGGTCATGGTGGACACATCCATAACTCTCTGTATGCCATTCCACCACACCCGTACATCATCTTGGAGCATAAATGTAGCAATCTTTCTCTTCTCAATGTCATCGCAGACGACCATCTCTAAGTAGGTCTTCATGTTCTCAATCCATTGATGTGCCAACATGTGATCCGTACCTCCCTGGAATGGGACTCCTCCTAGCCTCGGAACCTCCTTTGCCAACTTCAAGAAACGAGTGGGATCTACAAAATCCACAATCTTCACAACAGGTGGAACAAGTAGCTCAACATTTGATGCCTCGACATCACTCTCGAACATCTCCTCAACAGAAGGAGGAATCCTACCCTTACCTCGAGCTCTACCCCTGCCTCTGGGTCTACCTTGACCCCTAGCTCTGCCTCCTTGTGAGTCCATCACCTAAGGAGCAAAACACACTTTATTAATACTTGTATAACCCTCAAACACAAGTATAAGTCAACGTTATGACTAAATCAACCACAACACCACGTGAGAGGAACAATCCCATCCCCCACGTCAATCCAGGGTTAAATCTAAAGGCTCTCACTCCTAAAAAGACTTTAACTCATAGAAGCTACCTAAAGCTCCTACACTTACATCTCCAACACTCATTGCATGCCCAATGACTATATCAATACCGATGAGTATGTGATGGGGATCCGCTGCAGACGGGCCATCACTCGAGGAGTACTGATTGTCACCAAATATAAACCTTACGCTCTGATACCAAACTGTCACGCCCTTGATTTTTAGCACAATTAAAAATCGATATACAATCCCATAATTATATTTACGTGACCGTTCAGCCTTCAATACCAAATACCTGAAAAACTTTTTCCCTTTATACAACATACATATTGATGCCCTGAACTCACTATGTCAATATTGACCCGTCCACTGTGATGCCTCGGAAATTCGTATTTATTTTCCGATGATTTTCCCAATCTAAATTGTGGTTATTGGATGGTTTCGTGGCTCTTGGATGGAGCGAAAGTGTTTCGGACGAATTATTATTCGAAAAGTATGGTTTTTGGGGATTCACAAAGGTTGACTTTTTATTCATTGGGATTCTCCGAAAACTTCCTTCACAAAAAATGTAGAGCACATCGATACGAGTTCGTGGATATGTGGAACGCGAGAATCGGAGTTCGTATGAGAAAGTTACAAGCGATTGAAAATTTGGAAAATTCTATAAAGATGAGAAAATTCGGGAAATTGCAAAGAATGACAGAAATTTCAGAAAACCGAAACCGAGCCCTTTTTCTCTCCCAAGCCCAGATTTCACCCTCTATAGTTTTCCGGCCATAACTTCCTCATCCGGCCACCGATTGACGTGAAACAAAGTGGGCTTTTCTCATCTCAACCCCCTTTACGAGTTTGTGGAAGAAATCGAAGTGAAATACGAGATGTAGGAGGTGCTACAAGGCCGAGAAGAGAGCCTCATCGAGGACAAAATCGCCTCCATCGGTTCTTCCTCCTCCGGCCACCATAGCTGGTGGTTCTTGAGGGCTTTTGAAGCCCATAGGACGTTGATGCTTCTCCCAAAGCGACTTGGGACGATTTCACTTGTGGAGGACGAATCAAAACTTTGAAATTCTAGGGTTCAATTGGTCTGATTTGTTCTAAGGTAAAATTCGATCGATTGGTTTATAATTTGACTTTGATGTAGTTATTAAAGTTGAAATTGGGGTTGAGATGAAGGACTTTGATGTTGGGGGTTTTGCCAAATTCCGACTTTGATCCGACGGCGATTCCGCCAATGTGTGTGGTGTTTTCCGGCAACTTCCGACCACCTCAGGAATAGTTTCTATCCCTAGTTTCGATCTACTCATCGATACGAGCATTTCGATATATAATATGAAAATTTTGGAGTTCATATGGATTTGTTATGATTTTTACCGTTTCATATCGGTGAATTTATTCAAAAATCCGTAAGGATTTAAGCATCGGATCAACTTGTGGTTTGGATACATCAATCGTCGAAGTGTTACGGAGATTTTGGGAGGTCTTGGAAGTGGTTTTGCCTAAATTTGGTGTTACCTTGAGATTTTGGTTCGATTTGGGGATTCGAACTTTATTAAATTGTGATTCGTTAACTGAATCAGAGCTATAATTCCTTAGGTACATGACGAAGTATTCTTTGGATGGCTATTTTGGGTGGTTTGACTGCTTTGTTCTGTATTGAAGACACAACGGGAGTTTTGAGGTGAGTAATCTCACAATGTTCATTTACACGAATGGATTAAGTGTTAATTTTGAATAGTTTTCAAAATGATATTTGTCTGAAATGATATGGACTTGATCGATTACTGTTCATAGGACTGCTGTTCACAAGTAGGAAAATGAGTTTAAGTATAATTATGATTATTCGAGTTTTCGATTATGAACTGTAGTTTATATATATACAATGATTCTCAGTTACGGACGTCCGTAACTTTCAAAATCGGCGGATTTCCAACGTTAGCCGTTGGATGTGGTTAAATGAAGCTCTACGGCCATGATTAAAACAAGAAGGCATGGGTCATACGGGTTGGAGATTAAAATGGATCCGACCCAGGTCTTATGTAAGACCCACCTGCCAATCTCAATTCTTCTAAAGTTGTCTTCTTTAGAACAAAGTTCGATTGCGCCTCCTCTCTGCAACTCAGGTTAGTTCTCCAACCCCTTGTTCATAAGGTTAATGGTGCCCAAAATACGTCTTTAATTCAATGTTCTTGATTGATATTTTTATTCATTGGATGAGTATTAAGGTAATTGATGTGTAATAATATTTGGGTTTTTAACCTCAAAATTTGTTGGTTCAGAATTTACCCGAATCAATGGGAAGTACCAGTAGTCTCTGTCTAGGGATGTCGATGAGACTCAAGGTGAGTTGTGGGTTTTGTTTTCAGATTTGAACTTTCTTTTGTGAGAGTTGTGGGTTTGTTCCATGCCAACTGTTTGATGCGTGATGTTAGTTGTAAGAAGAATTTTCTTTAGAGTGGGATAGCTGGATAAGGACAAAAGAGATTAAATATGTCAGATGTACATGAATTTTTTTCTCTGGTGCTAAATTGGCGTGGTTTGGTCATGTGGCTAAGAAATTATTAGCGGGATTGTCATCTAAGATGGCCAAGTGAGAACTAAATTAAGAAGAAAAGCTAGGCTTAAGGAGTATTGTAGGAATGGATAGGTGTTAAATATACTTTTTTATAACAACACGAGTTAATCTTGGGTCTTGAGTTAGGATAGGACTAAGGAGTAAAGAATTGAACAAATCATATAGGCCTAAAATTTTCTCTGCTACTTAAGATGATGACATGATGTAAGATTGTTAGGACTATCAAATTGATTATTGTTTTCTTCATTTCAGTCAGGTGAGATATATGTTGTATATAGTTCTTGTTCACATTTTTCTTCTTATTCTAATTAAAAGGGAATACATATATATTCAAAGTTAAAGGAAAGCTATATATTCATTACTGGACAGAAGGTATTCCAGCCATTAGATTATATATAATCATGTACAGTCGATCTGTGGGAGTGTGAAAGAAAAAAACAAAATCAGGTTTATATATAGATGGCGTGCATGCGCAGCAGATAGAGAGAAGAGATGATCGAGGTTAGGTTTGCACCCCTATTTGAAGACACTAACCCTTGTCTTCCGGGTCCTTCCATTGCCTCCCTATCATGATTCAATTTAACTAGAATTTCATTCTCTTTCTACCTAGCTAGGGTGGAACCATGTAAGTGGAGGTGGTGCTGCAGAAAGCAAGGGAGAGAGTTTCATGATCTCGAAGGCTTCAAAAAACACCACCTTCCCCTCTCTTGAGTTTGACCGTGAAGGAAGGAAAGGAATCAAAGACGGTAAAACACATGGGATTTCCCTCTACCAAGCAACTGTAATTACAATTTATTTAATCACCCCTGCCTGTTGCCACTGTGAAATTTAATTAATTGATTAAATAAACAAATGCTCGCTCTTGGATCATCGGTAATCTAATCAATTATCATGCTCAGCCCTCTTCTTATACGATAAAGAGATGGAAGATTCATCTCAACTATGACTTTGACCAAAGTACTACGACTGTGTATCTAACTTTAGTTTTGATTCTAGTATGTATTAATACAGATCTACTACTTGGTATGGATGATTATTGTGCTGAAACTAATTATATACTATATTTGAATGCTTTGGCAGAGCCATAACCACTTGGCAAACGCAGCAGTTGCAATGTTAGTTCACTTGGGGATATTGTCATGTTGATAGTAGCCTTGTGTATCCACCCTGTCTTTGAGGGCCTTGCAATTGGAATGGCTGAGACTAAAGCTGATGGAAAGCCTTATGGACAATTTCTCTTCATAAAGTATTTGCAGCTATTGCCATGGGAATAGCTCTTCTGCGAATGATGCCTAACCGTCCGTTCTTATCATGTGCTGCCTATGCTTTTGCATTTGCATTTTCAAGTCCTATTGGCGTGGTCATTGGAATCATAATAGATGCGACAACCGAAGGTGCTGTGGCAGATTGGATATTTGCGATTTCGATGGGTCTGGCATGTGGTGTGTTTATCTATGTAGCTGTAAACCATTTATTGGCGAAGGGTTACACACCCGATAACTGCATTTGATTCTTTTACTTAGAGCAAGGAACACTTGTACATGAGATTTGCTTATAATAATTGTTTATACTTGAGCATGCTGATGCATGATCAGACCGAAATATTTTTTCACAAAACCAAATGAAGATAGAGAGCAGTTTATACTTTTAAGATGATATCAGATTAGTGACTAAGCACTAGCTTTGTGAGTGGTATTATGTATGTTAGATAAATGAGAACAATTGTGGAAAGAACAATTATGTATTATGTATGTTAGCAATGGAATGTTGCAAAGAACAAACTTTTTATGCTCAATCTGATCACTTCTTTATACTTTGCTGCTATGCTGCAAAACCAAGTACCATTTTTCTGCTCAACTCTTTCCTTCTTTATACTCTGCTGCTATTCTGCAAAAACAAGTCTTTGAGATAAAGTCTCTTCAAAGGTAGGGGAACTTAATTGTCATCATCTTCATCGAATGAACTGGGGTCCTCATATTCATCAAACCAGGTACAAATTTTTTTTGCTCAACTCTTTCCTTCTTTATACTCTGCTGCTATGCTGCAAAAACAAGTCTTTGAGATAAAGTCTCTTCAAAAGCAAGGGAACTTAATTATCATCATCTTCATCGATGGAACTGGGGTCCTCATCTTCATCAGTTGATATTGGCTTGTGATCATCTTCATCCTTGTCCACATATTTGTCAAGAACAGAACTACATGAAAATAACATCTAATTAACTAACAACTTCCTATAAAAAAATTAAATGATACAAGGAATAAACAAAGTTCTTCACAATGTTACCTATCTTTAGGCATATTAAGTGCCGGACAGTTCCGTTTATCATGTAATTGCCCATACAAACCACAGCCATGACATTTCCTTGTACTACTTCTCTTTCTCTCTATCTTCTCCTTTGACTTCTTAAGCCTTTTTCCAGAACCCTTTGCTTTGATAATCTTTGGCTCATTATACCTATGTTGAGCATCACTTGGCAACTTCTTACCGATACTTGCACTTTCACTACTATTGATTTGCATTTGTTTGAGCTTATCAAGCACATTGTCAAGAGCCTCGATAAACATGGTCTGAGCTTCATCAGGACTTGTAAGGACTTTGTCAATAACAAGTGAAGCATGATGAAATAATTTACTACGCTTCACCACCAATGCATTTTTATCTGTTATCTCCAACCCATCAAGGTCCTTAACTACAGTGGCATTTGCAGCTTTAGTCCATCTGTTCAAAATATATTGGTCAGGCAAGTAATCTACCTCCTGAACCTTCAGCAGATATCCCAAGATGTGCCTACAGGGGATTCCTTCACTTTGAAATTTTTTGCAGGTACATGAAGCAAGGTCCATATGCTTGTCATAAACAATTTCCCGATCCTTTTGGATCTGATCACTTCTTTTCTTGACCAAATACAATCTTTGATTGTCATCCTCTCTCATAAGTTGAAACTTGTAATTGAAAAAGCTAATATAGAACTCACTTTGAAATTGTTGGAAACAGGCACGAGTATAAATTCCAGACATTTGAGATTCCATAGGATGAGGGGCATTCAACTGAGGCTTTTCATTTACATCGATATGGGTAGAAACTAACTCTTGATGACGTTGATGTACAAGTCCTCTATTAAAGCGAATCACAAAGTCTAGTAATGAATTTTTGTGGTCAACATACTTCTTGAAAAATGAATGACAACTTTCAGCACGTTGGCTACTTGACATTCCAGCTGAGAAAATGTGATTACAGTATGCAGGCACCCATGATGCTCGAATGTCATAAATTGATTGAAGCCATCCATTGTCACTTAAACCACTCTTCTCAACAACTTCCTTCCACTTCTTATCAAATTCTTCTGTCATCTCAGAGTTCCACACACAACTTCTAAAGTCATCATAATAGTCATTACATTTCACTGCACCTATCTTTTCTGAAAATTTATTTAATATATGCCAACTGCAATACCTATGGAATGTGTTAGGAAGAACTTGGTAAATGGCAATCTTCATAGCAGGATCTTGATCAGTAATTATCATTTTTGGGGGACTTCCTCCTGGCATTTCTTCTAAGAAAGTATTGAGTAGCCAAACAAACGACTCTGTGGATTCATCACCTAAGAATGCACAACCAAACATAATGGTCTGGCCATGGTGGTTAACCCCTAATAGTGGTGCAAATATCAGCCGATATTTGTTAGTGTTGTATGTTGTATCAAAGATAACTACATCCCCAAAGAAACTATAAGCCCTCCTAGAGGTCGCATCTGCCCAAAAACAATGTTTGATTCTATTTTCACTGTCTTCCTCTATCTTGAAATTGAAAAATGGATTCTTCTCCAGCTGTGCTAAAAAATAAGCATACAACATATCTCCATCATGTCCTTTCAACTCTTCTCGCTTATCTCTTTCATAATTGTATATATCTTTCCCTGTGCAACCCATATTCTCAATTCCTCCCGATTGAACTTCAAGCAAACTAATCTGTTGGTGGGTTGGAATATTTACCAGTCCAAGTTCCATGGTTAAGCATTTGGTAGCATTTGAAACTTGACGATGAGATGGTAACAAATGAACTCTCTCTGGAGTTGTCAAAGGATGATTATGAGCCTCCGTAAATTGAGTGATTACATATATGCCACATCTCTTCACAACTGCAATCTTCGCTAGACAACCCGTTCTTATGATCCCTTTCCGCTTTTTTGGCAGAGCCGTAAGTTTCTGTGAATGCCCTTCTTTGCGACAACAAAGTTCTTGTCTTATAGTTTCAGAACCATCTTTACTCTTGGCAGTAGAACTTCTCCGAACACTAAACCCAGCTTCAAAAGCATACTTGTTGTAAAATTCAAAAAGCTCATCTAGTGTTCTAAATTGACGGTTTTTTGTAGGCTTAAACTCATCTGCTACTTAAGGAGTGTACACTTCGGTGGTCTCAGCAGAACATGAAACTGACCCTAAATTCATTGCCTGAAACATAGTTCCCGACCTATAATTTTTCATTGCAAAACAATGAAACCACATAAAATTAAACTACATGAACTTTACAATTTTATAATCAAGGCAGTGAATGAATGGCAAACCAATTAAACTAGATTGATAATTACATATAGAATCCCAAACCAAAGTCAGCAGAGAAACCAGTTTTAGCTTTTATCGATTCAAGGCCCCATCATCCTGACCAAATCCAAAGTCAACAGAGAAAGAAGACAGAACAAGCTTTTGTAAAATCTATACCTGAATTATGAGTCCCTTTGTCCTTAAAACCAAAGGGTGCAGCAATAGTTTTCTCTCTCCCTCTTCAGAAACATCACAGGGAATCAAAATATTTTAGAGGTAGAGGGAGTGAAAGAGAGGGAGATCAAAGAGATTAATTGTCAAAAGAGCGGGAGTTCGTCGAGATCTCCAACCCTTATGACCCATGCCTTCTTGTTTTAATTATGGCCGTAGAGCTTCATTTAATCACATCCAACGGCTGACGTTGGAAATCCGCAGATTTTGAAAGTTACGGACGTCCGTAACCGAGAATCATTGTATATATATATATATATATATATATATATATACGTGATATATATGTGTAGGTGGATTTGTGTGATAAAACAATAATTGTGGGTGCGTTCATTTTATTGTTTTGAGTGTGATTTTTTGTGAAACAATATTTGTAAATGATTGATTTCTATTTTTTTGAAAAGTGTTGTGTATTGTGGAACATTTTAGTTCGCTGGTGGATTACTTAAATGTGGGGCTTGTACCTGGAGTAATTGATAGATCAATTACAGGGAATCTTTTATTTTAGATTCATGTAACATTTTGGGTCCAGTGCGACTCCTTTAATGTTTTAGTATTTATACCGTGGATCCAAGGACATACGAGTTGAGGACCGTTGATCGCGAAATGTGATCGTGGGTGGAAAAATCGGGAATTTACGCCTTTGGTCGGGTTAGTGGATACGACCAGTTCTGTCCGCCGTGTATTTCGTGTGGGTTTATCCCATGTATTTCGTGTGGGTTTATCCCGTGATTTGTGTGGGTTGTTTCCTTAATTGAAACGTGTGAGTTTATCTCGTGGTTTTACGTGAGTTCTTTCCTAAATTGAAACACGTGGGTTTATCCCGTGGTGTGTGTGAGTTATTTCTGTTATTGTTCTAAGTTACTCATATGAGCTTTCACAAGACTACCGGGTTTGTTATGTGACAACCCGGTGCACTATTTAAAAGGTGTAGGAGTTAATCCAGCAGGTCAAGATAATCGTGGCTGAAGTTGGAGTAGCATACTTGCAATTTAACAGTAAGAAGTCAGTTTTGTGACTTTACCGTTATTTGGACTTCTGTTGTAGTAAGCTCTGAGGAGCATTTACGTTTTCATTTTTGTTGACAACTTAATTCGTAAGCTTATGTAATATATGACTCTATGGGCAGGTCAATAGTAACTTTGAGGGTTCAGGGCATCAGTACGTACTTGGTTTAAAAGGACAAAGATTCCAGGTATTTAGTATTAATGACTGGAGGTTCACGCATGTATAATTATGGGATTATATATATATATATATATTTTTATTTTGTGTTAAAAATCAGGGGCGTGACACCCACATAGTCATATATTACATAACTTACGAATTAAATTGTTAATAACAAAGTAAAACGTAAATGCTCCTCAGAACTTACTACAACGGAAGTCTAAATAACGGTAAAGTTACAAAATTGGATTCCTACCTCTAAGCTGCAAGTACGCTACCCCAGCTTCAGCCATGATTATCTTAACCTACATGATTAACTCCTACACCCTTGAATAGTGTACCGGGTTGTCACACAACAAACCCGGTAAGCTTGTGAAAGCTCGTATGAGTAACTCAAAACAGTCAACATAACTCACACTAGAAAATAAGGAAAACAACTCACACTTTGATTCCTTAAAAACAAGCAACATAGAAAACAACTCACTCCTTGGCTTCTATCAAAGCATAACATAGAGAGCAACTCACTCCTTGATTTCTATCAATCATAACATATAAAGCAACTCATACCTTGATTTCTATCAATCGTACTATAGAAAGCAACTCACACCTTGATTTCTATCAAATCGTTAATAAGGAAAACAACTTGCATCTTATCACCTTAAAATCCTTAATAAGAAAAACAACACACACATTGTTCCCTAAAAACAAATCATCTCATGAGTTAGCAATAACCAATTCTCGTTACCCCATGAATCACAATTGTGGCAGACAGACTGGAGCTCTAACTGAATTCATAACCACTCGTCGGCGAAAGACGTGATTACCTGATATTCTACCCAAGATCATAGACCTTCATTCCTCGAACTTTTCAGTCCCATGAATAAAACATTAAAGAAGTCGCACAGAACTCAAAATGTTACACAAATCTCAACGCTTTTCAAAACAATCGAAAACAACATTTCCATAATCATTGTTTTCTGAAAAGCTATGACACAAAATAATAAAAAGCATCATTCATGCATATTGTTTTCATCAATCAACCGCTCAGGAATGCGTACTAATACCAACTATACTTCACAATCGAAAACTCGAAAAATCATAGTTATACTTAAACTCATTTTCCTACTTGTGAACCGCAGTTCTATGAACCGTAGTTGATCAAGTTCATATCATTTCAAACAGATATCATTTTCAAAATATTTCACAATTTATAAAATTAACTCCAAATGATAAATAAATCTGTTTAAAAATGAACCTTGTGAGATTACTCACCTCGAAACTCCCGCTGCGTCTTTAATACAGAACAAAGCAACCAAACCACAAAATAACCTTCCAAAAATACTTCGTCAAGTACCTAAGGAAGTACGGCCTTGATTCAGCCAACGAATCACAATTAAATAAAGTTTGAATCCCCAAATCTAAATCAAATCTCAAAGTAATGCCAATTGAGACGAAACCACTTCCGAGACCTCCCAAAGTCTCCGGAATACTTCCACGATCGATGTATCTACACCACACGTCGATCGGATGCTTGAATCCTCACATATCGAAAAATCGACCGTTATGAAACCGTAAAAATCATAAGAAATCCATACGAACTCCAAAAATTGCGTACTATATATCAAAACGCTCGTATTGACGAGTAGAAGATATATAGTACCCGAAACAGTTCCTTACATGGCTGGGACACTGTCAGAACATCGCCACAAGCGGTGAAGCACCACCACAGGTCAAAATTCAATATTTCATAAAGCTCCCAACATCAAAGTTGTTCATCTAAGTATGCTTATCAATTTTCATAACTTAAACGAAGTGAAAACCGAAACATAGAGGGTCGAAAACTACCTCGCAAGCCATGGATTACTGTTCAATCCCAGTTAAACCAATTTCCAAGTATATCGATCCAAACAACCACCACAGATCTATCCAGAAGGCTTCTACGAACTCACAACAGGAAGCATGAAGTCGTGGCGTCGCCGGAGCTGTGTTTCCAACCGGGTCCGAATACCCCAAAGTTTGCCGCTTTGCTGCGCTGTCACCACCGAGAATCTCCGCTAGAAGACACCAAAGGGAGGAGCGGATGGCAAGGGCGAACCGATCTAGAGAGTTTCACCATCGGAGATGGCTGGAGCTCGCCGAAAAGTCGGGTCTGGTCGGCCGGTTTCGGGTCGGGCCAGTCAAAAATCTTCAATACTGAAGGTGTAGCCGAGATAGAAGAGACAGAGAGAAGAAATGCTTTCCGAAAAAGGAAAGTGAAATTATAAAAATATTTTCAGAAATTCCCTATTTATACTAAAACGGAAACTTATTCCGAAAGCTATAACTTCCTCATACGAACTCTGATTGACGCATTCCGCATGTTCACGAATTCGTATCGACGCGCCCTACAACTTTTGTGAATGAACTTTTCTGAGAATCCCAACATATAAAAAGTCAAACTTCACAAGACCCCCTCAACTGTGAAATTCGAATAATTATACATACGAAAACCATTCTACTTCACAAACAACTTACGAATAAAGCACAATAACAATTGTCGTATAACTGGTCCATTATTAATTAACAAAATTAAATAACGAAAATTCAGGTCATCACAAATAGGGTGCAAAAAAGACTGGTAGAGTGAAGATGATTTGTACAGCTTTCGCTGCTACAAGGAGAGGAGCAGCTGTTGCTTTGAGAATAAGGTGCACTAGTAGTTTTTCTAGTTTGTCACGACTCCGTAGGTTTAATGCCCTGGATATGGTGGTAAAACCTAGCAGCCTAGATGACATGGACTACTTTTTTGGAACTGCAATCCCTAGGGGTTTCGAAAGTCTAAAGGGAGCTAGAATAAGTGGAAGAACTAACAAATGTGTACCTAGATCCATGTTTAAGCGGTTCACAACCTTTTTCCCTTGGGGTTCAGAAAGTGTAACACCCCAACCCGGATTAATAAAAAGGAACAATCAGAATTCATTTTGTGGATTAAAGAATTTCATCCAAATACATCAGTTTTTTTTAACACCCTTTTTAGACAAAATCAAATTATACCAGCGCAATGATTAGACAAAATTTCATACCTTGCTCCCCAGTTATTTTCAACGGGAGCCACTGTAAAAGGATATATGTTGAAAACCGCCAAGAATTTTCAGGCCTCGATCACCCGTCTTCGGTTATCGATTTACCAAACCTTTGGTTGAGAGATGACACCAACTATTAGTGTAATACCCCAAAAATTCTTTATTAGTTCCTAAATACTTCGGGAATTAATCAAGTGTTCATTAGTACGATTTCGTGGCTCAAGGATGGAGTAGAATTATTTTCGGACCGATAATTATTCGAACTGCACGTTTTAGGGGAGTTATGAAGTTTTATTTTTTATATGTTAGAATTCTGTGAAAACTTCCTTCATGAAAGTCGTAGAGCTCGTCGATACAAGTACGTGCATATGCGAACGTGAAAATTGGAGTTCGTATGAAGAAGTTATGGCCATCGGAAAAAGTTTTCTTTTTGGTTAAATAGGAAAATTTCCCACAAAAAATAAGAAAAATCTGGGTTTCCTTTTTTGGAAACCCGAGTTTCTCTCTCCTCTCTCCCAAGCATCCGAATTCGACGGGCGATTTCTCTCTCGTCCGGCCACCAATTGACGAGCTGCTTGTCCCTATCTCTTCGCCTCAGTCCCAACTCCATCTCGGTGAAGTTTCACTGTGTGGGTTGACCCGTGCACAACGCAGCAATGCCGAGAAGTAGTGGCGGCGCTGCAACAAATCGCCCAGATCGGAACTCACGATTTCAGCCACCTCAGGCGGTGATTCTTGGGGGTTTTGAAGCCTGGATGACGTAGAAACTTTTTCCCAAGGTGGGTTGCAACGATTCAACCTATGGAGCTCAAATTTGGAAGATTGAGAAACTAGGGTTCTTCGGGTTTCAAAAATTGCGAGGTAAAATTCGATCAATTGACTCAGAATTTGACTTTATGCTAGTTATGAAAGTTGGAATTGGAGTTGAGATGAAGAACTTTTGTATTGGAAATTTTGTCAAATTTTGACTTCAGGTGGGCGGCAGCGCCGCCACTGTGGTGGTGGTTTTTGGCCACCCCAGGAACAGTTTTTAATGGGCTAAATATTGGTTACTACCCTGTGGTTTAGGTACAAAATCAATTCAGTCCCTGGACTTCTAATTTCATCAAAAACACCCCTCCACTTTCAATTTTGATCTAATAGATCCAATTCGTTAATATTCTGTTATGGATTCAAATAATAGTTGATTATTTGTAGAAAAATTATTTATTTTTAATAGTAGGACTCACTCCTAAATTGACTATGCAGGCCACCTTGACACCACATTATAAAACATAGGCCATATATGAGCCACGTTAACAAGTTAAATAACTCAATTTGTCGGAAAAATAATAAATTGGACCTATTAGATCAAAATTGAAAGTGCATGGGTGTTTTTGATGAAATAAGAATGTCAGGGACTGAATTGATTTTGGACCTAAACTACAGGGTAGTAATCTGTATTTAGCCCTTTTTTAATCTACACATTGATACAATCATTTCAACATATAGTTTGTAATTTTTGGAAATCGTATGTGCAAGTTATGAATTTTCAAAGTTTTAGGGTTTTCGTTCTATCGATTTTTGATTCATGAGGATCGGGCCATCCGATTGACTTGTAGTTTTGTTATGTTGATCGTATAAGTATTCCGGAGACCTCAAGTGGTCTCGGATGAAGTTTCGTCTCAATCGGGATTACTTTCGGAATTTTATGTCAAATAGGAGTTCAAAATATAATCGTTTTCGATTTGTAGACTAAGTTAAGATTGTATTGTACTTAGGTGATTGATGGAGCGTATTTGAGTCCTTATCTGTGGTGAGAAGATGCAGCAGGACTTGAGGTGAGTAAATCTCATGTAGTTCATTTATGAACAGAGTTTCCTAATATTTGGAATTAATTGATAAATTGTGAAATCGTTTTCGTAAATGAAAATTTTTTTTCAAATGATATGAACTTGATCGACTACGGTTCATAGAACTGTGGTTCACAAGTATAGTAAAATAAGTTTTCAAGTATAAAAATGAATTTCTTGGTTTTCGGTGCGTGCAAACTATAGTTGGTATTAGTAGGCATTCTTGAGTGGATGACTATGTATATTTATATATATATATATATATATATTTATGTGGAATATATATGTTGATGGCGTGACATTGTGATATGCGTATGAATTGTTGATTTTATTGTGAAAAAGAGTATTTGAGTTTTGGAGTAACATTTTAGGTCACGTAGGACTTGCAAATGTTTTCGGTCTATGGATCTAGTGTCAAAATGGTGACGGAGGCAAGTGTATCGGACGCCATAACCCTAGGCGGTGACAGGCTACGATTGAGGCAAGTCTGATGCCATAACCCTAGACAGGTGACGGGCTATGATTGAAGCAAGTGTATCGGATGTCATAACCCTAGGCGGTGACGGGCTACGATTGAGGTGATGTATGTTACCTTTGAGAGGTAACGATGTCAAGTTTGAAACGAGTTATTTGTGAGATTGTGTATTTGGAGTCGAATGGTGATTTCTTGGCTTCAGCGTGAGCTGTTTGTTTCCTTTAGTTACTTTCCTTTTCATTTCTATTGTTTGAATTTAAAATACTCTCCTGAACTAAGTTATATGTAGGAGAATTGTGTGAATTTGGTGATCTCCTGAACTAAATTTCTATACAGGGATTACTAATTTTTATCTAGTGTGATTGAATGTTTGGTTGTGTTTGTGGAGTTAAATGTTGTTACTTTAATTATCTCACGAGTTGAGAAATTATAAGCATGCGTGACGTGAGTCATTTTATTTGAGTTTACTCATACAAGCTTCAAAAGCTTACCGGGTTTGTTGTTTGCAAACCCGGTGCATTATTCCATGGTGTAGAGTTTCTTGTGCATGTAAGAATATCAATTAATCTTCGTCGAAGCTGAGGTATACTTTTTGTTGCTTGGACATAGAAGTATACTAGTTTTAGTCTTCCGCTGTATAGAGAGTTAGTGAGCGTGTTTACTTATTGAATTGTAACTCAGTTTAATTTGTAAACACTTGGTGATGTAATATGTGACTCTAGAGAATGAGTTGGTATTGACATTTGTGAGTTTGGTTTGTTTGTGGTTTAGTTTAAAATGAAAATTTCTCTATGTGTTTTTTTATGATTGTTATGTTTCCGCGTTTCGATTTTGAATTTATTTATTTAAAATCCGGGGTGTGACAATTAGAGAAACCAAGTAACTTGTGATGGTGACAGGATAGGCAGGGATAGATCAGCAAGAGAGAAGGAAGAATCTAGTTGTTGATCATAAAGTAGGAACCAAATTGATAGACATGCCAAGGAAAGAAGGAGGAGATAAACAGTTTTGAGACATAGAGTTCTCCAGAACCCGAAAGAATCCTCCTCCTTTTTCTGGGAGGTTATGTCATGTATTTATGGATACAAATGGACGGTTTGATTAAATGGAATTAATATTAATGATCACATCATTTTTATTTATAAACTTTCATTTATTTCTTTTTGTACCTTCAAATTTCCTCTATTTGTAAAATAAAATCGTTGTCTAGAAAATTCACAGAGGTTTTTCACAAACTTATCAAATTGTGTAGTTTGATCTCAAATCTTTAAATATAAATTTCACTTTATAATACATTCCAAACAACTCAATGAATATAACTAACTCCCACTATATCACCGAATATTACAATAATTCATTATTATTATTACTCTATTATTTCTTCTTCTTTTTTCTTTTTGTTTTTTTAAATACCTTGGGTATTACAGAAAGTCAAAACGAAAACAGAATGCCATGCTTAAAGTGAGTGCTTAAAATTAAGCGTTAAATACTGTTTACTCCTTGTACTTTTGCTCGAAAAACACTTCAGTCTCTGACCTTCTAATTTCACACGTTTAGTCCCTGTACTTTAAAATTTCAGACCAATAGGTCATTGCCGTCTAAAAGTCGCGGTGAAATGTCTATTATGCCATCAGTTCTTTTTTTTAATTAATTAATTATTTTATTTTTTTGGAATTTTTTTTCCCTTTCTTTCTTTCTGTTTTTTTTTATTTTTTTCTGTTTTTTTCTTTCTTTCTTTCTGTTTGAAAAAAAAAAAGAATAAATAAAATAAAGAAAAAATAATTCAAAAAAGAGAGAAATGAATAAATTTATTATAAAAAAAAAACTGAGGGCATAATAGACATTTCACCGCGACTTTTAGACGGCAAAGACCTATTGGTCTGAAATTTTGAAGTACATGGACTAAACGTGTGAAATTAGAAGGTCAGAGACTGAAGTGTTTTATGGTGAAAAGCTCAAGAACTAAACAGTATTTAACCCTAAAATTAATCATGCATTAAAATTAACCCTGCATCGAATTGTAGTTAGAATAAATAGAGATCGTTCTAAGCCGGAGATTGGGATATGCTTCCTGTCAAAAACGTTAAACAAATAAGTATTATTCACAAAGTATAAAATAAAACAAAATATATATTTACTTACAAGATAAAGGGAGATTTATAAGAGTTTGTATTTTAATCTTGCTATATAACCTAAGTGATCGACAAACCATGAATCAAGATAGAGATAAGATGAATGGAGATAGTAGAGATGAAGTTAACAACCACTCACACAAAAACAGGTAATCTAATGATAAACCATGGATCAAAATATGTGGATGAAAGAAATCAATCAAGAACAGAGATGAACGCATACAAAGTCCTTATTACTTTCCTTAGTTTTTTTTTTCTTCTTCTTCTATTTTTTTTTTATAAAGAGGATCAAAGGATTTCACTCCTACCCCCATAGTGACTCGAACCCATGACTTCGTCATTAGGTAGTGAGTACTCTAACCACTAAGTTAACACCACTTTCCTTAGTTAAATTAACTAGATGAACGCATCATAGTTAACCCTATTAAACATGCAATGTTAGTCATAGAACGCTACTCACTAACAAAACAGATTTAACACATAAAGATCAATAAAATTTTGATTGATTTAAGCCAAACACACAAATTAGAACACTAATCAAGCATGCAAAACTCATTGTTGATTTACCTAAGGAGTATAGTTTTTTTCACTTAGCAATTAAGACATAGAACATTAGCATATCTTAATCTGGAATCAATTACATGCTCAATATTCTAAGTTTGCAACCAAAGGACACATAACATATAAATGGTGGGATTGAAGCACAAAATCAACAATCTAAATTCATCACTGTGGCGACCCGAAGACCGGATTACCATAGCGCCGCCTCCCCAAGGAACCCTACACCCGCGACACTTAAGGAGTGAGTGTTTTGGGCCTAGAATTCCTCAAAGAGACAAGGTCTCTAGGTTGGAGAACAAGAAATCTATAAGCACGAAATTCTTAGGCTTGTATAGTGGGCTTGGTTCGTAACCACAAGATTACGAACTACGCGAGGAAGAGGAAAGGAAGGTGGTGTTGTATTGAGCTTTAGATCCTATGTCATTTTTAGTTCTTAGCCCAAGTTTGCATTAGGTTCATTGAATGGTGATTTACGTGAGTCTTCTAGGTCTAGCCCACTAGGACCTAAAATCAAATGGAGGTTCTAACCCTAGGGTTCCACTTTGGTGGTAAGCAATCATACACACACATCATCAACCATACATAACGTTACGAAAATTTAATGAGATCAAACATGCCAAAAAGAAATAAACTTTAAATAAAACAAATCTTGGCCTCCATGGATTATCCTCTGTACCCAAGCTTCGACAACAACAGCCTGCAAAACAAACTAAAATAGGGGTTAGGCTTCTTCATCCAGTCATTGCCCAAGCCCGCCCCCATATCTAAATTTAAAAACATGAGTTATCGTTTTGAGGAAAAGTAATAGATAAAAACCGGTTTGTGATTCCACGTGATCGTCACCACGTAATAACAATTCCACAGCAATTGATCTTCTTTCACACTTCCATCACAACCGTCCATCTAGCCAATCACTTTCCGAAATTCAATAATCACAAGGCTAGAGACAAAAGGGGTAATTCAATAATAAGGGCATGGTGCACACTGGCCACCACCGGTGGCTCAAGGAGGAACAGACCTCTCCTTACATCCCCATCAATTGCCAACACATCAATCCAATCCATGCAAACCATTTCAATTGTAAAACAGATAATTTTCAAAATCATGCAAGATGCCTCATATAAAACATAGTATATGCAAGAAAATCATAGATAGAGTTAAAGGCATCCCCTACTTGGAACTCAAGCTTTCTCTTGCAGCACTTGGGCTCGATGCAACCTTGTAGCAACCACCAACTTCACAAGATCCTACCATGATATCGAGCCTAGATCAATAAGCTGCATTAATAACGATAAACACGGCTAGCTATTCACACGCAATACTCGCCAAAGAGAACCTTTCCTTTAACCTAATTGACTAGCTAATAACCAGACCATTTGGGCACGAGGGGAGAGTTGGTTTTTCAAGAAAAAGTGGCAAAATACCTTTCGAAGATAAGTTGTCAAAAGCTGGAAACAGAGTTTAAGTAGGAACGGTTAAGGGCCAAGGAAAAGTGTTCAAAGCACTTGAGATAAATTCTTGGAAAAATTTTGGAAAGAAGATGGTTTAACAACCTATTCAGTGAGAATGAAATGGTTATAGAATTCTAAGTGAAGCCATGTGAAAAGTAAAGGTTTTTAAAGGCTAAATTAAAACGAGGTGCAGATTCTTTTCAGAAATATCAGCTTATGTCCACCTATTTCAAAATCGCATAACTAATTCTAGAAAATTGTGTTTGGGGTGATTCAAATTCTGGAATGTTCATCTTTGTGTCTAATACATTTATCTAGAAAAAACTGACCCCAAATTCTCAATGATTTAGCTCCAGTTTTGAAAGGAATGCGGCTGGGTCAGATTTTACTAGAAACTGAAAAACTGCAGAAATTGGTTCTTTTGTGTAAAGCTCTTTTGGTACCCAAAATGGCTGGTTAAGTAGGCTCTAAGACACCTACCAAAAGTATCTAAAGCTCCTAAAGACTTAAACTTTCAGTCAGCCTTTAATACTATAATGGGAAGTTCTTGTAGATCACTACATGATGTTTTGAAGACATGGTGTTTGGACAACATTAACACAAATAAACTCTTGGATCAAGCATGATCTTAATGTTCAAGATAACCATAAACTAACATAAGTCCAGCACAACAGAAAGAATGAAAGGTTTCAAGTTATAGCAATAAGATTCCAACAACAACAGAGTCATGTAGTAATCTGCAAGAGTTTGTAACAACAACCCAAAAATATACAGTGTTAAGGAAAGACTATACTCACCAAAGACTAACCAAAAGGGTGATTTTTTTTTTTTTTCTTGAGGCCTTCAACAGGAAAAGGAGCTGAGGGAGTTGGTTGGATCGAGCCCAGCTGCAGGCCAAGAAATTCGCTCAATCTCAAACATGCAGAGTGAAACAGAAACTTCTCAATATGTAAAAGAGTTGTTTTGAACGTATTGAGCCTAGAAATTGAGGGAAGAAATAGGAACTTGATAGTTAAAGAATCTTACCAACTGATCTCAAGCAAGATGTGGGGGATTCGGGTAGAGCAAGAGAGGGAATTCAAGCAGAAATCCTGAACAGGCTCGCTTCCGAACACATTGCGCTTCGAGAGGTGTACAGGTTTCAAATCGACTCTGATGGAGCTGAAATTTAGAGACTAGATAGAAGAGACACAGACGAACAACTTTGATGAAGAAAGTTTTTTTATCTGAGGTCTATAACTAGGCATTTTGGAGCTCGCAAACGGACTGATGTGTCCAGGGACGGGAGGAAGGATGGACGACGACCTCTGGTTTGGGTTCTCCCTTTTTGAATGTCTGGAGTGATGTTCTTGGAGAAGTTGCCATCTACATGTTGGTAACGTGGACTAGGGTTGCTGATCGAGGTTTTCTTTCCCTCTGCCCAAAAAAGAAAGAGGAAAAGCTGGGCTTGCGTGTGAGATAGATGACTCAGCTTGGGGAAAGTGAGGGTATTAAATCAGATAATTTGGGGTAGAAATAAGAGGTTGTAAAAACCAAAATGATGGGGAAAAATAAAAATAAAATAAGTAAAAACAAGAAAACTCAATTTAAAGAGTTGGCAAGACCAAATAAGGATTGGGCCTCACCAAACTTGTATTTAGATAGAAAAATGGCAAAGTAGATTTTGTCGGGATTTTGCTTAAGTTTAAAAAATAAACATAAGGAGTAAATAAATTGTGCTTTTGAAAGTTTGTGGCATGGTTGACGAGTAAGCTTCGGGTAAGGCGAGCAGAAATTTCACCAATTGTTAAGAAATAAGGTAAAATAAAGAAATCGTAAACGCATGCACAAGTAGATTTCAAAATTATACAAGGATGCTATTATGAGCTACAAGAACCCTACTGGATCAAGGGAGATGCTCGGGTCAAAAGTCAACTAACTTATTAGGCTAGGTTCACTAACATACCCGTCCGTTGGGTGTCCAAAGTAAATTTTGGACTCTAACCTTATGCTATTTTTGGGCCCAAGGCCCAAACCCAAAACTATTTCCTAAAGTGTTTGGCAAAACAAAGGTCACGAAAAATTATCCCGTCGAAAAGTGATGTTCGGAATTTCACGGGGTCTACAATCACATATAGAAATCGCAATTTATGTCTGTAGAAACGTAAAACGTTTATCATGCTTCAAGGTTATAGAAAACTAAACATCAAAACATACTTTTTATTTACACATAAGTTCGAGACATCCATTTAATACAAGAATCTAGAATGCTAGTATAATTGTTTTTAACATTACAAGGCAAAGAAACCAAAAACAAAATATAGAAGGAGACAGTTACACTTTAAAGAGATTCAAGAATGCAAAAAGACTTCAAAAGGATGGAGGACGTTGATAATTACTACAACAAGGATGTGTTGGAGTCCGTTTCTGATCCATTTTTGTGTGCCTCATTTCCTCCTTGCCTTAGTTTCTATCATTTCTAGCTCTTGGTAGCTCATTTTCTGCATTAGGAACTCAATTGTACCGAAAACAACAAACTAAGTTAAAAATGATAATATTAAGAAAATAACTTAGCAAAATGTAGAGAAAAAAACAATTAACACACCGCATATAATGCTCTTATCAAATTTCTCCACACTTTGCCTTTGCTAGACCTTAGCAAAATGAAAACAAAGAAAACAAAAACTAAGACTAAACAACACCAACGAAAAACACCAAGTATAGAAGACCTAAAAGAAAACACAAAGACAAAGATTCAAAATGTTTACAACATGGAATGACTCTAATGCCCTTCAAGATTATTTGTCTCAGAAATCTCATACTTGCATGTGACCAAGAATACACACCACCAAGACTTAATCATGTATTTTTTAAGAGTTAAATAAAATATATATACAACATATAAGCATGTAGGACTTGGGAGTAACAACGATGATGAGGTGGAGCTTAGCATGCTCAGACAAGTAATGATTCAACCTCACATGGATATATTTTCTTTCTTCTCTCAGATTCATGGCTCATGCTTGAAAACTTCTGATTCACTCAAGTATATGTGAGAGATGATATATATGTTTTAACAAAATGCTCACATATAAGAAAGAAAAGCACATCTATATAATTTCTTTCAAAAGATCTCATAAAGGATATCAATCACTTGCCAAATGGATCCAAACCATAGGTTGAACAATTATAGCATACTCATCTCCATAGATCAAAGGATGTCCCATCTTAAAAAAAAAGGTCTTATATAAGGGTTGTAATGGGATCAAGGCTTAAGGTTAAAAGAAATGAAAGGGTAAGGAAATCCTAATATCATCATGTTGGGCACTTGGGCTCATGCTTCATTCTAACATTTCTTTGAACACTTGTGAATTAGACAAAGACCAAATTTTTCTTGTATGAGCTTTCAATTCAAAGTAAACTCCAAATCCACAAAGTATGATATTTTTTTCTTTTAGTCGTCACTTGTATTATTATTATTATTGTTGTTTTTTTTTTTGGCATTTACATATACATTTCCTCATGGATAAGTATACTCCCACACTTGAACTTTCACATCTTCTCAGTCTTTAATCTTGAAGCCAAAACTCTAAATAAAGTCTCAAAAATTAGCTCAACTAAGTCTTTAGAACAAAGGATAGGATTGTAACTATACTAAGATTTAGGGTTAAGGATTTTTAGGGCGATGAAAGAAAGGCTTAATGGAGGATCAAAGATGTTTATCTAGGGGGTGCACATCATGTGTACACAAAAGGGGACACATGGCAATTTGCCAATGGTGGTAATTTCTAAGGTGCCTTTATCCTTTCCCAATGGTATCTTAGAACGCTTGTGGTGGTGCGCCTAGCCATCTTTGGAGCACTTGGTTGCTCTATGGGCCTCCGTTCGTCGATATGAACTTGTAGGTGTGTGATTACATGCATTTCTATGTGCGTAGTTGCATTCTAAACACTAGAACTAATCTAATCTCCAAACCAATTATTATTTTATTAAGCCATTTTTATGCGTGGTGGATTCGCTGGCTAGGATCCCATTAGGGATCCGTGATGATGGACGGCGTCGTTGGGTCAGCCATCAGTGATCGTCTGGAGATGGGGTTGCGTCTGGCAAGCGTCACCTGGGATCCGGGTTCGATTTGGGTTGGGTTCTGGTTCTCGGATTCGGCTTGGGGTCCTGGTCAGATCTATAGTTAGGCCTGGGGTCCGTTTAGGGTTTTGTTGCTTTCATTTGGATTTGCTTTTTGTTATTCAGGCAAGGTCAGTGATAAAACGTTACCCGCTACTCAATGCATTTCGGTGTGTGGAGGTATAGTGCACCATATTGTTGGTACCTTTTTTAGTTTCTTAAATAAGGTCAGTGACAAAAGATTACTCGCTACTCGACGCATATCTCTACGTGGAGGGATTGTGCACCATATCTTCGGCACCTTTTTACATAGCTCGGGTTCTGTCCGGTACCTCACCAAATGCTTAATTTGCATCGATTTTTATTGCTTTTTCTATTATTTTTTATATTTCTCAATTCGATGTAGATCTATCAGTTATAATATTTCTATTTAATAAAAACTTGTCAGTTTGCTTCAAAAAAGAAAAAAAAGACAAATCGGATCCGGGTAGTTGGGTTACCGACAATTGTTTCGTCGGCGAAGCTGGTTAGGGTATAATAAGAAGATTTTGAAACCCTGGTGTCTTCCTCTTGCTAGGATTAAAACAAGCAGAGTGAAGTAGCTAGCTGATCACTATCGAATTGGGTGAGAATTCGATGGCGAATCGCGGAGGCGGAGGAGATCAGGATCTGCAATTGACGGAGGAGCTTAGCAAAACCCTAAAACAAGGGGAGAGAATTCTGGCGCCAACCCGAAGACCCGACGGCACGCTCCGCAAACCCATCCGCATTCGCGCTGGATATGTTCCCCAGGAGGAAGTCGCCATTTACCAATCCAAAGGTGCTTTGGTATGATTTCATTCTCTCACTCTCTTAATTTCATGCTTCGGTTTGGGAGGGAAGTCAAGGTTTTGGGTTTTGTTTCTGTAATGCAGTGGAAAAAGGAGATGTCCTCACAGGCTGGTCCCCCAGGTTTTGATGATACTACTCCCGTCGTCGCCGATGCCAAACCCAAGACCAAGTCTGTAAAGAGGAATGAAAGAAAGAAGGAGAAGCGGCTGCAGGTATGTCTGTTCTTCGATCAGTAGTGTTATTTGTTGGATGGAATCTATTTGGTGGAATGATTGAAATGGTAACTAAACTAATTGGAGGGATAGTTGGTTTCCTCTATTTGGCTCTTTGCCATCATCTATTTGGGCAGAACCACAACTTATTTGGAATTACAATGAATGTTATATATGGGGAAGACGGGTTTTATAAGACTGACATATTATATATAAGTCTTCTTTTTCCCTTCATACAGAAACAACTTATTCTGTCTTTACATTTCTCTGTCTTCCACCCCCTTGCATAAGTTGGACATCGTATGGAAGTACCGAGGCATATGCTAAGTTTGTAATTAATAATCCTGTGTGGATTGAATGAGCTCTCTTGGATTAGTCTTACAAAGTAGCATGTCCCTTAGAAATGGTACATGTCCTAAATATAAAGTTGTCCTTTGTTAGATTACCAGTCTGTGGAGATTGAGTAATAGGGAGTTTTAGATGTTAAAGTCTTGTTATGACATCCGTGTCCTTTCTCTTGGAAGGCAATTTGGTGCACCACCCAATGTGGCGTTTTCTATTTGGAGACCTTTGGAAAGACCTTAACTTTGGATAATTTGTCAAGAGAGAGCATGTGGTGTTTGTGTAGTATGCAAAGGAGACTAACTGTAAACTACTTGTTACTCCATTTCCTTTGAAATGGAGACTGGGGATATCTATTTAGTGTTTTTTTCTCTTCTCTACGGAAACGAACTTGAAGTGGTAAATAAATTTTATATTGCACACTCTAGTTTTTAAAAGTATTCTTAACAGTTCTGTAATGGATGTGCATTGAAGATCACAGTCACTGTTTATTGTATGTAAAATGTCCCATGAGAAACTTTCAAATACTGGAGTCTACTTCTTCAACTGATTTTGTGGTATTTTCATCCTAGAATTTCAATAGGGTAGCCCTCCCTTTTTGCTTTGTATTAGGGTTGTTAATACTCCGCAGTCGTCAATCGACACTCCCCTTTTATCTTTGGTTGTCTATGTAACCTCTCTCTTTTCATGGTTGACAAGAAAAGGGAGGGTTTTACGGGAATTGAAATGAGAAAGTTGTTCATAAGACTAAAACAAAAGGAAAAGGAGTAGACTGACTATTAGAGACTGTTAACAACAATTCCAATTAACACTTCCCTTCTTTTCTCTCTGCTTTTCCTTTCTTTTGGCCCCCTTTTTTACTTTATGAAGCATATGGCTGTTGATTATGTTTCCCTATACTTCTTGTCTTGAGGAACTTTAATTTCACTGTTTGTGCTCTTGAAGATTAATTAATTTGTTTGTGAAATTAGCCCACCCTTTTCCACAAAACACACCTCTATGCACATGTCCATTGGAAAATTACTCATGGAGGGGGGTGGTGGTTTGTAAAAAGGGGGTGCCAATTTCAATCCCCTTAATTAAGGAGTAATAGCAAGTTTAATAAGGAGTTTTGAATTTGTAAAGTATGCTGTGTTTGGAGCTATATTTGAAGCTGATCTTATTAAAAGTGGTTCTGGGTATCTGATGGCATTGAAGTCAGCTTTTGAATGGATTTTCAATCGAACGGTTGCAGAGGCAAGGTTTGGTTTTAAATGAGATAACAAAAGGAGCTTTGATTTGGGTTGCAAAGTGATCTGAAACAGCGATGCTTTTTAAGAAAAATAAAGAGTGTGGGTGGTAATAATGTGCATGATAAATGACAGAAAGAAGAAAGGAGAACCAAATGGCCCCCTTTACTAATTTTCCAGTACTTTTGTGCCCTTGACACGATCATGTCTGTCACCACTTTTGGTTTTGGCATCAGTTGAAATAACAGCAAAACAGAAATTTCTTTGTAGTTTGCAAAGTTATTACTTCTATTTAAAGCTGCATATTTTACTTTGTTCATCTCCTTATGCAGGCTGCTCTTGAAAAGGAGAAAACCTCAGAAGAAGCGGAAACTGGGGATGCTAAGGAGGAAGAGCTACCTGCTCAAGATGTAGGTCATGCACCAGGTATCAGTCCAGTCATTGACATCTCAGATGAACGAGCTTGGTGTTTCTTCTAATTCTGCTCTAGTTACCCCTTCCTCTGACTCAATAGAGGATTCAAATCCAGGAGCTCCAGTTCAAGATATTGATAAAAAAATCCGAGCTCTAAAAAAAAAGGTATAATTTATTAACAATTTAGCCTTGCCTGGAAACATTATTAGCTATCTGTGTTCCGCATTCCAATCTGACTGTGAAGTTGCTTTGTCCGGTGAGGAAATATGTAGCCTTTCCTTTTGGATCCCATAATTTTGTCAAAATAATTTTCTGCTCTTTACGTTGAAATGTCAGTAACAAATCCTATGAATCAACTTTTGATTGAGAAGCTTTGGTGTGCTTTTTATTGCTTAAGCATAGTTATGCCAACTAAGCATTAGTAAGTTGTAAGAAGCTAAGATCATAAGGTTTTTAAACTCTTCTTTTAAACAAGAATCTGAATGAAGAGAAACGGATGCCATAATTTAAAGTATTGAGCATAAGATGAGGGAATTCTGGGTTCATAACAATACTTGGCCAGATTTCACTCCCTTTTTATATAGTTATTCCTCGTACTGCAGTAATTAAAGTTTTCTGTCCACTCGTTAGTCTACTATTTAGTGTTAAGACATTAGAAGTTACTGTTTCTTAACATGATTTTGAAAGTCATGCAGTATCTTATTACTTACTTGATGGTTCACTTTTGCAGATTCGACTTGCAGAAGCTCAACAGCAGAAAACTCATCAGCCAGAGCAGTTGGAAAAGTTAACAAAACTGGAAGGATGGCGTCAGGAGCTAAAGCTTTTGGAGGATAAAAAGAAAGCTGAATCATGAATGAGGGTTTGTGCTAGTATCATGAACCCATGTTGTTTCCTTTTATGTTTTTCTGAGGAATACATGAATGCCTAATTGTTGAAAGAGGTTCATCTATTAATATCTTCTAGTCAGCTTACATTATGTGCTTTATATATGACCTGATCCACCCCTAATATGTGCTGTACCATGTTTGCTCCTCTTTAGTGCCTTCATCTGCTTGTTCTCTTCATTTTTTGGCGTTATATCTTTGTTGAGGAATCAATTGCAAATGGTGATTGAGAAGCAGTAAGTACTAATTTGAATGCTTTATAGTCTTTGTTATGGCTTTTTAGCAAGTACAGATTCTCAGTGGCAAATGTTGTGTAAGTATACTGATGGTCAGTAGCAATGTCATTAAGTAGACTGAATAAAAATGTAAAAGAAGCTGTCAGTAGCAATGTCAATAAGTATATCGAAGTCAATATACTGACGCAATAGCAATTGCATCTTAGTTCTTGATTGTGAATAATGATAATAATATTTCTTATAAGCTTCTGAAGGCTCGCATTAACAGTTCATCTTGTTAATTTTAATTGGTTATTTTTTTTAATATTGATTTATGGAGGCCAGCTTATATTTGGTAGTAGATAAATTTTCATAGTACTACTGATAGTCAGTAACAGTATTTATTTATTACTAACCATCAGTAGAAGTATTTATTTGTTACACTTTGAGATAGTAACAATATCTTATTTGTTACAGTTCGAGAGTATTTATGATCTTTTGGTCGTGCTGAAGAAATATCTAATTTTTTACTGACTATTAGTAGCAATCTCTTATCTGTAATCAGTGTCTTGAAAACAAGCCTACTTTTGGGCTCTATACTAAATTAAAGAGGATTTTCTTCATTAATTGAATTAAAGTTTCCTTATTGGAATAGTACTATGATTTTTGCTCATGTAAACCTTTTTGCTCACAATTGTAATTTTCAATGTTTCTATATATAAATCGCACCACAGAGATAGAACATTCTGTAGCAATCGGATCATGTATTTCAGAGTTGATTAAGACCTAACAAAAAAGAATGAAAAAAAGGAAACAGTCTTCTTCATCTCTCACTGACTCACTCCCTCTCATGATCTCCTAATACTTATTTAGATAAACTAGCAAATACAATTAATATTTGAGACTAATATTGCATCAACTACTAGACACAGCGTTTGCGTTGCTGTTATTGTTACCGGAGGTATTAGTGTCCGGTGCTCGAGTTGTTGCAACAATTTCAATGAATTGGGAATCTTGGAGTCCTGTTGAAGATCGTAGTACTGCTGCTGCAGCTGGTTGTTCTTGATCACTGTTCACATTATCAATTGTCTTCATCTCCTTGCTCTTTCCCCAGAGCACCATGTATAACCCCAATATAATTACAATCCCTCCTAATACGCTGTCAAAGATCATCACCAAAAACCAAGCAAGAACACATTAATACATGTTAATTTCTGAAATTCGTTTTACATACACTAGCTACATCTATTTGAGGCCTGCATGCATGATATGCAATATGGAAAAGCTTGCTGCTTACCTTCCTAGGCTTAACTTTTCATCGAGCAACAAAGAACTAGCAATGGCCACAATCACTAGGCAAAGCGGAGTGAAAATTGACACGAACAATGGACCTCTCTTGCGTACACACCACGAGACAAGAACCACCGCCATCCCCGAAGTCACAATTCCCTACATCGATTGATCACGCGACAAAATAATTACATACGTACACATGATCGAATAGACATTGTTAATCTTTCATTAATGCTCACTAAATATCAAAATTGTCGTAGATTGTCATAGATGATGGAATTTCTACTCAATCAAGCTACGATATTTGGTATCTTTATATCGATCGGATACAATGTGAGAATGTTCATCATGTTGTGTATCCGACAAATTGTTATTTGGATACGTCATACGTGGTATAGATAGAGTTGCTAGGTAGAAAACTAACCACATGTACTTATTTTAAAGCTCAAATTGTTAGCGCCCTACGAGCTAAAACAATAAAACCATGTTGTTACTATAGTATTTTTCAACGAGTGATGATTTTACCGAATATGCAGCTGCAAGAAGCTTGATGTTCCAACCCAATTTCCACTGGCTCCAATCCCTCTCCACGCAGAGTGCAAAAACTACCGACTGAATCGATCCCATAACCGACATTAGAGCCGTACTCGAGTAATGGCATGGATATCTCTTGCTCATTTTTGCCTGAAACTCCATCAAACCCAATTTCATTATTTCAAAATTAAAGAAAACGTACACTACACACACGATTACTACGTAAATATATATGCTCGATCGAACCTGAAGTATGAGCCACATTGCAAAGGAAACTGTGCATCCGAGAGCCAAGAAGCAGCCCAGCAAGTAGCTACCGGTGCTTCTGTGGGAGGAGGACGTTGACGGTGATGGTGCTGCCGCCTGGTGACCTCGAAGAAGGTCAATGTGAGTTGACCAGATGGAGAACTCTTGTCCTTTGACGAAGGTAAAGATCATAGCACCACCAATACCCATCACTGTCCCCACAAGCTTTGCCTTCCCTGCATGGCTTCCTAGTGTCAACTTCTCCAACCTGTGAATTAATTCCTTAATTAATTAACCACACATATACTTCCAAATCAATTCTTTAGAAAATGAAAATAAATCGAAACCTGAAACAGATTGCCATGATGAAGGTGACCGCCGGAATCAGATTTGCACTGGCTGCAACAAATGTCGAAGATGTCAAGACCAGTGCCTCTACGAATAGATTTTGTGACAATGTTCCCCTGCAATATTGATCGTGCAATATATTATCTTGTACGAGTTATGTGGATTAGTTCTAGGTAGAATACTAATTAAGCCATGAAATTATGAATTAGTACCCAAACAAACCGCAGAGAAAAGCTTGAAAGAGTACGACTGGAGTAAGTTTGGGTCTGCTGTTCCTTTCGAATATAAGAGCAAGAGGAATGATAAAGGCAGAGGAAAACATGAGACGGTAGGCAACGAGAATATTGAGATTCATTCCGGCGTTTGCTGCAAGTTTGCAAAATATATTCATTGCTGCATATGAAATTTGAACGATCACCATCGATATCACCGGCTTCATTAAGCCATCTACTACACTTCTAGGACTGCTAGATATCTCAATACCACCCTGCTGCCCCATTTGTGGTACTGGCTTCAAAATGCAGAGAGAGAGAGAGAGAGAGAGGAGTCTGGCTTGGTTAGAGTTGTGAGAGACCGACCGAGTGGCTTCCAGAGATTTTTTTTTTTTTTTTTTTTTTTTTTTTTTTTGAAAAATGAGTGACTTCCAGAGTTGTTGAGGTCAGTTACTGATGTTCTGCTGCTTCTAAATTACTGTTATGCCCTTCAATCTGAATTATTTTTCTCACTCCCCTTTTCATTTTGGTAACAACGAAGATATGTATAGGATGATACTCGTGTTTCTTCTTTGGTATACGGGGCAACGGTAGGGGCCTTAACGAGGCAACAAATCTCTTTGACCAATATTTTTCTTCATTTAATTAAATTCTTTTCTATAAATTTCTTTTCAAATAGCATTAATACATTGAATCAAACAGGAAATAGGCATTAACTTTTTTTCTAAATATTAATTAATTTCGTAAAAAAAATTAGCATTAATAACTTGAATTTAGAGATCTGTATTTCCAAATTAAGAGGTAATAAAATATTTCATTTAATAGAAGTCATTCATTCAATGTATATATATATATAAAATAAAAATAATAATAATAAACTCAAATGTGACGTTCAAATATATATAAAAAATTCTTGACGAAATATATATTCATATGGATATATATTTTTCACATTATATTTTCATAATTTGTAAGAACTCATCCAACAAACTTCGAATTTTATACATGTGTTATACAAATCTATTGATAAAATGTATGTGCAAATTTAATGATTGAATTACATGAAATATTTTCTATTATTGAAGGAAAAAAATTGTTACTTTAAATCTAGATTCTACTGTACATTAATGGATTGAAAAGGAAAACAAAACCAAAATATGTTTTTTTTTTTATTTAAGAAAACTAAAGTGATTTTTTTTTTTTTAAAGAAAAACTAAAGTGATTTAGAGCCATTAGATTTTAGAATGATAAGATGATCTTTTTCTTTGTATATTACATAACATGATTTGACAAATAAGTAATATGTGTAGATGACATGACATGACAACTTAGGATTGAGGTCACAAATTTTAGGCCTCATTAATACCAACAATCATTTTCTAATATACAACTACAAGACTAATGAGCTCGAAGGTGTGTATTGATCATAAATCCTTTTATTTCCTTATTTTTGTGAGGATCATATATGTATTAATTTGTTTAGCGACTTGTTTTACTATTAATCAATCATTCAAATCATAATCCGCAATATGCATGTTCATTTTTAATCTCTCCAAGCACCAAGGGAATTTTGTTAAAAGCAACAAACCTTGGAACAAAAGATTGTTCAAAACAAGCATGTGCCATGGAGCAGCAAAACAGCGAATGCTACTTGATGCGTTTAGTTGGGAAAATCAATTGCCAACCTTTCAGCTCAGAGCAAATTGGATGTTATGTACCACAAACAAACTAACTACATACAGTCCACAACTTGATTAGGTTCAAACCAACTTCGTTTGTTCACTACAAGCGTCCACTGAAGGATTATAATCAGATTTTCTCGATTAGACGAGCTGATCACATATGGATTATAATTTAGTAATTTAGGAAACACAACCGATATTTCTTATAATAACTAGCAACTAAAACTTTTACAAAATCCTGATATTACATTAGGCCAAATCATATGCACCAAAACGTCAAGTACAATGTGTTACATAGTACGGCCAAAAACCAAAGCAATAAACCGAGGTCAAAAATGGCCAAAGGAAGTACCATTACATATCACAGTAGTGCAAACACAACATTCCCCAAAATTGCTCCCATTGCCTTCCACTCAAATACATGTCGATCTCATATCAGCATCTATGAGGATTCTACACCTGAATCACCAGGTCCGGGAACATAGAGTTCAAATTCACCAGGGCTCCATCTGCAAATTAAGTGGAGACGGAAGGTAGCTGTCTTGGATCCCAACAAACGCTGTACATAAATTACCATTACAGCATATTAGTTTCTCTAATATCAAATTTCAACAAATTTCAAAATTAGTGAAAAATCAGGTCAATGTCAGCATCAGCAATCCATGGCCAAGAAATTGAGAGCAAAATCTAAAAGGAAAAAAAGTTTGACGTACTTGAAACTCTTATGCATAACACAGGCTTGAAACTCTATGCATAACACAGGCAATGGTAGGATGAGGTGCAGCATGAAAATTTTACATTGGCTGATCAGTCAGAGCAACCCATGGTCGATAGATCAGCCAATGTACAATATTACAGTCTGTACAAAAGCATTTTGGGCCAATTCATTGTAGGACTCAACAACAATAATGGGCAGGATATGCAAATAAAATAACATAAAGCCATACAAGTAAACTAACAAAGGATTTCCACAATAACAAGAGTAAATATAACTAGGAATTAAGACTGCTAAGAACATCAGTAAACAGTAAGGCTAAATATTATCCTTTCCATGCAGGAAACCTAACACTAACAATGTAACTTCATAGTCAAGCAATTTGAGCATGAAACAAACCAGTATACGAGCTGACTCAGGTGACAAAGGCTTTCCTTCCTCACAAACAACGTAGTCCGCAACAAGCTCCACAACACCTGGGAGCATGAAAAGCATGGAATCGTTATTTCAAAAAAAAAAAATTAAAAAAGCATGGAATGGTTTATGATTAGTCTTTTGTTACATGCATACAAGGACCAGCAAACAAAAATGCAAATAGGTACCTTTGTTCAAACGAACAGGCATCCCTTGTTTTCGTAGAAATGGCTCCATCTCATGACTGAACTGCTCCAAAGGACCTTCCTGAAGCTCAACCTGAAAGATTTGAATTGAGGCTCATTTCAAGAGATCATGCTGGGTTTGAAAGCTATCAAGTAGAGTAGCTCCAAGCCAGACACCACATCGAACTTATATGCCTGCTCTGATCTACATAATTTACACAAAAAAATAAACAACCTTCTCTGTTGCAATGCTTCCTGTCCTTGCGAAGTCATATTCCTCATATTCATTAAACAACCTGCATGAAAAAATTAAGCATTACGAAATTTAAACCAGAATATATGGCACATTGAAGAAAATTATACTTAAAAATTTGAGACTTAAACATGAGCAAGGATGCAAGTCTTTAATCTTAATAAAGCTTGAGTCACCCCTACCGGATCAGATAATTTATGTTTTGAAAAATAACTTATGTACCATAGTTCTACACCACGTCACCATGTTTCTACTTGGTCTTAGCTTGTGCTTTTATAGACTTGAACCTAGGGAGCATCAAGTTCCTCTAATTGCAAGCAACTCCTCAATTAACATTGTTTAATAATCATTTAAACAAAATGCTTTAATTATTATAGATTATTCTTATACATGAAAGTAAGTCACAAAAGGGGGAAAAAGTAACCACAAAGGTGGATAACAGCAAACATATTCTCAAAGCTTGTAACCATGTAAATCATTGGAATCTACTATAGAGTCCTCACAGAACCCCAAAAAAAATATTGTGAACAACAGAACGAAGCGTAAATTCCCACCTTTCAACCTGTTCCTTTGGCAAATTGGTAAAGCAAAGTCCAGCATTTCCATGGAGAACCTAAGGAAGATCAACAAACAGTATAAGAAAAGAAAATGCAGCCAATTCAAGAGGAAACTAAAGATATTAGCTGCATAAAAGTCTCACCTCGGAAACCTTGTGAAGGCCATTTTTTATTTCATCAGATTCAGATCGACCAAGAGCAATTTGCATGACTTTGTTGGAACCAAGGAAAAATCTGAGCAATCAGAAAATCAATCATGAGAATGTGTTCATATTGAAGACTCCATGAATAAGAAATTTTAGGGAATGTGAGAATTAGACTTCCAGTTGGCAAAATTACTTTACTGCTGAGGACTTAAAGAACATCCAATTTTATTATAGAGAAACAGTGACATGCCATCAGAGTAAAATACCATTACACTTAATGGTGTTGACACGTGATGTGAGGATTCACTCAAAGTATAACCACAGACAGTCAGATTACTCATACTCAACAATTATGAAAGTGCAGACATCAAACCCCACAAAAACATCTTTGTGCAAGGATGAGTAGTACAACACATACCCTGTGTGATGGAATATCTGAATGAAATTGTTTACATCAATACAAGCAAGCTGAAAAATCATACAAGGGGAACAGTTTGCTCCAAATAAAAAACATATTTTTTCAAACCTCGACTGAAAGTTAAACGGTGCCATTAAGACAATACATAGCCTCCCTAAAGTTGGTCAAATTGGAAGATCATGCCACGAAACTCAATATAAGATCCCAATAAACATCTAAATTAACAGTTTGTGAAATTGTTTTTAGAAAACTTCTCAGCCAACGACTCCTTTTTTAAGTTTTGAAAACCTCCAAAACCTTCCAGTTACTACAGATATACCCAAAGCCATGAAGTAAACTCAACTTTTGCTACCTAATTTGATATTTGTTTGGATAACAAAGGAGGTGACCAAAAAGGCAAAATAGTGGTGACCAACTTAGAAGGACATAAAGTAATCAGTTGCAACTTCTCTGTCGGCTCCCATTTCACCTCTGTTTAAAAATTTTAGAAACTTGTCTACTTTTTTTTTTCTTTTTTAGGAAAACCAAGCAAGTCAAAACTCAAAAGGAAGTCAAAGTTCTCTTGCCTACTTTTCTCGGTCATATCTCTTCAGCCTTTGTTTAAATCGCCAAACAAACAGTAAACGAACAATATTCTACCTCATCAGCAGCCAAACAGAAAGTAAATATTAAACCAGAACATACTATATGTAATCAACCCAATTGACCTAACTCTGCAAAGCCAATTTCAGCATCAAACTGACGACATGCAGTAAACTTGAGCATATGAGTTTATTTCCCCCTCCAAATTTACCAGTAAAGCAAATGAGGCAAACATGAAAACCGAACTTGCCTGCTGGTTGATTTGAGCTGGTCTCTGAACTCCTTGAATTTGAGATTTCGCATATTCTCAAAAGAAAACACATATACTGAATTGTAATCTTCGGCAGCCTGTTTGATCGTTGTCACTACAGCTTCTTTGTGTTCCCTTCCCTTCCTTTTTGTCTTGGATAATGTAACTGCACACAAAACCACCACCCAATCAGAAAAAAAAAAAACAAAAAAAAACCATATCATCATTCATACCATTCTGAGATTCATAAGACCAATCATTCAATTGCTGAGTTAAGAAGAAGTTCAAGCTATCAGATATTCATCCAAACTTAATTTTTGAAATGTTGAGTCAAAAGTTGTGAACTTGTTAAAAGAGAAAATACAGATAATAATATGGAACCTCAATTCCTTACTTCCATGCCTTGAACTAACCAGAATAAAATTGCAGGGACAAAAGTTGAATACTTTGACCCAAAATCTCTCTTGGTGTAGAAAATATACAAGACCAAGAATTATAATTAGGTAAAAGGAGGATTGGAATTGGTTGTTGTCCTTACCTGGCCTATCGCGCTTAGACTTCGGCATGGTGTTTAGGGTTTGGGCGGCTTCTGGTCTGCTCTCTGCTTTGGTTCTGCGACGAGCGGCAAAAGGAGTGTCTCGAACGCAGCTACTAGGGTTTTAACTAAAACCACAACAAAGGACGGGTCGGGTATGCCCCGTTACGATGGGTCGGATTTATCATTTTCACTTTAGGGTTTAGTGCCTAAAGTCCAAACGCCCAATTTTAGGTTTTTTAATTGCAGTTGATGCCTGTTTATTAATGCATTATACCTTCTGTCGGAGCACAAAGAGAAAAGGAAAGGAAATTGAAATGCAGAAGGGAAAATAGCTAAAACATCGTTCATTCATAACTTGCCAAAAATGGCTGAGATAACAAAATATATAGCTAGGTGGTTGCACCAGCAATAGTCTAAACATAACAACTATCAACCATAAGTCTCAGACCACAACTGAAGGTGCAAAATGAAATGGGCTGGTTACAGAATACAAGGAAAATGGGCTTGCAGTAATAAGGTCAGCTATTGTTGAGGACATACACCCTCAACAATTGCCCCCCCCCCCTAGATGGTTTATGTCCTCAGGAACTCAGGAAACCGTGCTGCAATTATATGACCATCCTCCCAGGTTGCATCAGATTTGGCATTCCAACCTATTGCACCAACTATGTTGTAATTTTGCAGCCTTTCTTGGTTCTAACCCCCATGTCCAAGACCTTGCTTGGTTTCCACAGAATATCACATTTCTCATCAAACTGGGGTAGAGTGGAAGAAATAGGAATGCTATCCCCAATTCGTTTCTTCATCAAGGAAACATGGAAGACCCGATGCAATTTGGAATGAGCTGGTAATGTGAGATGATAAGCAACAGGACCGATCTTGGCATTGATTTGAAATGGACCATAATACCTTGGAGAGAGTTTGTGTGTCGATCGTTTTGCCAACGATTTCTATCGATGTGGATGCAGCTTAAGAAAGACCCACTCCCCAACTGGATATGTTCGATCTGTTTGGCCTTGATCAGCGTATTGTTTCATTCTATTCTGATTGGGTGTCCCTTGATTGACCCATTCATCTGCATCATCTCTCCTAGCTTGGTTTCTGTAATGGCATGTAAGGGGAGAATTTGTTCTGTCTCTTGTTGATGAAGTAACTGTTGGGCTCGGTGTTGCAATCATGGAATTCTTGAGGGGGTTCCTCTATGTGGTTAGCCTTTAGTGGATCCAATATGGCTATAAATGGTTTTTTGCAGATGTGGGTGGGGGAGTAAGGTTCATCACAAGTGTAGAAGAGATTTTTTGTGCGCCAAATTGTTCAGGGGTTGTTTGGGTAGGTGGCAGAGTGGTGTGGGGCTGTTGTGGTTGGGATAAGGGGTTGGTCAAATTGTTTGGAGGGTGGTGGAATGGGAAGGACCGTGGGTAGAACTTTGTGAAAGCAACCATTGGTGGGACCGAGAAGGGTGGTGTGCAGCAGTGCGAATGTCACTGAGCTTGGCGTCATAATGGCGAGCAAGCCTTTGAGCATGCGACAGAGACCTTGGTTCCAAGGCCATTACATCATGGCAGATTTCTAGTTTTAATCCGTCTCATAATACATGGAGAAGTTGGTTGTCCGACCATTCCGGTGCCCGGCACGCGAGCTTAGTCGTGATGTAATCGTCTGCTGAGCCCTGTTACTGACTATGTATGAGTTGAGCTTTTATAGTTAGCGGTTCTCCCCAAACCAAAGTATTCGAGGAATTCCGTAACAAATTGCTCCCAAGAACAGTTCGGGTGGCGTTGCTCAAAGGCTGACATCCAAATTGAAGTGTCGTGGCCAAAGTGAGAAGCCACCATAGCAACACCGTCAAAAGGGTGGGATACGTTGTACCCAAAGGTAACACTCCGCCATAGTTAGCCAGCCCCCGACATCTTCCCCGTTGAACTGCTGCAATTGGATCTTGGGTTGTTTCTAATAGGAAAAGTCATGGTGAAATTGGTTGTTGGGTGTGAATCTAGTAAAGGGAAGGGAGGTGTTGGAGGACGAGTTGGAGTTGGTATATGGTGTAGTGAATATGTGTGGGGGGAAGGGGTGATGGTGGAGTATGTGGGTGTGGAGGTTGAAAGGCTAGAGTTCGTGGAAGGGTGAGATGGTTGGGAGTAAGGGCTTTGTAGGGGTTTATAGTTGGAGCAAAGGATAGAGGAGGTGGGTTAGATAATCCAAGGTTTGTCCATGTAGTTGTTACGGCGTCGAAGGAGCCAAACTAGATAGGAGTGGTGGGAGTAGCGACGGGTGTAGTGATTGCTACAGTTGAGGTGGATTGTTGGTTCTTTTGAAGGATGAGGCGAGGAAGGTGTTTTGCAGAGCTGAAAATTGGGCAGACAGTTGGTTCTGGAAGGAGAGTCGTTGGGATACCTGTTGTTGAAGGACCTTCATGGAGTAGTGGAGCTCCTCGTTTTGAATTTGCAGTGCCTCTACAGAATTTTGAATATCTGAGATGTGGGTGTCATTTTGTGGTGAGTTGGGCTGGGAAGATGCAGAAGCGGCGAAGGACGAGGCAGGTTGGGGTGGTGAGTTAACAAGGACGGAGTAGAAGGGTATGGATGGATTTGGGTTTTGGAGTCCGTGGAGCGTCATGGCTCTTGATACCAGTTGTTGGAGCACAGAGAGAAAAGGAAAGGAAATTGAAATGCAAAAAGGAAAATAGCTAAAACGTCTTGCCAAAAATGGCTGAGAAAACAAAATATATAGTTAAGTGGCTACACTAGCAATAGTCTAAATATAACAATTGTCAAGCATAAGTCTAGGACCACAACTGAAGGTACAAAATGAAAATGGGCTGGTTCCTGTATACAAAGAAAATGGGCTTGCAGTAATAATGTCAGCTATTGTTGAGGACACCCTCAACACTTTCATTCAATAAAAAAGAAACCCTCTCCACATTTTATAAAAGTTCAAGCCAAAGAGAATAAAAGAAGATAGTTGATGTTTTCTTTTTAAGTCCAATTGTAATCACACTTGTAGACCAATAATATTCATAAATTAGGTTGTGGCTTGGGCCAGGCCTAAAAACAATTTGAGTTGTCCTACTTGTTTTTTACTATAAACTAGCAATGAGTTTCAAATAGCTAAGTTTCGTATGTTTTTACATGTTTGATTAGCAAAGACAATTAAGATGTGTTAAAATGAAACGGAAAATATGTGTAATAAAGTAAACGAAATTGTTTAAGAGTTAGGTTACATTGTATGAATTTTGTTTTATGAGTTTCAATTTACAATTAACATTTGTACAAACCATTTTCTTATCAAAAAATGGTGGATTTGATTTTGCGACAAATGATCAACATGTAGGGAGCAAAAAAGATCTTCCTAAGTTTGATATAGAAGTTGGTGGATGAGAAATTTGAGGATGGCTTAGGAAGTATAGGTGATGTCTTTAGTATAAATAAGGATGAGAATTTATATAAGCGGTGTATTAAAAATGGAATGTGTTTTAAGTATTTAGCAATGGACATGATTGTCAATTTTTCTACCCTAGGTCTCACCTTAAGCTGTGTTTTTTTCACAGGTTTTGGGCATTGATAATTCCTTTCCTGTTTTTGGGATGACAATAGAAGGGAAAGTGTTTCTCAAAGGAAAGGAAAAGAGGAGGAAAATGATTCCTTTCTCCCCCCCCCCCTTCCCCACCCACCCCAGGATCCACTTTCCCTTCGGATTTCTTGCATTTATTAAAACATTATATGACTAAATTGCCCTTCTCAAAATCATTATTTACTAGTTTATCCCCATTATCGTTTAGATTCTTGTGTCAAGCGTGCTTCTTGTTTTGGGTGCTATGTCAGAGCACGAAGAACTGAAACACTTCCTGCACTGATTTCATCTACTTTTGGTTTTCATTTGTGATTTCATCTGTGGTTGTGGGTGCAGTTGGTTCTGAACTGAGAAAAAGGAAATTGTTGTTCTGTGTGTTACTAGATTAAAGGTAATGTCTTTTCAAGCTTTTATTTTTTTTGTCGTGTGATTCTCTTCTCGGATCTTATTTAGATCTTTCTTATACCTCTTTTTACTAGTTTTCTTCCCATCTGGAGAGATTCAAGTCTGAGTTTTCACTTTTCCTTATGTTTGTTTATTCATTTCTTGTTTGATCAATTTTGTTTGATTGATTAATAGAAATGGTAGTGGGAACTGTGTGGGTTATATCTAATCAGTTTTATATGATTAATTGACAAATAGATGTGGTAGTGGGAACTGGGAATCTTGTAGAGGGAAGGTTCTTGGTTTCAATATTTTACCAATTGTTCAGCTTTTTAGAGTCTCTGGAGGCTAAGCCTCCATTAAAAAAGTTGCAAACTTTTCTGTTGTCTTTTTGTACATTTTTTTTTATTAACGTTGTCTTTTTGTACATTGAGAACTCTCATTATACTTTCTGCTCTCTGCCAAAATAATTTCATGCTCTGAACACCTCGAAACTTGACAATCATATATACGAGTGTTTCAGATTTTTCTATTTAAGTATTATATATATATATATATTTGTTAGATTTACAAGATAGAAAATTTGGTATGCAGTTATGGCCCGTAGAAACTTGTCGAAGACAAAAAAGATTCTTCTAATGCTGGACAATATCAAAGATTTACTTAATTTTGTCATCATGATATACGTTATGATGTATATCATTGCGGAACGACATTATCGAAAGTATAGATTGAAATCACAATCTATTTATGATTGTGTTTTCAAGAATGGGAAATTTTCAACGAACGGTGTATGCAAGCGACGTAAGATGTATAAACAGTCTCCGTATGGATAGGCATACATTTAGCATATTGTGCTCTATGTTACGCACATTTGGTAAATTAAGAGACACAAAAAATGTATCTATAGAGGAAATGGTAGCGATGTTCTTGGATATTTTTGCGCATCATGAAAAGAACAGAGTCATACATGATATATTTTTGTGTTATGGAGAAACAATTAGCAGATATTTTAATGCGGTATTAAGGGCAGTCTTATGTTTACAAGGGCAATTGTTAAAAACACCAGAACCTGTGTCAGAGAACTCATCTTATGAGAAGTGGAAATGGTTCAAGGCACATAACAATCTATTATTTTTTATTACACTGAAATTAAAGAAGAAAATATATTCTCAGTTGTTTATTATTGTAGAATTGTCTCGGGGCGCTAGATGGGACATATATTAGAGTACATGTGCTAGAAGTGGACAAGCCTAGGTACCAAAGTAGGAAAAATGAAATTGCTACAAATGTCTTGGGAGTATGCTCCCAAGATATGCAATTCATTTATGTATTGCCTGGTTGGGAGGGTTTAGCTGCAGATTCACGAGTATTATGTGATGCCATTAGTTTGAGACACGGGTTCCGAGTCCCCCATGGTGAGATAATATGAAAATTATATTTTTATGTCATTACATAATTGGCTTTCTATCTTTATATTAAGTTTTCATCAAAGTAATTATATGTTTCACATTATTCAATAGGATATTACTACCTTGTTCATGCTAGGTATCCAAATGGAGAGAGGTTTCTTGCTCCATATAGAAGCCAGAGATATCATTTAAATGATTGGAGAGAAGGATACCAACCTACTAACCCCGGAAGGATTTTTTTTAATATGAAACATTCTTCTGCTAGGAATGTGATAGAGAGATGTTTTAGGTTACTTAAGATGCGTTGGGCAATTCTAGGGAGCCCTTCATTTTTTCTAGTGAAGACACAGTGCCGAATTGTTATAGCATGTTGCTTGCTTCACAACCTTGTAAGAAGGGAAATGACAATTGATCCCTTAGAAGAGAAACTGAATGCCAATATGAATAACCAAGATGATGATGATGATGATATAATCAATTTTATTGACTCATCAGAACAATGGAATGATTGGAAAAGAGAGTTGGCAACACAAATGTTTAATGAATGGAGAGGAAATAGGAACACAAGATGAAACACTTGGTTGAAGATATCATCAGACCAAAAGAAGAAGAACAGGAGACTTAATTCCATTGTTCTGATGAGTCAATAAAATTGTATTAAACTTAATGCAAGTTCTTAATTTCAAATGTGATATCTAATATCCAATCGTGTTGTAATTTACTGTATTTACATATTAAAATTTAATCTTGATATCTAGTTATGTTATATATGACAAGTTCACAAGAAAGCCAAAAGACTAAAACTTAAGCCATTCATTCATTATGATAGTTTAGTGGAAGCTTCTGGGAGAAATAGAGCTAATGGGTTAGGAGCTGAATGACCTGCTGAAGCTGATGAAGATTTGAATAATGATAATGAATTTGTTGATCTCGAATGAGATGGTTTGCCTGAAAATATTGTTCCTACACCTACTACTCGTACAACTTTTTCCGCTTCTAATTCAACTCGGACTAGAAAGCGAGCAAGGGACGCTTATGCTCAATGTTTGGGAGACATGGCTAGCGCACTTCACTCATTTGTGGATGTGACCAAGACACACTTGGAGACAATGAAAGAAGTACTTTCGAATGACCATGCAACATCTACAAAAAGAGGTAAGCTTGTCGAATAGCTTATGAAAATTGAAGGCTTGAATGATTATGATGTGACTGAGGCTGCTGCTACAATTATTGGTGATGACTCCAAAATTGAGCTCTTGTTCAGCTTACCTGACAGTTTAAAGAGCCAGTGGATTTTTAGGCTTCTTAACCACTAGAGAAATAGATGCCCAATGATAATGTTGACCTTAACTGTAATAACCCGAAACTTAGTATCACTATGGAGCACTCTAAGATACCTTAAACTTAGAAATAATCCAAGTATCCTCTAAGCATTTTCCCGTTTAGAAATTGATGATACCACATGCTATACTTACAAGTTATATTAGAGTTCTAGTGAACTTATTAAAATACCTTAGTTCGTATTTTTTTTTTGTGCATACTCAATATTTGTTATTGAGCTCAATATTCTCATCTATATTATTTATATGATGCATATCATTTTAGTACTAGTTTTTGTTAACACATATTTTGAACCTTAAGAAAGCATATCAATCTTCATATTAGTTTGAGTAGATGTGTATCTATGTGTATATCTATATGTATATGTATACACAATTCAAATGCCAATACATCTAGAAGAGCAAATGTGATTTTTTTTCTTTCTAACAACCATAGCATTATAGGAAATTTCCTTGCAAATGCTTTTAGCCTAACTATGTAGACTTTCACCTCACTTTTGTCTTAAAAGTCAAGTAAGACTTGATTTTTAATGCATTTTTCTAGCCTATATAAACATGGATCTGAATCATTTTTCTTCCTTCAAGCCTTAAAATCAAGTGAAAAACTGATTTGGAAGAGTTTGAATCCAAGATCAAAATCTTCACTTCACTCCTGATTTTCTTCCTTCAAGCCTTAAGATCAAGAGAAAACCCAACGTAAGCTTCTCACATATATCCTTCATCCCTTTTCTCTTAAGAAGTTCTCTTGTTCGAAGAGCTTGAATCCAAGATCAAAATCTTCACTTCACTCCTGATTTTCTTAAGTAAGTACATGATTGCATTCCTATATTCTTTTGCCTTTAAGATTTATCAAAGAGCATAACCGAAGATAAAATGGAAAGGAATCTGTTTTGTTGCATCCATATATTTTCGTGTTTAATAAAATTTAATCTTGACAAAATTAATTATATTTTCAGTTTCTTCATGAAAAATCCTTCACTTTAGGCTTTTGAATCACTAAAAAAGGTTAAGAAATGTAGAAGTTATGGCTAATCGAAGTTTTGATTTAGTAAACTCGCTGAAAATCTCTTACAGCAATCAGAACTTCAAAAATTCATATCTCTCTTATTTCTTATCCATTTTCTACAAACTTTATATCAATTTGAAGCTCAGGACCTCTACTTTTATTCTGGAAAGTTTGAGAATTAATGGTGAAATATGCAGTACGTAAATACTTAGACATCAAAGGTTAATAATAAGAAAACCAGTTTCTGTGCTGTTCTGGTATTTTACCATTTCTGGACTATATGACTCTGATCTGGACTACATGACTTATTTCATTGAATTCTTTGTGAAAAATCCTATGACATGGTGTCCTCATTGATTATTTTCGGACACAAATTGAACAAGTTATGACAATTGAAAGTTGACGGTTCTTCATTTTGATTGACAAATGGACACTTCGAATCAAGATTTCTAATACTATGAATAGAGGACTACTAACTCTTTGACTACTAACTAATATTCTTTTACTACTTCTAATTTATAGTACCTTTATTTTATTGCACATTTACTTTCAAGTTTATATATATATATACATATGTATGTTACTATGTATATATTAATTTGTCCACACAATTTCAGTTATATTTACTTATGTAAGATTGTTTATATGCTTTGTTACTATTTATGTAGTTGTTTTATTCACTACTTAAAGCTTACTATACTATTGACTTGGTTATATTTGGAGAAGTGAAGCCGGGTGATTAGTATTATCCCGTGCTTAAGTGAATTACTGGTAAAAGTGTTTTGTGATATGAGAAGTTAGCCTGGGCTCTAGTCCCTATAGATAGTGCACTATTATACTCATAGGAAGGAAGTGCCGACCTTGAGTATACATACTTTGGTAGTGTCCTTAGTATGCTGCGGCTTGCCTATGCTTTGGTATTATGGACCCTAGTATGTGGACTTATGAATTGTTATCAGTTAATCTGAAATATTCACTAAGAAGAGAAGTATACATATATTATTTTGATTAAATATTTGTTTGCAACATATTACTAATATGTTACGGTGTTAAGTGGAAAGAGATTTTAGCATATATGGTTTTAAGGTTATATTTGTTGATTCGATAAAGAAATGAGACTATGTGATTTACTATCAATCTCATAAACATTCATGCAGATGAATACATTTGAATACATATGTGTGTGTCTCTTGTGTGTATATAAGTACATATTTAAGACTTTCTACGAACATCTAAATGGTTCTCGGTACATTTTTACTTGGTTGTTCATATTTGATTTCTTATTAGACACATTAATATAAGAATGTAAGTTGTACTTACTGGGTCTGTGTTACTCATGATGCTACACCTTCATGTTTTCAGGTAACGAGTAGATGCATGGGGAAAAAGGGATGAACCTACTAAATAAAAGAAAGTTTTATTTTCCTACTACTATTTCAAGAGAATAAGTGTAATGTATTTTGCTAAACTTTGGTATTGTACAAATAATGATTTCGTTTTCTAATAACAGTACTATTCATATACATCTATATATAGTCTATTACTTTCTTTCAATTTATTCAAAAAGGAAGTTTTGTTTATTTTAACTCACATCACAGATTCGGGTACCATATTTCAGTATAATATTGGTCTCGAGTTTGGGGGTGTGACATTAACCACTAGAGAAATAGTGCTTTTGTTTTTCTTTTGCCGTGTGGATGATCAGATGATGGCATTTTCGCTCAAACTTCTTTTGGAAGCTACTGTGTGATCTTTTCATTATGTTGTGACATTAGAACTTATTATCTATTATGCTATTATTTCAAGTAACTTTATCTTGTGATGTGTTTTTTTTTTGAGTAAAATGAGGCCAACCTTTATTGAAAATGGGGGAGATTACATTACAATGGTCTCAGTTGCAATTGCAGCCAGTAAAAAATGAGGTGTAGAAAAAAAAAACAGAATCCTGCTGCTAGTCTAGTACTGGAACTCAAAGCAACATCACAAGCTTGAGACGTTTTTTGTTCCCAAGTTCTAGTGTACCTTTCTTTTCAAATACTCCAAAGCAAATACATAAGATCTTCAAAAGCCTGCTTGGAAATATTCTTTCCACAGAAATTCAACCATCCTATCACATCAAGAGCATCAGTCTGTGAATCAAACTTGACGTAACTCCCCATGAATTTGTAATTCTTGCCGAGTAAACTTGACATAACTCTCCATGAATTTGTAATACTTGGCGTAACTCTCCATGATGTGTTGGTGATTTCTTTATCACTCTTTATCTTTTTTCTTTTGTTCATTTTTCTTTAATGATATTTAGTAGATGATGGGTTAAAGATTTTAATCTCTAATGTCTGTATTTGAGCATATGTTTATCGCATATTACAGTTCTCATGTTTGAAAAACTGGTCCTTTTCAAAAAAAAAAAAAAAAAACTGGATTTCTGCACCTTCAACTCTTGCATATGTAACTACAACACATGCATCAACAATATTACAAAAGACCAATTGAAAGCTCTAGTATGAAATAAAACTTAGAAAAGAAAAAAAAGAAGAAGATAAATCTATGAATGCAATGGAAAATTCATTACCAAGTATTCTCATTAGTATGAGGGTATTATAAGATTTTGTTTCATTTCCTTATAAGAGCCAAACACTGCAATGGAAATTAAGAGGTGTATTCTGATTACATTTCTAGTCTTTCCAAACACTGGAAAGGAAAATTGATGAGAATTACAATTTCTCATGCCCATGGAAAGAGCACGGAAATGCTTTCCTTTTCTTTCCGCAAACCAAATGCGGTCTTGGTGTCAATTTGCTATCGTAGGTTACATTTCAGCCAATTTCTACCCCAAATTTTCAAAATTAGCCAATTTGTTACCCTATGTTTTATATATTTTAGCCAATTTGCTACATTTAAGTCAAATTTGATACTCTAGGCTTTCAAGATTAACCAAATTTTTCCTTAAATTTTCAAAATTAGCCATTTGCTACCCTTGTTTTTTAAAGTTAGTCAATGTTTGGAGGGAGGAATTAACGAAAGGGTATTAAATTGGCTAATTTTGAAAATCCATGGTAGCAAATTGGCAAAAATAATACTTATGATAGCAAATTAGCTAATTGTGAAAATCCAAGGTAGGGGCTATTAAATGTCCCTTTCTTTTATTTTCTTTGATTTGAACTTTTCTAAAATGAAGAGACTTTTATTTTTTTAATTTTTTTTATTATCAATGAAAGACAACACTCCCATTACAAAATCTGATATTGGGCGCTTGGATGAATACAACATCAACATACCAAAAAAAAAAAGGATAACAATTAGGCCTAAAACAAGAAATTCGAACATCAACCAAATCCCACAAATACCAAAAGCCGATAACACTACAATCCGAACTTATGGAGTGGTCTTCACCGTCAATTTCTTCTAGATGGTTAGGATGAATCAACTTTTGTAGAAGTGTGGGTGTTTCCTTTCAAATCCAAGATAAGTAAACTAACCAAGAAGAAAAGAACATGAAATGTGTGGTTGGCCAGTTGGTTCTGCAGCCATGTTACCACACCTTTGGTACAATGTTCCACTCTTGGTAAAGTCCCTTTCTTTATTCAAAAAAATAAAGAAGAAAGGAAGGAGAAAATGAGGGAAAAACATTAAAAAGAGCAAGTATCAGGACTCAAACCTTGGATAAGTGAAACCAAACATAACTGCTTTGCTTACAGAATGCCTTATCAGTATGCTAGGCTTGCGTCGCCCTGCCCGATCTATATCCGGTTTGTTTACAACTTTACCCTTCTTCCTCCTTTAAAAGCCAACAAGCACAAGCACTCTCACCACGTGCAACTTTTATCTTTCTGTGCTAGCTTGCAATCTTGCATACTCCCAGTTCCATGGATGACAAGCACTCTCACCACGTGCAGCTTTTATCTTTTTGTGCTAGTTTGCAATCTTGCATTCTCCCCTTTCCATGAATGTATGTAGTTTTGGTTATCTTTCTTTTTGGTCTATAATGTAGCTTTAGCTAGGAATACATCGCGGATTATAGCTTTTGCGATATATTCCTAACCAAAAACTACATTATAGAACCAAACGATCCTAGCCCACCTCTCATCTTAAACCCCAATGGCCCTCCTCATCTAATCGAAAACCCCGCACTATAATCCTCATCCGGGGCACCAGTTTCGGCCCTCTCTCTTTGAGCCCCCTCCTAACAAGTCCAGGAACACCAACTACATGGAAACAAGAAAGTCCTCTGATGATGAGTGGAGAAAGCGCTCAGACCTTCATTATTATAGATGAAGTGCCGAGATGTCATGGGGGTGGTGGCTAGTCTTGTAGGGTGGCTGGGTGGTGGCTGTTTAGGATCCCTTGGTGGTGTATGTTTTAATCGTCCTTGGTTTTTGTTTTTGTTTGTTTTGCTGTAGCTTAATTTAATGTTGAAAATGTAATGTTGGGAATTTGGGATCCATTTAATGAAGTTTCACGTTTTTGTTCTAATTTTTTTTATTCATTGTTTTGTTCATTTAGTACAAAATTATCATTCATGAGTAAGGTAAAAAGTGATTAGGTAGTAAGATAGTAGTTGTTGCTTTATGTTTATGCAAATCCATGTGAGTAGAAGAATAACTAAAAGACTCAGAAATCTCACTTCCTGCATATTCCATTATCCCTATAAAAAAATATCAACAAATACAAGAATAAAAATATCATAATTATTAACATAATTTTTTTGGGTATGTTCAGCATTTATGTCATTTTTAGTAATTATAAACCGTCACAGCACTTTTTATTCACAGTTTACCAAACACTTTGAAATTGTTTTCCGTTCTCACAACACTTTCAAAAATAGTTTACCAAACACTCAGCTGATTCATGTCACAGCAAAATTAGAAGTGCTTCATCTCACAGCAAATTTAAAAGTGTTTCCTCTCATAGCACAAAAATCCCAAACTAAGGCTTAGATAACAAGTATTTCTAGTGTTGGTGTTAACCTTAACGCCTCTAGTTGCTTTTTTTTTTTTGAAATGAGGTTTGGAACCTAACCTAACTGGGAGGCTCAGCCCCACGCCTGTTATTTATATTATTAAATAAATTTTGCTGCACCGAGGGGGACATAATACTTGAACCCCGAGCAAGCATAGTTGCGTTACAATTATCTTCATAAAGAACGTCCTGTAGAAAAATAGGAACCTCATCTAAATAAAGATCCGTAACATGATCTAGACTAGCAAAGTGTGCCAACCTATTCGCCACACTATTTGCTTCATGATAAACATGTCGAACTCTACTCCAATCAAAAGCATGTAAATAATCCTTACAATTATCTAGAATCGGACTAACCTCAGAGTTATCCTCCTCCACTTGTTGGTTAAGGGCAGTTGCGAGGATAGCGCAGTCGATTTCCAGTTCCACTTGCTTCCAACCCTGATGTATTGCCAGAAGCAATCAAGCTCTATAGGCCTCCGCTTCACCATGGTAAGCCGAGTACATATAAGGAATCATTCTTGACCATGCACCTCGAAAAACTCATGTATCCTCCCGGACTACTACCCCTATTCCACCACACCCTTCATTACTCCTGTAGGCACCATCAACATTTATTTAAGTCTCCAACGGGTAGGAAACATCCATTTAGCTGCAGCTCCTCTAGGACTCTTGCGTGGGCTTTTGTTAGGATGACAACGTTGGTACTCTGACAGTAAGTGCATTGACCAAGTAACTGTGTGCATGGGGTTGAAAGTACCCCCATTCCAAACCAACTTGTTCCTTTTTGACCATATGGCCCACAATAGCATGAAGAAAATATCAGTTTGGCTCTTGTTTAGGACATCCATCATATCCATTATCCAAGATCCACTCTTTCATGGAATTAGTTGCTTAGATGAAGTGATATTTATGTAAATAATGAAAAGTAAAAGCACAATGGCATTTTTGTAATTGGTTACATTTCTTATCTTTTGGCGGCTTATGAGGGATGAAAATATAGGGTGGCTTAATTGATAATCCATGTTCTAAAATGGAACTCATATAGGTAATTCATTGTGGAAATTATTAGTGCTGTTGTGTAACTGCTATTTTTGTTTTTTAAGTGATTGAAGATTTGAAGTCATTTTCAAATCACAAAGTGTTGCAATAAAGACTACCCAAGCATATTTTTGTTTATATAATTTTTAACTTACATTTGAAGCCATGTAATAGTTAACTAGTCAGTGTCTTGTCCAAAAAAAAAAGTTAGTGATTTAGGAATTAGTCATTTTTGAACTTGTAATGTGAAACTTTTGTAACTGTAACTAAGGGGAGCTTATAATGAGGACTTTATGAGGATTTTTAAATCAACGGTTTGGGAAACCCACTTTTCAATTATATTATCGCAAATCAACAGTTAGATATTTATGTATACATGAGTAGATCACTTCTGAAATTTTTTCCAACTTGCTGATCGTTAAGATACCAAACTAGATTAAATCAATGGACGAATCAAATCTTTCAAACCTAAACCGATCATGTTCATATATAAATGAAAAATCATGATTATAAATGCCTTAATGATTTTCAATTTGGTTGAAAAATTGCATAAATGATTTACATATGAATATCTAAACATCTAACGGTTGTGGATCTCACAATAAAGAACGGATGAAATTCTCATTTTATTCGTCCTCATTAAAAGCTCTCCCACTATAACTAAACCCATTATCAAATAGGATAAAAACTATAAAGAGAAAAACATCAAGTTTGAACTAACAAGGAACTAAGAAAGTGAGGATTAGACTTGATGAACATGCATATATTTCAAAATTCCTTGGTCATTTTAGTATTTGATAAGAATTAAATGGAAAGGTGGCTTCTGATAGAAAACAAGAAAAAAAGAAAAAGAAAAAAAGAGATTTAGGCTGAAATATTGTAACTTGATGAACATGCATATTTCAAAATTTAGATCGGTTGCGTATTAACCGAACTGTAATCGACTATAACAGTCAGTTTTTAATTTATTAGCTCCGACATTTTGGGTTCGGTAATGGTTTTGAATTTGGGCTAATCGATAGGTATTGTTTCAGTTTCAGTTTCACAACTTGCCTTATGTTTTGAGCTTTAAATGCAACTTGATTTCATTTTTTTTGGTGATGTTTCTTATTTCAAGAGTTTAGAACTTTCCAACTATAAAGCGAACTAAATTTGGAGATTCATCGATCTTAATAGCTCCCTCTCCAACATTGGACTCTTCATTTGCAAATCACCTACAACAACAATTGCGTCAAATTGATGCAACATCTAAAAAACGGATGGTCCATTTGGTGGCCAAAGCTAGATTTTATTTATTTATTTCCATATTTTGAAATAGGGGTTTGGAACCCAGCCTAACTGGGAGGCTCAACCTCATGCCCTTTATTATTTATAATAGAAATATTAGGACTCGGGGGAACATAAAACCTAAACCTTGAGTCTCAGATTACATATTACAGATATCCTCGCAGAGTACATCCTGAATAAACAGGAGTCTTCCCTAACAAACTCACCACCTCTAGCAAGATGTTGTAAACAATGAGCAACACTATTTGCATCTCTGTAGATAAGTAGAACTTAGATAAATTGAAAAGCAGACATATAAGCTTTACAATCTTCCAAAACTTGACATTCTTGTGAGCAATCCTCCACTTCTCTATTAAAGGCAGCAAGTAAAAGGGTAAAGTCACTTTCAAGTTTCAATTTTAACTTCCGATCAACCTTGATGAATACCAAATAAAAGACCCGCCCTATAAACCTCAACCTTCAAAGCGGAGTGAGCATGTACAAACGGTTTTGCAAAAGCAGCGACCTTGGGGCTAGGGTTTTGAAAAAGAAAGTTTTGAATTTTAAACAGTAGTCGGTATGTTTGTCTTTAATTAATATTTTTGAGACTTGGTGTCTGATGTCTTTCCCTCTTTTCGTCTTTATCAAAGAGAACCAAAAACATGATAAAAAAAAAAAAAAAACCCAAATAGTATATAAGCAAGTATAGTCATAGTCGGGCTAAGGCCGCCAAGCTTTCGTAGTATCACTACTCTCTCTCTCTCACACTCTCTCTCAAAGGTAAGAGCAAGTAGCAGGTTGTTCAATTTTGCATTGTTTTCTCAATGACATCATCATTCTGATTCTGAATTTGTGATCCTTGTCTCTGTCTTGCAATTTTTTCCTCACAGTCTCAGTCTCCGTTGAAAAGGAAAGTTTGAGGAAAACGCAGGAGGAGCTGGCTGAGCTACCGCACCCAATTTCGAATAATCATTCACCCACCAACAATCCAGGTAACTTCAATTCTTGCTTGTGTACATGAATTCTTAGTAAAACTTTGGAATCTCACAACCTTAAGTAACTTCTGTCTTTACCAAGTTTAGGATTCAAATTTGCCACTTTTTATAGGCTACAAATGCTTTAGTCTATGAAACAGAGTGTACAAGACTTTAACACGAGGAACACTTGAAACCGAAATGACTTCCAAACTCCTTTATGTCTGATTTGGCACTCTTTTCAATGCTTTTGTTCATATTCAAGACCTGATGACTACTCTAAACAGGGTTATATATGCAGATACCAAAATTCATGTTTGAGTTAACATTTGCTATTTTTGAGCGCACAATAAAGCAGATTCTTCTTTGTTTATATATTAATGAAATTCGGCAAGCGAGTTTCATAACATGCGATTTATAGTTGTGCAATCATAATATGCATTCTTATCAGCATTTGTGTGAGCTGTACCCACAATATGTCCACTGTATCACTCAGTAGCAAGCATTCAGTTGCTACAACTCACCTTTTGTCTTCCCTATCACAAGCATGACTGAACCTCCGATCTTTGCTCCGGATGTCCCAGTAATCCACACTGATATAGTTAGGGTTCATATCAAAGTGATGTTTCTTTCCAGCTTTAAAATTAGAATGACTCTGAATTGCATTTGATTTTGGACTGAACATGAAATTTTTATATTTGACTGTAGGACTCTGGCACACTGCTAGCATGAACTGATTCAATCGCCTTTAAGGAAAGCTAGAAGGGGGAATGATTTGGAGCATCATTGATCAATACGTACAGACTGATTCTAGGAATCTCCTGCTATGGCACCTGCCCAACCATTTACAGACATTGACCAAGACTGTAAACCATGTATAAATACAAAAGTTGAACTACATACAGAGAACAGGAATTCCCTAGAAAACTCATCTTTGGAGGACATACCATGCATGAGTAACTGTGACGACAACTGCATCAGGATGAAATCTATCCTGAATGGAACAGATGAGGCTTTAATGTGCATTGCGGATGTGGATGTTGACATAATCGAATGTGGAAATAATCATAACCACAGCTTGCAGGCTGAAACTGAAGACCCTGATGCAACTGAATATTCAAGCTCCTTTGCGGACACTGTGTCTGACACTGAGAATTTTAGTGAAGGTGAAGTGGAATCCCAGTCCTTTCCGCAGAACGGTTTGACATCTGCTTTTGATGCATTTAGTAGTGCATTTCAAATGAGGTGTGTCAAAGTTCTTACTGCATTTTAGTCATTCTAATTTCTTGTTCAGCATCTAAATGAAAATTCTTAATATCAAATTCTGTTTGTCTCCTTTTAGTATATGTGTAGTTGTTATTTTGTTTGTATGTTTACAAGCTGTAACATGTATTCTTGTTGAAACATACCTAAACTGCTAGTAGAAATCATTTCAGTGAAGCTTTGGTATGAACAGTAGTTCTTTGCATTATCTTGAAGACTAGCAATCTACTTTGTACGTTTCAATTCTTTCAGTAGCTAGATAATATTACAAGTTGGTCTGATTGTTAAGCATACCTGAATAAAAAAACGGACATGACCATCCACTTTCCTTAAGGATTGATGCATATGTTGATGATCATCATTAGAATAAGAGGTTGGAAAAAGAAAGCAAACGGAATTTTCTGTTTCCCATTTACTCAAGATATGAAATTGAAGCCTTGATTTTGTTTTCTAGTAAATTGATTGATTATGTTTCGACTTATTCAGACTAACGTAGACATTTAGCAACAGGATCTCAGTTGACTTACGATACCGACTGCCTGTATTTCTATTTCAGGAAGAAGAAGTTGACAAATCACTGGAGGACCTTTATACGTCCTGTGATGTGGCGGTGCAAATGGATGGAATTGAGAATTAAAGAAATTGAATCACAAGAATTGAATTATTCCCGAGCGCTTGCAGCATATGATCAAAGAAAACGTTCAGCATTCGACCAATTTATATTAGAAGAATCTGGTTCAAAGTCATTGCCATTTTCTAGTCAGGGCCTACGAAAAAAATCTATCAAGCGGAGGAAACGCAAGAGAATTGAAGAGACAACTGATGTTGCATCGTATATATCACATCATAACGCGTTTTCCTATTTCGGTTGGTGCTTTTTCTTTATAGTAATTCAAAATATTTTTGTTCATTTGGTATCCTCGCAGAGTCTTCCTCACAAAGATTGCTGACTAATATTATATATGTTGCAGAAAATAAGAGATCCGATCCTGATAGCACATCTCTGGCTGACGAATTTAGTAATGCAGGTAATGGTTTTTTCCTTGTGTTGTTCTTTTTGATTGAATCACTTGAATGACATATCAAGCTATTGTAATATACTTTCTTCACTAATATACCAAAAAAAGAAATGGCGGTCATGGTGAGATAACGTCTGTGATCCATGGGTTCTAAGGAAAATAATCAATGAGGTCAATTTTTCCAAAAAACTCCCATTTTGACAAGTCAATTTTCTTATTCCCAAGCGGTCAGATTACTGTCTGATAGTGAAAATGAATGTGCAGTATCCTGTAAGACAATAATTTTTATTTATTTTTATTTGTATTTTTAACCATTGGGTCATATTACAAGCATGACAAACTTTCGAGGATACTTGTAGTAAGAAAATATGCTTAAAAATGTTGAATTCTGAAAATTATTTTCTGATAGTATTATTTTCCAACAAAAATATAAAATTGTCCAACACCCCGACAGCAATGGTCCACAGTGGGGATTTTTTTTTTTAACTGAATGAGAAAAAAAACCATTTAATGACTTTAAAAGGAATTAACCCAAAATTCTTTTCGACTATTTACTCTTAGATAGCTTACATTACATGAATACTTTCATTCTTTCCAATCTTGATCAAATCAGTGTTGCTGTGCACCATATTAATTCCTTATTAAGCTATGATGTTTCTGTTTAGTTTGTTTAATTGGAATGTTCAAGTGTTTTCCCCAGTAATTACTCAAAACTTATTTTGCCATTCTTGTGGGGGTAGTAATCACAGAGCACAGTGCTGATTACAATGATAAACTCAGCACAGCCGATGAGTGGTCGCTCCTTGAGTTTCGAGATGGTGACAAGTCCTTAGAGCATGTCCTTTGGAAAATCGAGACACTGCACTCTTGGGTTCACAAGCTGAAGAATCAAATTGATGTAGTGATGCCCAAAACTGCTGCTATATTTTCTTCCTCCGAGAATTTGAGCATTATTGTACCCTGTGATGGACAGACCAGCTCTGCCCATAGTCCAGCATTCTCTGCCGGCAATGGAGACGGAATATATGCCACAACTCAGCAAACTTCAAAGTTCAATATTGGGGATCTGGTAATGCCTGAAAGTGTAGTTTCCAGTTTCGGGGACGCTATCCCTGCTCCTGATATAATAGAAAGCTCTGTGGGACTACTGTCTGCTACTGATGCCATCTTCCATCAGCCGCAGTTTAGCGAATCAAGTGAAGATGTAAGCATTCGCAACAAAGCATAAATTATCATTCTCCCTCAACTCTTCATGGCCTTTCCACATTCTTTTCACTGAATTTCAGATAATTACTTAAAATATACTGGAAAATGTTTTACTGTGTGATTATGGATTCTTATATAAATAGAACTCTCTCTATTAGCATAGAGAGGGCAAAAATCTGCTTTGTGCCATTTTTATGACCTTGTTATGTTTATCCGTTCTTCTCTTCCACATCCTATGAAAATTTCAATCATGGTACATATATGATCAAATCTGTTAGTTTTCTAGAATGAAATATGGTAGGCTTGACATACTGGATGCCATGTCTTCAACAACCGCCACACACCGACCTTTCTTGAACCAGATTAAGATACTTTTCTTTAAATCTGCATTCCTTTTCATTTCTGACTGATCAGTTCCCTTGAGGCGATGTCAGAATCTCTTCCTTGGAATAAAATAGATACTGCAAATTGTTGTTTGCATATGAAACTACTTCTGGGAATATAGTTATTTCATATACCAATTATGCTGTTTTGTTCACATCCCCCCATTGATCAGTTCCCTTGTGGCAATTTCACAATATTTTCCTTTACGCGGTAATTGCATAAATAGCGGTGAGAATACTCTTGTTAGTAACATACGAACCCAATAATTACATCTTGTTTCTTTGCTTGACACGATTTGAAACCTAGGACCAGATATATTTCCCAACCTTAACCCCAAAATCTTAATGACACTCCGTTATTTACCTAATTTGAAAATCTTGGGTATTTTACGTTATAATTTACAGATTGTGGATAATGTCTTGATACATAATGCGGCAGAAGGAGAGAAGCGCACTTTCCAAAGGATGAGCGACGAACCCAGAGAGAATCATCAGCAGCAACCAGAGGTGGGCAAACAAGAAGGGCCTTGTGCAACTCCTTCATCAACTGTTGAATCATGCTTAGGATTAGATGTAAATTTTCCAAGAAACAAGAGAAAAAGAGGGGAGCGAAGAACCGGTTCAGATGTTTGGAGCAAGAAATGCTCAGGTGAGCCTGGTAGCCAATGAGTTACATCTCCTTTGCTGGTTCAGGATATTTATGGAGTTCTTCCCAGTAGTTTTTCACATAAGTTGATACAAATGTTTGTTTATGGGCATGTTGGATTGTTGGTTTCTTGATCTAGTGCTAGTGGAGTCTACAAACTGATCGTTGTAGCTGACGTTTTCAAAGTGGTCAGCATTTGGGGTTCCATTGAACAAAAAGAAATTTGCACGCACAAGTTGTTCCCATTGGTTCCCCTCTTCTAATGTAACTTTTTATTTTTAGTTTTGCACTATTTTAAAGTTGGGATCCAACTTACTAATAAGGCCACAGAGAAAATTGATATATTTTCGACAGACCACTTTTGTATCAGATTCTTCACCATTAATAACTTCGAGCAAGGGTATATAGTTCGCCCTTCGCTCACTCAACATAGAAAATGCTTGAATGCCCGGTGTACTTAAAAACTCATGGCACAAGTGCTTATTGGTAGGAGGAATGTCTTACATTTAACTTAAACTGCTGCTTGTATGTTCTAAGCTGTAGTTTAATGAAAATATTTCGTAAACAATAATAATCTTAATAAATAAATCATGCTGCAAGCTACCGATTAATTACTGTTTTACTCATATCTTAACAGATTACTCGAGACTTATTACGCTCCATGGTCTAATCCATCAAGCATACAGAAAAAGACTGATCCAATATATAAATGTACAGTCCATTCCCTTTGTATTCATACGGCTCTTGAAACTATGATACAGTCTAAGATCAGTGCTTAGTATAATCAAACCTTGTTGGACAATCATAATTCAGTCCACTCTATTTCCTTTTAACTGGATAAAAAAAAAAAAAAAATTGTGTGTGAAAACAACAAACAACATGTGTAAGTCATACAGTAATTATTTCTAGGCTCTTAGCAGATCAAGCAATTAACAAAAGCACAACCCTTAACCGAGCCATAAAATGAAAATCAAGAAAATACACTGTCAATAGAGAAATGAGAGATTAAAAAAGGTTGAGGGAGCGAGAGACAGAGCGAGAGAGAGGGGGAGTAAAAAAGAACCTGAAGGATTGTGGCGTGTTATGCTGTGAGTTGTTATACTGGACTGTGATCCAAGCATCATTATAGTGGAAGGTTCAACACCAAATTTTTCCTTTTTAAAGAGTGAATAGTGTTGATTTAAGACAAGTCTGCTTGTTGCCAAAAGTAGTACTCACAATCTTATTTAACAAACATAACCTCATCCTATGATTCCTATCTGAATGAGATGGAACTCTGAGAAAAGAATAAATGTTGATTACTACTCAAATTTTGAACTTCAAAACGGTAACAAAGTTGCAATTTTCAGTCAGTAATGAGTCTCACAGTTGATCCTGTTTCTGAAACAATGACTCATTATGTGTAAAGACACAGACACAGACACACACCCATACTACTGTAAGGCAAACTGGAAAGTTGACTGCCATATATGCTAGTGGATGATTGTCTAGTGTTCACTGAAAAGATGACCCAAGTCACTCTTAACACACTACCAAACTAAGAATTACTGAGACCAGGCATTAGTCAAGCACATAGATCTGAGAGGCAATGTCTTGGACCAACCAATCAAATCCCTCAAGCAGTCCCTCACCCGTGTATGTGCAGCCAACAATATTCCAGTGTCGAGTTTTATCCATAGCCTCCAAGTTCAAAACCTAGACAAGTATAATGTAAACTCAAATAGATATTCATGATTGGAAAAATAAAAATTCACATCAGTATCTACATATAAATTGGTTTTAACCAACTGAAGTAAACGACTCGAAAGATTTTACACAGCAGTGCTGCATATAAATTAAATAGAAATGATGAGTGACCATACTGTTGCATTTTAATTTTATAACAGTGGATACAACAATCAAAGCAAACAAAGGCAGAAAATAACAAAACTGTTTCCGGGTCAAGGCATACAAAAGCCAACATGCATTCAAACAAATGTACAAGCTGGCCTAGAGCCTTACCTTGGAAATTTCTTCTAGAGTAAGGGCACCTTTTATGTCCTGCTTATTTGCTAGTATCAATAAGGATGATCCTGGTAGCCTCTGTCATGTGGGAAAAACAAGCTGGTGTCTTAGAACAATCACTAAAATGGTGGTTACAAATCACAAGTCAGAAACAAAAGGAAAACACAACACTAGTATCAGGAATTTTAGACCTGCAACATTATGAATTATCATAGGTTAACTGAAGTGGCAAGGAGATCAAAATGTGCATCTCAATATAAGTAATCGGTTAATAGCCAAACAAATTGATAGGTATACTTGAGAAAAACTAAGTTTTCATGATATTCAACATGAATCCATAAGTGGAGAGGTATCATGGAATTTGCTCCAACAAATAAATACTTTCATGGAAAGCCCCTCACAGCATACACAAATATGAGACAAAGATGAACTCCTAATAAGTATTATAAGAATATGAACAGCTCCACACAAGTCATATTGTATACTAGGTATAGCAGTTGAAAACATTACGGTGCACAGTTAACTAATGAGCAAAAAATCCACGTTGCAGTTACCTATTCCTTTAAAAGATTATTGAGCTCCATTTTGCAGTCATCTAATCTTCTAAGATCTGAACTGTCAACTACCCATACGAGACCATCAGTTTGTTCAAAATAGTTTCTCCAATAAGATCGTATTGTTTTTGGACCCCCCATATCCCATATATTGAGTGTATACCTATATCATATAAATAGAAATTCAATCAACAGGAAAGTATATATGAGAATCGGAAACCACATTTGAACATAATTTGATATGGTCTGGGAGATGAAGCAATGCACCACTCCAATCAAAGGAAAGAGCATACTATCCTGCCATTGCAAATTTGCAAGTAAGAAACAAATAATCTAAAATAAGCTCCCAATTTTCTTACTTAAGACGCAGTAGCATAGCAACCTGGATCTCAAAAAACTATACACAATAACAATTTGAGTCTGGAGTCATTGTTTGACTAGTTCATGTGAATTTCTTCATTATAGAACTAAAAGATCAAGAAACAGCATCAGCATTTTCATTTTATTTTTTCCAGAGACGGCTGATGGAACTAAGATAGCAGAAATTAGATGATAGCTGCTTATAAAGATTGCTAGTGTTGGTCAAAAGAAAGAAAGGCATATAGTTACTTTTGGTAAGTGAGGGTCTTGATGTTGAAACCGAGGGTGGGACTGACAAGGCTGGTGTCCTCCCCATTAATCCTGAGCACAATCGTAGTCTTGCCTGAATTGTCAAGCCCACTGCATCAACAAAAACAACAACAAGAATCAAATAAATGAGCCAGACATTGAATTCTCATATATGTATGTGTGTGTGTGTGTCTATATATGAATGCAAAGATGAAGCAACTCCAAGAATGATTTTGAAGAATCAATACAAACAATTCTAAAACTATCCAAGCCACGCACTCAGTCCAATAGAAGTTCAAACTTACTGAGAGATTTATAACTAGTTCAAACTTGCTATTGCACGGTGCATCAATTCCTAAGTTCCAAGTAAACGCATACAGAGCAGATGCCTGCTATAGAAATTAGAACCAACATTTTTGTCAATTCAAGCTAGCAGAGATCACTACTATCAATATTGCATACTTACTCAATTATTACCTCAGGCCAGCAAGCAAGGATGCGAATTGTGTATCGGCAATAGTAATATTAAAAAGCTCAATTAAGACACAGTAAAAGGCCGACCTGAACTTGGATGATGAGGAACACAGAAAGAGAAGGGCGGCGGAGACAAGGCTCAGAAACTGTGGCTGGCTGGGCTATTTAGCTTTTTCATAAATTTCAAACTGAACTGTTCATTTTTCGGAGAAGTATTTGCTAAGTCATGCATGCTACGGATTCGCTCTCATTTTTGTGTATCAGTGCTCCTATGACTTGGGGCAGTAAGGCTGATCAAGCTGCTGGTCTTGTGAGGGCATGGCAAGTCTTTGTGGAATAACTGCAATTAGAAGAAAAAAAGTACTTGCTCCCACATCGCTTTCCAATCCCCGGTCTAAAGGACAGAACTTTTCACAGCCAAATTATTCTACAGGAGCCTGGAGGAAATTTTTTGGCACCAGAGATCTGGGACCACTGGCTCAATGCTGGTCATACCAATGCCCTCTTCTTCCCACCTCACCACCATTCACTGCATATAGAAGTAGAATCTTAAATATTGCAGGTGACAACGGCAACTGGGTTTGCAGTGAAAGATTGATCCGAGTGGAATTTGATAGCCACTACAAGAAATTTTCTTAGTACTTACTATTAGTTGTATTCTTCCAAATGGGAACTAAAGAGATGAACAGGGATCTAGCATTTCTGTTCAGAGATCAAGGAAGAAGCTTTTCAAATGTGGTCCCTTATATCACCAGGTCCAGATGGCTTCTGGTTCCGGGAAATTCATATGGCAAGGTCACTAGTACAGCTTTGGGAATTGTATGTTTCCAGGAGCTTAATAAGACATTTATAGCTCTCATTCCTAGAGTCCTAAATCACAAGATTACTTCTCAGTTTAGGCCATAATAGTGTTGATATATAAACTACTAACATTGTGTTCATAACAGTAATCAATACAAACTTAATTGAGTATGCATGTATGACACTAACTCAGAGTATTTTGTGGTTTGTATTAGCAGATGGTTACATTTCAGTTTGATCGACCATGATCAACCTGAAAACCTGCAACTTTAATGTCAAATTTGAGTTGCGTCAAAATTTACTACTCGAAATCACCAATCAGTTACCTTCATTTGGGAAGATGCTTGTATGACTAACAAACAGCAGCCATGGCATTATCAGAAGGGAAGACGCAGGGCTGCCTTCAAAGCTTACACACTCTTTCAATTTTTCCTTAAATTCTTCACATGCGTCTTAATCAAAGTGTCCTAAGCGCAAAGGCACCTAAAAAGCAAAACTTGGTACCCAAAAATTAAGGGTATGATTAAAGAAAACAAGATGCAGAATCCATGTTGGCATTTCCAGACTGCTTCTGGTAATGCTGAGAATTGACCAGAAAAGTAGGGATGTAATACACCATGCAAGGCTGCTACCAAGAATCTAAAATCTTCTTGAAAGCACTTTACAATGCATTCTACATAGATCATTGCATGTAATTAGGAGACAGCACCTTCAAAAGTTCAAATCCACAAGACCAACCTTTAAAACATATTGCAAAGATTGTCTGTCCTAGTAGCTCCTAGAAAAAGAAGTTACCTAAACTCAGAGACTCATTATTGTCTCGACTAGATCTCTAGATTAGTCTTAGCTTCCCTTAAGACGATGACAATGCTGATTTTCACCTTGTCAAATCTCAGAAGTTACAAAGATGAGTGCAGAGTAGAACCCAATACTAAAGTAATTAAATCTCAGGTTGGCATCCCACTCATTAGATCAGTCTGTCTGAAAAACAAACAAGGGAAGATGTTTAGAAGTAGTCAAACGAGACCGTCTCCACTAAAAGCCCTAATGGAAGCAGAAATCTGTACCATAGTTGAGCAGAAAATTCCTTCCTCAAGTTTAGCATCTTATATATGTTGATCACCATGTTGTTCCAATATAAGCTCTTGGTCAAATGCTTTCACCCGCCTGCAACTCTTCTGCATCAGTGTCCTTCTCAATCTGGCAGACATTACTCTACCTCTTAGAACCTTTTATCAAGGATAGCTCAAACTTTCTAGAGGCATGTCCTGCCTTCTTCTTAAGAGGGCCAAATTCTGTTTTCCTCTCATCTTAATCAGATTATTCATCAATAACTTCACAGTAACGTACTTCCCAGTAACTTCTAGAGGCATGTCTTGCCTTCTTCTTGAGGTGTCTGACTATGCATGGAAAAAATGAATGAAATACATGGTAGGTCCAACCTTGCTTGCTAATGAAATCCGCGTACATAACCCACTTGCTCTGAATACACACAAAAGTTCCATTGTTAATAAAATCCATTATTAGCAACTAGCTAACTAATTCACCAAAAAAAAGCAATTACCTATTGTATCAAGCATATCTGGAGCATCTAGTTCTTTCGCAACTCAACTTAATACATACATTGCATAAGGATTTTCACCTACAAAAAAAGAAACAATCAAAAATCAAAGCTACAAACATGAGTGCAGAGTAGGTCCAATTACCAAATACAACCTCGAGCAATTTATAAGCAGCCCACGTAACATCCAATAATAGCAGATCTAAATTAAGCCAAGCTAAAACGTGATTTCAACCAAAAGATCAGTTCAAGTGTAAGGCCTTTTGCGTACCTCTCCTTTTATTTCTGGAATATTAATCAATGTGTGCTCTTTACTGCTCTGCAACAGACAAGGAATTCAGACATACAGACCCTCGGTGTAGGTCTTATCAATTTCATTGATCATGCTCTGGAGGTTTGATTCCAACGACTCACTCAATCATTTCCTCTAAATTGAACTCCTGACCGAAGTAAGCCGAGCGAATTCAGAAAAGTTTTAGTGTTTAACCTAGAGTAGTTCTACTACACATGGCAAGTTCAGAACTACAAACAATATATGATATATATACACCATATGTATCTGCCATATCTCAGAGACAGGGAATAAGTACCTTAACATTGGATGATGATGATCGAGAATCATGTTTCCAAATGAGTACTTCTTCCGAGATAGGTGTTTTGTAACTTGGGTGTGTCAATGTCATCCTCAGCGGCAGTAGAATCAGCATATACTTGGACAACGGAATGCGTTTCTGATTCAAATATGATTTTGATTTTGAGAATGATAGTAGGCTATTAAAGAAGCCTCAAAACAAACAAAAAGAAAAAGATAATGAACCTACTGGAAGTCAGCTGGGCTATCATCGACCTTCTCCTTCCAAATCTTCGATCAGGTGGACTCCCCAGCTTCCCCCAAAGTCATTGTGTCTGAAGTTATCTCATATTCAAAACGAAACATAACTTGAAACATATAAGGTGGCGGCTTCCCACACTCACTGAACCTCCTTATTACTGTAAGCAATGGAATATAATGCACCCACACATTATCCCCACATATGATTGTCTCATCAAACTTTATTCCATTGATGTAAACAAAATGAATGACCTTTAAAAAACACGATTGAATACAGAGAGCCAACCCTTTGCTTTCCCAATTGGAGTTTTGAGGAATTTCAATGCAAAACTCATGCTCTTTATTTACCACTTCACGATTCACATCCTGACGGTAGGTGAACCAGTTTGGAAGTGGAGTACGTGCTGGAAATGTTACTCGGAATTCTTCAGATTTCGGACAAGAGAAAAAAAGAGTCAACAGAGCCGTCAACTTCTCTGCCTCTCCCATCAATTCTTTGGTTCCCGCAAACGGTGATGATGTCATCTTCTTTCTGTTCTTGGGCACAGGAAATAGTTGCCTGTCAACTTCAACCTCTGATACTGCTCCACGAGCCAGATTGTCGCAGAGTCTCCAGCAGCTGGTCAAGTTCAACTGATCAAACATTTTTGAATCTTTACCCTCCAAAATTTTTGATAACTCTGAAATTCTTTCCAATGAATGACAACCATCCACATCCAAGGAATCTATTTCTCGTGGAAATTCTGAAATTTCTTCAAGCCGCGTGCAATGTTGCAGATGAACTTGTAATCTTTTCAGGTTAGTCGAAAAGACCGGTGGAGGAAGTGATTCTGACTTTGTTGGAAATGTAACAAGGGAAGAGCAGTACTCTAGATTAAGCTCCTCCAAACGTTGCAATCCATAGAAAATGCTCGATGGTACATTTGTAAGATTAGGACACTCAAGTGGAGACAAGGATTTAAGGCCAGTGAGATTTCCAACTGAGCAAGGTAACTCTTTGATGGCACGATTCCAACTTAGATCCAGGCGACTCAAAGACTTCATGTCTCCCTCGATTTCAGGGAAGAACTTAAGCGGGCACCCACAGAGATCCAGAGTTTCCAAAGATTTCATGTTGATCCTCTTTTGAAACATCTGGAGCTTTTCACAATAGTTGAGTTTCAAAATGACGAGCTTATCGAGACGGCCAACCGAAGGATGAACTTCAACTAAATCTCTACAAGAAGACAGGTCCAAATACTCTAAGCTTGTTAATCCAGACAAGTCGGGAATTCTTGTTAGACCATCACAGATCCACAATTTGATAGATTTCAAATATCGCAGATTCTGTTTGGGAGAAAGAGAACCGAAAACTCAAATTAAAAAAAAAAAAAACAGATTGAAATGATCGATAAGTTAAAATATGTGTAGAAAGTGATCGAATTCTTTCAAATACCTTCAATCTCTCGTTCACTAGTGGAGTCGTGCAGGGCCCACCCATGCGCAATGTACCAAGTTTCCTCGGATTAAAATTCGTTGGCAACGATCGTAATGGACACTTCATCCAGTCAAGGACCCTCAACTGGTTGGGGAGATAATCCAAGCCCTCTCCACAAAGCGTCTTATAACCGACGCTAAAAATTTGAAGATTTTTCAAATTTGTGAAGCTTCCGCTTTTCAAGCATATCTTTTGTGAATTACCATCTCTTAGCACAATGCCTTTAATTTTATCCGTTCCCTAATATGAAATAGCAATTGCGTCAAATTAATAAATTTCTTCTCATAATAAATATTTACATTAAATTCTAAAATTTTTCAAGATTTTATAAGCAAGGATGTATTAAATATCATAAAGCAAAATAATTTAAATATCACTTACTGTTTTTTCCTCAAGGACCTCGCGAACATCCTCATAAAGCCACAGTCTACTGCGTTGTTCTGTCTTATCATGAGATTCTTACCGAACAATTTCTTTTCCCGTGTCTTCTATAAGGTCATGCATCCAAATTGTATTGTCTTTCTCAATTTTTATCAGGGCCTTTTCTAAGAGGACTTTGAGACCATACATAGGATTGAGGTCACAGCTTTGTAAGACATTTATCACATAGCTTTGCCCATAACCTTTAAAGAAACATGCAATATGAAGAAAAACTTCTTTCATCCGATCCTCCAATGCATCGTAACTTCTTTTGAGAGCTTGTTGAATATCTTGGTTAGGATATTTGTTGTAATATTCTAATGCATCTTTCCACTCATCCTTATTTTTACTACATAGATATGATCCCAAAACTTCCAAAACTAACGGAATCCCTTTAACATAACGTATTACACCATTTAAAAGGTCAAAAAAATCATCCATACGTATATTTCCTTTGAAGGCATGGAAATTGAAGAGCTCTAAAGCTTGTTGATCATTTAATTCCTTGGCCTCATATATTGGATTGACATTATGAGCCCTCAGGCAATTCATTTCTCTTGTTGTTATAATAATTTTAGTTCTTGGACCAAACCAATCACACCCTCCAGCAAGTTTTTTTAACTGATCCAAGTGGTCCACATCGTCAAGAACTAATAGAATCCTTTTCTGGCTTAGTTTTTGCTTCAGTTGAGTGATTCCTTCATCCACATTGGTCACATAAACTTATCCTCCACCAAATACAGCTGGCCATTCTAGAAAGGGCAAAGGTTCAATGAACCAGATATCACCAACAACTGCAGCTATTAGACATTGACGGCCAATTTCTTACGAAATAATCACCATTGCTCATTTAAATGATCAGGGGATGTGAAGCCAAAAGAGATGGGATTGCTGAAGCAATTAATGCCTTGCCCAGTGTAAGAAGCTCCATTCTCAATTCTCTGATTTTGCAAGCCAAAAAACGAATTAACCAACCCTATTCTAAATTAATACGCCCCGTACACATAGAAGGCAGCAGCTTCACAAGTTCAAATCCATGGTGTTCAACATTCATAAATGTTGCAAAGATTGCCTACACTAGTGGCTTGCTTAAGTAGATAGTCCACTTGTTCGGCGATACTAATTTCTCTGAGAATACACAAAGGTCCACAGTCATATCAATTATTATAACCAATCTAACATAATAAGATCTCCAGAAGAAGCAGTTAACTGTTGTCAGATATATCTCGACCATCTAGTTTCATCTCAACTCGTCTCAAGACTGACATTGCATAAGGGTTTTTACCTAGTAAAAAGACCAAAATATACACAGATAAGGTATGGCAAGACCGACATGATCAAAACCATTAGAATTTTTACACAACTCTCCTATTAGAATTGAGGTATCATTGACCAGGTGGCCAGATATCAGACTGCAAAAACCATGAAAGGCATCCAAAGGCATGGACAAATTCCTAGACATGACTCCAACAAAAGAACACACACCTGTCTAATGAAAAGAAAACTTCATTACAATTTTTGAGGTGCAATACAGCTCATAGAACCCCTAACAAATGCAAATACATCCGGACCACCAGCGGCAAATGGAGATATGAAATTGGATTCGGCTGAACTTCTATGTAAATTTTTTTTTTCTTACAATGAAGATTCATCCTAAATTCCTACAACCTAGACCCACAAGATCAAAACCAACTTAGTATTTGAAATATAGTGTCTGTTTACAAAATGAGTAAACAGCTGCATACAAGTATCTCGAATGCAGAAAATGCTTATCTAGCTGCTCAGAAAAATAAGTAACGAACTTGACATACACTACTCGAAGAAAAAGGTGGTGAGTTGTAGAATACACACACAACTCAAGGCAATTAATTGCATCCCACCAAGTAGAATACCAGTCAGGCTATTTAATTGACTCTCCTTTCGTAAGTCTTCAATTGTCATATACCTTTACTAGCATATCTATTTACAGAACAAAGAAAACATATAATTGCTATCACATGAACCATATAATCATTTCTGTAATCAAGGTTACCAAGTTCATTCCATTGCCAGGAAAGGTATAAGAAAAGAAATAAATCAACACTAATGTACCACAAACACAGCAAATGCAGAAAATTATAAAAGAAATTTGGACTTTTACCTTAAAAGAAGATTGTATAGATTCCTTGTTACTAAGCTCTCAAGTGATGACAGCACTGCCCCACCAACCACAACTGCTTACTCATTGTTTCACCTTTTGGATGGCAATCACACCCGGCTTCTCTATCCCCAGTGCACAACCCAAGCCCCGCGCCCTGTAATGACTCGAAAACAGACAATTATCAATTTCACTCAATTGGTTTAAATTGAAGTATCAATTCTGGCTTCAAAAATAGAGGGTTACAAAATGACAGGTTATCAATTAGATACTTTTGGGAGGATTCTCATAACCATTAAAGACAAGGGAATCCCTCTATATAACCTTCAAAATACTTGAACAACTGAAAGATCATTAGCACTAATCAATGTTGTCTGTACCTGAAAGCAGTGTATGCTTTGCTCCTTAGCTGTCATTCTGAAAGCACCTACATTATTTTGCATTAGTTAACAGAAAACAAACTACTTCGACTAATCAACACATTGGCTTCATTATATCCAGAACACACCCTGATTAATATCCCTACTATCTGTTGGCATATACTTGTTATAAGGGGGGATAACAAATGATCAGCCATGAAGGCCCTTGTGGGGGTTAATAGTGAACTTTCTGGTTGTTCACCAAAGTATTCAGACCATGGTAAACAGTCAGTTCTGTGGATACTTAGTTACAGATAAATAAGCAGAGTACAATACGGCATTATTCACTGCATATAGAAATAGAATTTTAAATATTGCAGGTGACAATGGCAACTGGGTTTGCGGTGAAGATTGATCCGACTGGAATTTGATAGCCAATACAAGAAATTTTCTTAGTACTTAATATTAGTGGCACTCATCCAAATGGGAACTGAAGAGATGAACAGGGATCTAACATTTCTGTTCAGAGATCAAGGAAGAAGCTTTTCAAATGTGGTCTCTTAAATCACCAGGTCCAGATGGTTTCAGGATCCGGGAAATTTTTAATGGCAAGGTCACCTAGTACAGCCTTGAAATTCTTTCCGGGAATTCTATGTTTCCAGGAGCTTAATATGACAGTTATAGCTCTCATTCCTAGAGTCCTAAATCACAAGATACTTCTCAGTTTAGGCATAAGAGTGTTGTTATATAAACACTTAATCCAACATTGTATTCATAATAGTAATCAATACAAACTTATTGAGTATGCATGTATGACACTAACTCAAGAGTACTTTGTGGTTTCTGTTAACAGACGGTTACATTTCAGTTTGATCGACCATGATCAACCTGAAAACCTGTAACTTTCATGTCAAATTTGAGTTGTGTCAAAATTTACTACTCAAAATCACCAATTAGTTACTTCATTTGGGAAGATGCTTGTATGACTAACAAACAGCAGCCCTTGTATTATCAGAGGGAAGACGCAGGGCTGCCTTCAAAGCTTACACACTCTTCCAATTTTTCCTTACAGTTGTCACATGTGTCTTAATCAAAGTGTCCTGAGTGCAAAGGCACCTAAAAAAGCAAAACTTGGTACCCAAAAATTAAGGGTATGATTAAAGAAAACAAGCAAAAGAATAAAATCTTGTTTTCAAAAGAGAGAACACACACAAACTCTAGCCCAACCTATCAATGAAATTGGTGCACTAAAACAACTGTCTTAGATTCTTCACAACACTAAACCAACTCTTAAGACAATTTTTTTTTTCCATCATAACACTAAACCGACTCTTACGACAATTTTTTCTTTCCATCTCTAAAACTTAAGCCCTATATTTAAGGGAATCGGAAGCAAAGACAACAAAACAAAAAGAAGCTTCAGATGCACACACCTCAAACTGCTCTCTATCCACGATATGTCCTCATAAGAATTAGAATGCGGTCATGCCCATGGGTCACAAACAGTCTGCATGACACAAAAGTCTTGGACCACTATCTGCCAATTTATCAAATCATATGATTCAAAATTCTAACAATCTAGCACATTGTTGCCTGAAGGTAGAACAAATTCTATTAAAGAAAAATGATAGCTTTCAAGGACTGTCTGGTATTCAGAATGGGATCGTATGATCTAGCAAAATACAGAACAACAATGATTCAATAGATTATATAAACTATTGTTGTTTCATGTTGCAACACAAAAGAAGTAAAAAAATTTCCATTTCCTCTTTTAACAATAAGACTTCCATGTATGAAGAAACAATCAGACGCCAACAAACAGGCTCTGGTGGCAACAGATGTAACAGAGAATCCATTTAATTGTTTTGTTTTTTTTTCTTTTTCTTTGGTCAAGCCTCTAAAACATTCTACCTCTAGCTGTAGAGAAATGAAAATTAATCAAGGTTCAACAGTAGGAAGCCACTTAATGACTAGATGGCCTATAATTCCTGGAAGATCGTTAGCACTAATCGGTGTTGTCTGTACCTGAAAGCAGTGTATACTTGCTCCTTAGCTGTCATCCTGAAAGCACCTACATTATTTTGCATTAGATATGCAGATATTTATGAAGTAGGTCCAGACCATAACAGAAAACATACTACTTCGACTGATCAACATATTGGCTTCATTATAGCCAGAACACACCTTCATTAATATCCCTATTAAGCTATCTGTTGGCATATAATTAGTTATAAGGGGGATAACAAATGATCAGCCACAAAGGCCCTAGTGAGGGTTAATAGTGACTCTCTGGTTGTTCACCAAAGTATTAAGACCATGGTAAACAGTCAGTTCTGTGGAATACTTAGTTACAGATAAATAAGCAGTACAATACGGTGTGGCACAAGTTTAGATGGAAGGGTTTTATTTCTAATGTCAAAGACTCAGAAAGAAAACTATCAAAACAAAAAATAGCAAAGTCAACAACATGAAACATAACAAAAAATAGGAAATGACCAAAACTATCATTCCTCTTGACAATGTGTTCATTCCAACTTCTAGTACATCAGTAGGCTCGGCGCATCCCCTTTTTGGGCTTCTTTACGAAGCTCAATCGAATTTGCTTAAGACGTCTTCTCTTCCTTGCCATCTTCTCAGGAAGTGTTTCCCTCGTATTCTCCTTCTTAGCCTTTGGCTGCTTCAAGTATTTCAGATCCACCTGGTATGTCTTGTGTGTCACAGGCACCCCTTTCTTTTGGGCCTCATTAAACAGGGCAGTGGCTTTATCAGCACGGTTGTGAGCATACAATTTTCCCATCAGCAGATCATAACTCTTGACCCCGGGCTCACATCCATCCTGCTTCATTTTCTTGAAAACAAACAAAGCATGATCAATCCTCTCAATGCCGCACAAAATCTTCAGAAACCCAAAATAGGCCTTCTTATCAAGAGCCTCCTCGAACCCCGCTGATTTCATCCTATCAATCATTTCATCTCCCTCCCCAACCCTAGCTGCCTGATACAAGCTCCTGATCAATTCAAGAAATGTAGTCTCGTTAGGAGAACACCCCCACTCCCCCATTCTATGAAACAAATTCAACGCGTCGTCGGTCTTCCTAATCTTACACAAATTAGTAATCAACACATTGAAAGTCTCCACATTTCTCGGCACCCCATGAAAGTCCATATCCACCAAAATCTGCTCAGCCTCAGACTGCAGCCGAAAAGGGTCCTTCTTCCTGCAAAGCTTACACACGCAATCAAGAATGGCATTGAAGGCACTAGTCCCAATCTCAAACCCTCCCCTATACATCTCCCCAGCCAATCTCCTAGCCTCCTCAAGCTTCCCATCCACACACCACCCCTTAATAAGCAAATCGCAAACATACTCATCAGGGAAAAACTCATTGACCAAACCTTTCACCATCTTCTCAGCATTGCTGGCAAACCCATTCTCGCAGAGCTTCTCCACAACCAATCGAAGCGCCGCCTTGTCCCTCTTGAGCCCATAGTCCTCCTCCATCTTCTCAAAGAAAGAGACCGCCTGCGCCGGCCTCCCAGCTCTCACCAGCCTGTCAATGGAGGCGGCCAAGGTCTTGGGCCCGGCAACGTCACGCGGCGCAGTGAGAATGACGGCATGGGCGGCCTTGAAATCCTTCCTCTTGCCGAAGTAGTCGACAAAGTAGGAGAGGGTGTCGTCGGTGTGGCGGAAATTAGGGTTCTGGATGAGCCAGTGGTTGAACCCCAGGACGGTGCGGCCGGCTTCGGCGGAGAGGTTGAGGACGGAGAGAAGCAGAGAAGGGGTGGGGGTGATGGGAGGGAAGGTCGACTGGAGACCTTGGGCGACGGAACTGGGATCGGAGGAGGAGTCGGGTTGGTGTTGGAGAAGGTGGGAGGAGATGGATTGGGCTAATTGGGATTCGTCGAGGGGTGGTGGGGACGAGGAAGAAGAAAAGGATTTGGGGAGAGAGAAATGGGGTAGAGGGAGAAAGTGAGAGGTGGTGGTGATTGAGTTGGGGATTCGGTGGGTGGGTTTGGTTGAGGGAAATGGGATGAGGGTTTGGAGGGTTGGAGTAGAAGAGGTGGAAAGAGAGCGGAGTAGGAGTCGCCGGAGTTGCAGAGGCTTCAAAGACCTCATTTTTAGTCTCTGTGTGTGAGAGAGAGAGAGAGAGAGAGTCGGTGAAAATGAAAGGGTTTTCTGATTGTGCGTAAGGGTTTAGGGATCCGAAAAGGTGAGAGAAAACGGTTCTGCCCCGACCCGACCCGACCTTTTTGGGTTTGGTTATCTCTCTCTGTATAAAGCAAACTGGGTCGTCCGCCAATTCTCCCCCACAGTGTTATATAATTTAGTGTCTCTGAACAAAAAAGAGACTATTAATTTGCAGGGGGGAATTAAGCGAAAATATTATTTCAATTGTGAAGCAATCCGAAGCCCTTAATCGCCCAGGTGCTGAGAACATGAGACCCAGGCAACTCTCTGATGACATTTATCAGGAGGTTGGGTAATTCCTTAAATTATCTCATTCTCAATCATGTCATTGTTTACTGATGACTTTATTTATGAATTTTTAACTCAGAATTAGTCTACAGACACGGAGCACAAGCAGGAATGTGATGGTAGCGATGAGGACCCTGATGTGCCTCCTGGTTTTGGTTAATGCCGTTGTCGTGCAGTTCAGTTTGTCAGTGTTACTATGCAGCTATCGAATTTCAGGTACAATGCAATTAAAGATGCTTATATGGCAACTGATGAAGCTTCTTAAATTGATTTCTTGCAATGGAATTTTTTTTTTGTCAGTTACCTTTATACTGCTTGAGATGATCAATACTATTGATATTTTGTGTCATGAGGGAATCTGGATCTGTGTATGCTGTGGTGTTAAAAATGGTAAAGCTTCCTTAAAACTGTATGTAGGCATGCCAGCATTAACAAAGTAGCTTGACAACATTTAGAACATTTGTCACTGTCACATAAGGATTAATTTCTCCACGGTTCTTTATTATTTACTGCCAGTGTGCAAAGAACGGGAAGAGATGAGGTTAAGTGATTAGATTTCTATCAGTAGTTTTTGTTGCTGAAAAGTTTAGACATAAAGTTCAAGTTAGACGTGAGAAAGTGGGTTGTGTTATTGAATTACCCTTGGCGTTTTAGTCTTGGGAGATATATGTGTTATATCTCCTCTTACTGGAACCTGTTTTGATCATATTTCATATTCATCTTTGTTTTTATTTTTTATCTCTTTTAGTTATTCTTCATCTCTCTGGTACCTTGTTTTTAGTTTCTTGTTTAATGTTCTTTGCATAGAGTCTGAGTTGTGTTCATTAAGAAAGTAACCATATATTATAGAAAACATAAAGAAATGAGTAGGTATACATAAGTAATCACACCATTAGCACCATGAAGTCTGATGACACTGCAAATCACTGCAAGATATCTGCAGTCTGAAGACTCGAGCTTTTGATGGATTGCCATGGCCCGCACTGGTGGCTAAGATATCTGCAGTCTGAAGACTTGAGCTTTTTTCACCACTTTGTTTTTGACTACTTAATCAATCTGACAATTGATATCATTTTGATATCATTTTGATTTCTTACTGATTTTGTTTTTCTTTGGATTTTGCCTGATTTATGGGTCTGGTCTTGTTAATTTTGAGATATTGGCATGGATGTTCAATTGCTTAATCAAGTTCGATTGTTTAATTTGGCATTTGAAATGATGAACTGAAAGAGGGGGGGTATGGGTTTTGCTGATCTATGTGATAAACAGTGTTGTATAGAAATTTGAATTTAGAAAGCTGGCAGCGTCTATGTGCTGCTATGAAAGATTGAATCTTTTGTGACATGTATGATATTCTCATTTCTCAGTTTCGACAGATTGAATGGTTTATCTCTCTTGCAGAGCTCTTGTACAAAGCCAGTTTTTGAAGCTGAGAGTGCTCCTGTGGATATGTAGGAGTTTTCACAGCAGATACAGGCTAAAAATTTTCTGGATTACTTAAGAATGCAGAAAGATGAAGGGAACCAATTGTAGTGAAAAGGGGCTTATGCATGAAAATGAAACCAGAGGTGATATATCTTTACATTTCAATTGAGCAGCTTCTTATCTGTTTAGTTTGGTAGGAAGGCCCGTTAACATTTGTCAATCTCTGAATTTAATTAAGACCAGCAGTGAATGCCTACAAGGACAGCTTAGCAGCTCCACTAGGTGAGGTTGCCAAGCCAGAAAGTCATAGGAGAGATGCTAATATGGATAGTGAGGCTTGTGATGATAACGATCTCCTTCTCAAATCTTCAATAAATGTCACCGATTTCTTTGGAGTATGCCGTAGTTATCCAATTAGCAACCACAGAAACTGTTCATCAAATAATAGGCCTAATACATATGATTCTGAACTGAAATTTGGATTCGAGGAGATAAAGAGCCCAAACTTTTGGGAATTCAAGCTGATATGGCAGAATTTGCGCTCAGATTTTTCTATGCACGTTATCGAGAGGAAGCAAACTTACCACCTTCTGAAGGACCCTGCAGCACCACGTCACTGGTTGCTGTTATGAGCTACCTTCCCAAAGGCCACCATATCTACTTCTCTATCTCCAATTTCGAATTTGTGCAAACACTTAGAGGTATGCATCTTTTTTCAGATTACCTTTTTGGATTTTGTATGGTTTAGAGTTTCACTTGATGTTTATTACTGTTTGATTTCATTTAATTTGGCCTCAACAAGAGTTGTCCTTTGTGTAGTTCACTGAGACCATAAGATGGGCAAAGATCCCTAAAAGATTGAAAAGATTTAAATATTTTTGTTAAAGCGTCACAAAAAACATGGCCAATGTCAGACCTTGTCCCAAATTATACTGATTAGTCTGTATCCTGGACATGAACAATTTTGTGCAATAAAATTGCAACTCTTGATCCTTAAGCCAGGAGCATCACAGACTAGTCATGCGCTGCTTAGGTACCAATATTCGAGTGAAATGAACTTATAAACCTATCATTCGCTATCAAAGTTCAATTGGATTCGTTGATCTAAACATTTCTCAAGTTATCACTGCATCCATATCAAATAACTGCAACTGTTTTATGGAAATGTGAGATTCCTTAGCTTCCCAGGGACTCTATATAATTTCACCCATGATTTGATTGACTAGTGACACATAGTTTACCTCAACTTTCATAGCTGACCACTTGACATTTTCTGTCTAAATGTTGCTGTTTAATTGTTTATAGTTGGAATTTCTGAAAGCATAGTTGGAAAGTTAGCATACCCCTAATATTTTTACATCCAGACACCCAGATCAATTCATCTTTCAGATTGTTTCTCCCATATAGCCAAATAACTGCAGATGACAGTTTCCGACAAATTTGGTCTGTGAGACATAGATACTACTACAACTACAATAATCCAACCCGCTTCATGTTTTCCCACTGTCATTGGCAATTTCAGTGAGCCCTTCAAGTTTAAAATGGATACAGATTTTGTGCATTTCAGCCATAACCATAGAAAATTCTAACACATGGGCATCTTTCAGACTAACAAGATTGAACTAAAAGATTCTAGAACTAGAAAGCAAGGGGTTAAAGTACTTGAAGAGCAAAACCAATAACCAAATAAGCATATCCATGGTTAAAACAACGAGCCCTGATAAAGTACTTGTGCATCATTGGAGCCGCCACAAAGATTTATAGATAATGGACTTTGTCAGTGTTTCCCTCACCACCCAGCCATACTATTTTTAAGGGAAGTCCTTGTCTACTTTCATATGGGGAAGGGTACAACATCTTTGTTATTGAAGATACTTTAATGTGCAGGCAATGGTTTGGAGGTTGCAGGTCAGTAAGCTCCACGATAGCACAGAGGGTTGCTTGAAATGGTAATGGAGATTGATGTGAAGCAGACAATCAGTACACTTTCATAGACAATAAGTTGCAACTTCCTTTATGGAGTTGTAGTGATTCAGGTGTCATTGTATCTATGATGTTAAATATGTACACTTCAGTATGCTTTGCTAATCAGTTGATAGCCATCATAGACAAAATTTGTAGCATGTGTCTCTCAATTTGTTGTGACGACAAATTATATATGAACTCATGGCTAGAGAAGAGAACAGTGTGTTTCCTTACTTTGTATTAAAACTTCATTGGTCGAATGCGTTGCCTTATGCCATATGTTTGCTTTCTGGCTTGATCGACTTAATTTTGATCATCACAGGGAAAGTGAGCTAACCATGTTGGCCATAAATCTAGTAACTCGACTGCCCAGCTGGTTCTCAACTCTAGAAAATATGAGGTTGGAAGTTGGAACTTGTTACAAGCAGAGGAGTTGAGGACGGGCATAATATTTCTACTTACTAAAAAAATACACTTTTCTCTTTTCAGTTTTCACGTTCTCATGTAAGTAGCACGTCCTAAGCTAGTCACAAGTAAGCCAATTGCAGAAAGCTTTTGATTCTGAAATACTGATACAAAAGTGAGTCGGGAACAGCCAAGGAGGCCTCAAAAGGACCAAGAACCCGTCAAGTACAGTGACCTTTACAATGTCTCTGGCGACCTTATTGTATTATATTATTTTGGTTTTTTACATATTATTGTTGCTAGGACATTCCATGGACTTATTAAAATCTAAACAAATCTTGCTAATACAATACATTAGAATCTGTTTAAATTCATATGGAATTAAAACAATCCGTAGATTCTGAAGAATCTATAGGAATCTACGGTTTATAAAAAGTTAGGCAGAATTATTTAAAATCTAGATTGATTACACCCCTCTTGAGTTTATGATTGCTCAGGTTTTCCCTTGGTTCCAACAAAGTCATGCAAATTGCTCTTGGTCCATTTGAATCTGATAATGAGATGAAAAAGGGTCTGGAGAGGTGAGACTTTTATGTAGCTAATACCTTTACTTTCCTAGCTCTCTTGAATTGGTTACATATCTTTTCTTATACCATTTGTTGATCTTCCTTAGGTTCTCCAAAGAAATGTTGTACTATGCTTTATCAATTTGCCAAAGGAAGAGGTTGAAAGGTAAAAAATTTAAGGTTCCGTCTGTTGTTCACATTTCTTTTTCTTTCTTTCTTTTGGATTCCAAGAGGACTGTATTTTTTTTTAATTTTTGGATTTACTTGTTTATAATCTTTGGAAATATGTTTGATGTTATTACCTTCAATGATCACTTTCCCCACTTTGTGACATGCCATAATTCTTTTAAAATATATTTATAAGAATAACTTACTAATAGTTAAAGCATTATTAAACAATGTGGATTGAGGAGTTGCTTGCGATTAGGGGAACCTGACTCCCTAGTTTCAGGAAACATCTAGGAAATATTTCAACAAAAGAGTTCTTGTTGGACAAGGAACCCTGATGACAATGAGGATTCCTGATGAGGCTAGGATACCTGGGAGCACTAGGAGACCATGTGGCTTTTAAGATAACTCAAGAATGTTCAAGAAAACTCTAGATACTTTGTGAATTTCGGCAATGAAGGAAGCCTAGTCTATTTGGGTTTCTTGGACGTCAATTGAAGAATCTTGATTCAAAAAGGGAAAACTTTACCGTCCATAGAGGATTCTAGGAGAAGTTGGCGTCATCCTTGAAGAATTAGAAAAGTAGCTTGTATGGAATCAGGAAAGATGAAATAAAGACTAGATACGGAATCCTGATTCCACAAGTCTTCTTTGGCAGAAAATAAAATCAGAAAATCAACATAATATTTCGGCAATATCTCTTCCAAGATTCATAGTCTACATCTACTTACTTCTGGAGGCTTTTTATTGGTTGAATGACATAGAAGAGGTGATGTGGATTTATTCAATTGGTTCGAATTATGTGGACCAATTAATTAATTCATTCATTCCTAAATGAATTAGAAAAGGATTGAAGCATCATGCTATGCCTTCCCCTATATATAGAGGCTGCATTAGACGTTGAGAAGCACCAATCTTTCATTCTTTTCACTCACAAAAATCAGATTTCATTCTATAGTCTTCAAGTTCTGTGTTATCAACCAAGGAAAAGAAGAAGTCGTGCAGTACATCAACATCCTAACCGTCTACCACCTTTGTGCCATCCCTAGAAGCCTAGAAGGTTGCTTGCTTTTAAGAATCTTCAAGTTCAATGTCTCTTAGCTCCCTTGTTCATCCTTTACGGTGTATTTCATTTTTTTCTTTGTAAACTCTTATGTTTTTCTTGGTTTGATTCCGTGAGCTATGAATTCTAGTTAACATAACATTAAGGGCAACTTGTTAAGCCCCTTTATATGTTTTGAATATAAAGTTGCGATTTCTATATGATTGGTTTCTATGTTGCTTATGTGAGATTGCGTAATTGATTTTGTTTTACATAAAATTTTTATGTGTTCATCTTATTTGGTTCGAAACTTATAGGATCTGCATGTGATTGGAGCTAGATTTAGATAAATAGTTCACCTAATAGTTTTGTGAACCTATTTTGAAAGTGGTAAAGGCTTTGGACAAAGTCGAAATCAATTAAGGATGATTGCAGATAGATAAGCTTTCTTATACTAAGTTGTGCACTTTGGTTGACATCTTTTCTTTGTTCTTATTGTGTTGAATATGTTCTTGATTAGCTAGCTTTCTAGACTACGATTACATGTTCAATATGTTTAATTTATGTGCTTTCACTTAAATTAAATATTCAAGGAAAGTAAAATATGAGAAATCGTTTGATTTCTAGCGTTTCACACGGTCAACTTCTTTCTCATGACATTGATAATCAATTATAGGAATTGTAGCTTGATTCATTCATATGATTGTGGTTTGAGAGTTAAAGATCATTGATGTACCTCATGTAAAGACTAGAGACCATCTTGCAGATATTCAGGCAAAAACTGTTTCTAGTAAGGTATTCCACAGCTCACTTGACAAGTTGGGCATTCGAGATATCTATGCACCAACTTGAAGGGGAGTGTTTTGATATAAGTTGTGCAGATTCATTGTATCAATTAAAATTAATTCCTTGTATCAATTAGGAGTGATAGTAGGAATATGAGTTTATTAGTATAGTTGACTTACCTTATATGTATACTAATGTAATCCTATAAAAACGTCCTTGGGAGATGAATACATTACCACATTATTCCTATATACTCTTTAATACAAGTCCCTTTGAATAGATCTACAATGATATACATTTACGCAGTGCATCGGCCTCACGCTGCATGTTCTGCATATCGTTCCTCATCATTTTGTGGAAATTGGATGGCTTGTCTTTGTATAGTAGCTAGCTTGCCCACAACTCTTGGGTGGCTTTCGAAATCATGGAAAATATAAATGGAAAATATTTTTAATTTTTTACTCGGGGAAACTGAAAACAACAATTTGACGTTTTCACTTGTTTTCTTCTCTCATTTTAGAAATGTTGAAAAAATATTATTTTTGTACTAAGCTACTGAACACATTTTTGAATTTGAAAAATACAAATCTCGTTTTCTCTTTTCTGGTTTTAACAATGATTTTTAGAAACGTTATTGAACAAGGCCTTGATGTTGATCTTCATCAATTCTTCCAAGAGCTCAAACGAGGTATTATGCTCTAAATATATACCCTATTTGGTGGTAAATTTCTTCATCCGATCAATCTCACCAAAAGTCCTTCATCAAGCCCCGGAGGAGTCACACACAACTTCACTTTCTCTTCAGTCATGGTAGAGTTTTAAACCAAGAAATATCCTCATATGTGAGACACTTCTGAGGACAATGATTGGGCAAAAATTCCCATTTACTAAAGACCCCCAAATCCAACAGACAAAAAAAAAAAAAAGTCAATCTGTAAACACTGCCTCCATAAATTCATAACCATCTTGTTCTTATCCCATTCATCAAAAACCCTAAAAAATCACAACGACCCTGGTTCAGAAATTGCAAACACAATAAAGCAAAGATTCAAACATACTCATCAAGAAAACAAACAAAAACAGAATGAAAGAAACACATACCTGAACTTGGCGGACTGAGATTTGAGAGCAACTGCAATCAGAGGCAAGAACTAAAATATCGAATATCGAGGAAATATCGATAGTCCAAAAAATGGAAATTTTGATCTAAGTGAATTTTCGGAAAAAAATATGGATATTTAGAAAATAATATGGAAATCATTAATGAATTTTCATGAAATGTTTACATGATCAGTTAGATATAGTATTTCAAAAAAATTGTTTGATAAATTTTTTTTATCAGGAGTGGATATTTAGCTAAAATGATGGATAATCTCAGAATTTTAGGAGAATATCAGGAACTTCGCAAAAATTTCTAATATTTCCGGAAATATCGCGAAATTTCAAAAATTTCTCACGATATTCTCTTATAAGAGATCTTAAAAAAAGGGAAATATCGCCAAAATTTCGAGGATATTATCAATTTTTCAGTCCTTGATCAGAATACTGAGATTTGGGCGTTTTCTTTCATCATCCTTGGCAATGGAGCTTCTTAGCCTCCATTTGGTCGGTAGGAATTCCAAACTGATATGGAATGGTAAAGGTTTTGGTATTTTCCATTTCTATTATAGTGTTTAGTAAGTCATACGAATGAAATATAAAATTTCAATTTTCAATAACACCCTTTTGCTAATTAAAGTACAAATATGACATCAACTTAAAAGGAATGATGGCGAGAGAATATAAATTTTTTAGAGGGATAATTTATGTAATTTTGCCTTTGAAGTTGGGAAATGGAATTAGAATACCACTCATTACGAGATAATTCAATTTACGTTTTATGAGGGAGTCAATTTCAGTCAGATCTCATTTCTTATTTCTTTTCCAATCTCTAATTACAACCAAACAGCATCTTTACATTGAAAATGAAATTAATTCCCATTCCATACCATGATTTCCTGCCATCCAAACGGGGCCTTAGTTCTTTGTACACCCTCTGTCCCCACACACTGGGTGTTCAACTAACACAGGGCGTTACAATCACGTGAACAAAAGCAATATTCCCCAATGAGGTAGGCTTAAACGATGCGTTTAATGTAAATGAAACGGTGCCTTTAACTAATCTACGCAATAAAGGGAACTTGTTCTATTCCTAGTCAACACAGGAAATTTTCATAACAATTCACCCTCCTCCAAAAAGAACTTGACCACAAGTTCCGGTACTTTTCTTCTGTGATTTATTGGGTAGATGGCTGCGCTCCACAGGCACATGTTCATCCCTATTTTTATCAAAGAAGTAGCTTCTGCAGGTTAAGTACCCAACCATTGTACCAACCACTGTGTTGCAGCTGCTCCCTTCTTCTTATAAATTCTCCTTTGTAGGACTGATGTTGGATCCCATTTAGGGTTATCTGGTTAAGAAATGTGAGGGAATTGTGTTGCCACTACAGAAGAGTTGCCAATCTTCTTCTTCAACAAAGAAACATGAAAAACATTATTTGTGAATTCTAGCAGTGACTGGTAACTTAAGTTTATAAGCTACCTTACCAATCCTCTCTTATACTTCAAATGGACCATAGTATCTCTGTGATAGCTTGTGAAATTCACTCTTGTTCATTGAATGCTGCTTGTAATTAAGTGACTGCACCAAAGTTAGTACACAATTTAAAATTCTATCAATGTAGTAGGAGCAAGTAGGGTATTGTTCTCAACATGGGATTAGGAATTTATTTATTCCTACAAAACAAAACGTTAGACAAAATAAAACAAAGAACATACAAAGTATTATTTACGAAAATTACGAGAGATATGGGGATTTTAGAATTTTATTTCTAAATTAACAATTAAATAATATACAAGTGACACACCAAATCAAATCATAAACCAAATAGATAAAAATGAACGGAAGATGTAGATATGAAATTAACTACTCGTTAACACATTAACAAGGGTGATAATCATTATTTTTGAATCAAACATATCATAGCAAGGAATCAATCAAGAACAGAGATGAATGCATACAAAGTCTTCTTTACTTTCCTTAATTAAATTAACTAGATGAACACACCATACTTAACCCTATTAAGCATGCAATTACTGGTGGTACCTAATCACTAACAATAGCACAATCAACGTATTAGGCACATATGGAAGTTTGATCAATTCAGGCAAAGATAACAAGTTAGAACACTAATTTTATCATGCAAAACTCATTGTTGATTTACCTAAAGAATTATAGAATGCTAGCAATCTTAATATGGATTCAATTACATGCTCATCAACCAAAGTATGCATCCAAAGATTAATAAACAAGTAAACGATGGGATTGAAGCACAAAATCAACAAACATGTTATGATCGATATAATGAAATCGCAAATTTTTAGATTATCAAGAACCCTAAAACGTTAACATGCTTCATGGTATACGTAAATTAAACATCAAAACATGCTTTCAATCTCACAAGTAATTGAAATAACCAAATTATCATAACAAAAATCTGTTTTGAATTACAAGTATTGAAAACCAAAAACAAAAGAAAGGTGTTCTAGTTACACTTATCTTCAAGAATGCAAGAAGCTTCAAGAGGTGGTGGCATCCTTCAGGAATGGAGGACGATCACAGCTATGGAAGAGGATAATACTCATGGCTTCAATGCTTGAACTTGGAAGAATTACCAAAACTTTTGAGAAGAAAGGGAATACAATTTGCGATTTTGATTTAGGATTAGATGGTGGTGAAAAACGTCTCACAATGCTCCATATTTATAGTGCACGGCTTCAAGGTATCAAGGTTGATTTCTACTTCAATGACATCATTCAATCAATCAAAGTATTGCGTGAGAAGTAGAGAACAATATTGATTCTTCATTGATATCTTCTTTGCCGAAAATATTATGCATCTTCCCTCAATCTGGTCTTCATTCAACTTGTATGCAATTAGGAAACCTAAATTGATATTTATTCTTTATTATCTTATTTTTCATAATTCACAAGAAGTAGATATTCTTCTAAAACTCTTCCAATTTGATATTGTCGAAATTTATTTGAATATTACTTGTATATTGCATGCAAAAATCAAATAATATGAGACTAGCTAGGATTCCTCAATGGCGTCAAGACCATTCTAGAAACTCACATGCAAGTTACATGCTTCAATCTTTGGGCCAGGCTTCTTCATTTGGACTTTTATAAAGCTCATCTTCAATTGTGACGCCACCTTCTACTTCTAAAGCATTCTTGAACAATCTTGAGTCATCTTGAGGCCACAATATCTCCTAGCCTTCCCAGGTATCCTAGTAACATCAGGACTCCTAGTTATGTTAGGTTCCCTTTTTCCTGGCAGTAATGAGTATCCTTGTCTAACTGGGTTTTTGTCATTTCTCATTTTTGTCATCATTTCCACGAGCTCATTCCTAGTTGACTCAAGGTTCCTACATCAGCTGGGAACCTTTTCCTAGTAGGATTGAGAATGCATCATTTCTCCATTTCTTGTCATTTCTGCTCCATTTACTCCTTGCCTTCCATTTATAGACTCAAAAGTACCTAAAAACAGAAACTAAATTAGAAATGATAATGTTAAGAGAATAACTAAGTAAAATGTAGAGAGAATGATATTAAAAACATAGCAAATATTGGTCTTATCATTAAGGCTAAGTGTGCGTTTTATCATAAAAATTCTTCATTCTTGATTGTGCAAATTGGAGATTTCTTTTAAGAACAACCAACAAGATGTCTCTGTCCCTTGATTGCAGGTCAACCTAGGCCACTGTTGTTGAACATGGTAAATAAGGAGTGATTGTAGGGAGAGCATATCCATAGAGTGCTTAGAAAGATGTCATCTGAATTGCAGAGTGGTGAGCTGATTTTTACCACCATTCTGCCCAAGGTAAAGCTTGCACCCATGTATGAGGGTTTTCTTCCACAACACACCTCAAGTATTGTTCCAAAGTTCTATTGAGGTTCTCAGTTTGACTATCTTTTGAGGATGATATGCAGAAGACTTGTCCAATTTGGTGCCCTACAGTTCAAAGAAAGATTTCCAAAAGAGGCTAAGGAAAACTGGTGACGTGCACAAAAGTTAATGCTTAATTTAAAACCCTATCAATTTAGTAAGAATAAGTAGGGATCGTTCTCAACCGGAGATTAGAGTTCTTATTAATTCCTGCAAGATAAAACGTTAGACAAAATAAAACAAAGTATAAATACATAATTTACGATTTACAAAAGAAAAGGGGATTTTATGATTTTAGTTCTAAATTAACAACTAATTATATACATGTGACACATCAAAACACAGAATCAAGTAGATTTATATGAATGGAACGAAATTAGATAGAGTTAACTACTATTAACACATCGGCCAAGTTTCAAAACATCAATCACGAATGACGAATCAAAGCATGTTATAGCAAGGAATTGATCAAGAACAAAGATGAGCGCATACAAAGTCCTTTTTACTTCCCTTAATTAAATTATGGACTAAATACTGGTTACTATCATGTGGTTTAGGTCCGAAATCAATTCAGTCCCTGAACTTTTAATTTCATCTAATTCATTAATATTCAGTTATGGGTTCAAGTTATAGTTGGATTATTTGTTGAAAAACTATTTATTTGATAGATTTCTAATAGTTGATCTCACTCATAAATTGACTATGCAGGCCACCTCAACACTATATCATAAAACATAGGCCATAAGGTTTTGAAGTAGTGGAACAGAGTTTCTCGAAATTTCCGTAATTTTGAAGTAGCGGAATGGAGTTTCTCGAAATTTTCCGTACATTTCCACAAAATTTTTAATTTCTGAAATATCTACAAACACTATATTTTTAAAAATTCACACCGCAATATTGTCCAAAATTTCTCAAAAATTTCTGTTAAATTTTATGTCACCTACAGTGCATTTTTTACCTCATACTTTCACAGATAAAATATGAAATTTTGAATTATTTTTTTTGGCAATCAAGTTGAATATAACAAAAAACATTTTTTCTTTTATCTGCTATAAAGTTGAATGCTCTAACCACAACATGATTCTCTTTTGCTTCTTCTCAAATGTTGTATGCTTCATATACTGAAACATCATATTAGGTAATTCCACAATATCAGATATATGGATTGCATGTGGAAAGGGAACAACACGTACACATACAATACCCATGTGATGAAGTACAAAAATCATTTCCAAAATTCATGTACTTGGGAGCGGTATTGTATGATACTAAATGAAAGCAGTTTAACCTGCTAGATTGAACCACATCGTAGTAGCTTTTATATTCCTTTTGTCGTACTTGTTCATTTTCATTCACGGGGTTTTAGTTTTACGTGCCTCGCCCCGTTGTAATTTTCTAATTATTAAAAAAAGTAAATCATAGTTACATTATCAATATACAACACATTATCAGTGCACATAGATAAAAACACTAGTTTAACAACCTACTACAATACAAGTTAATTACTCATCCATATAAAATATCATAATTATATTATAAATGTATAATTTTAGAGAGGTTACATTGTAAATAGGTTTATTATAGGTTAATTTTGGTCTATGTAAAAGTTTCATTCAAAAATATCATTTTAAAAATACAATTAATTTGATTTCTTTATCTTTAACCAAAATTTCCATCGAAATCAAAACTTTCTCCGAAATTTCCTTAAATTTGAAGTACCGAAACCGAAATTTGAAACCTTGGCCCATATATGAGCCACGTCAACAAGTTAAATTGCTCAATTGTCGGAAGTCTAATAAATTGGACCTATTAGATAAAAATTGGAAGTGCAAGGATGTTCTTAATGAAATTAGAAATTTATGGACTGAATTGATTTTGGACCCAAACTACAGGGTAGTAATCAATATTTAGCCCTTAAATTAATTAGATGAATGCACCATAGTTAACATATTATGCATGCAATTACTAGTGGTAGCTAATCACTAACAAGAACACAATCAGCGCATTAAGCACATATAGAAGTTTGATCAATTTAGGCCAAGAACACAAGTTGGAACGTGTCACATCCCGAATTTTAGAATAAAATTCAAAATCTAAAACATGAAAATTACCACAACTCAAAATAATCATTTTAAAAATTTCTTTTCTTAACAGCCTCACCACATGCAATAAAATCAAAACCGAATTTTGTCTCGGTTAATTATTACAACTCAAATACATAATAATTTGTAAAGCTCTAAATGAGCATACACACCTCCCAACTCAATGAAATAAAAATAATTGCTGTAACACATAAGCAAGTCGGTCACCTCCCTGGTTATCCTGACCTGCAGGAATATCCACTACATCATTTGAATAGTGTACCGGATTGCAACAATACAAAACCTGGTAAGCATGAAAGCTCGTATGAGTAAAAGGAAGAATGTTTGCTTAATTAAATCATATTTATTTCTACCTAAGTTAGCATGCAACAATTCTACAACCACAAAAACCAACAATCACAATAAATCAACAACTCAACACCAAACCCTAACTCACATCTTTCTTCACAAAACCCCATCATCGTATATATAAAAATACGGTATTTGACAGACTAGAACTCTAACTGAATCGTAGCCCGTCACCTGGCCTAGGTTATGGCATCCGACATATTTATCTTTATCATATTTCATCAATATGTATACTTATATACATATTTAGAACGTTCGATAATTGTACATACTCAACCAATCGTATCCCATCATCCACCTAGGATTAGAGCGTCCGATTACCCTATACTGGTCACTACGTTGACCCTAAATCCATAATATGTATAACTGTATGTTTTCACATAATCAAATCAACTCAACCAACATATATGATATTATCATGAAATTAAAGCATTTGAATATAATCCAAATCATCATTCCAACTCAATCATATCGTCATTCAAAATCACGCCAATCAATATATATATTCCACGTAAATATATATATATATATATATATACGTAATCATCCACTCAGGAATGACCACTAATACCATCTATAGTTCACACAAGAAAATCGTGAAATTCATTTGTATAATTAAAATTCATTTTACTTACCTATGGACCGTAGTAATCAAGTCCATGTGATTTTAAAAACAAATATTTAATCCACAAATATTTTCCACACAATTACCAAAAATAATTAATTTAAGTACTCGGTTCATAATGAACCACGTGAGATTTACTCACCTCGAAATTCCCGCTGCGTCTTCAGTAAAATATAACTCACAATAATCCAAATGCTCGTCAACTCAAGCCGTCAAGTACCTAATCAAGTACGGTCTTTACTTAGCAACGAAGCACGAAATAAACCTAAATGATGATCCAACGGTCGGATTTCAAAATAACGACAATCCAACGTTCGGATTCTAAAATAAAAACAATCAACAGTTGGATCGAATTTAAACAATGATCCAACGGTTAGATCCTCACTGATCGCCCTTGGAAACATCCTAACAAAACTATACGAAAATCCGATGGACGGATCTTTACTAATCGCCTCCCGAATCACTGTTTTACAATTATACGAAGATCCCCCGGTCGGATCTTCGTCCGTGACCACACAAAGTCATCGGGACAGTCATATGAACATCATATTAAAATTTGAAGTAAAACCGATGGTTTGATCTCCGTAAATCTCAAACCGAGGGTAAACTGTAAAACCGTAAATAGTAACGTCGAAACTGAAATTGACTATTTATCAACTTTTTCTAACATGACCAAGTTATATATCAAATCGCTCGTATGGATGCATAGATCATCGTCCAGATAATATAAACACAAAATTTGGTCCGACGTGCCGCCACACACCGCGATCAGATGGCGGTCAACGCCGGTCAACTATCTCCGATGCAAAAGTCGTCAACAACAAACTTCTTCAAAATGAAATTATGAACAACTTTAATACATGACTTTTTCGGAGATGAGGTCTCGATCGTCCTAGATCGGGCTTTGAAGTTGGATTAATTTCGGCCCTCTGATCAGTCTCCAGATTGAATCAGGGACGTCGAAACCTTCAACTCTTGATCTACCACTCTACACTCAAAATCATGATGCAAGCCACATATGGGGATGATCAGGAGGAAGAGCACGTCACGAAAATGGGATTGATCGGCCCGTGCACCGCCGGAAAATTGGTTTTCCGGTCGGGTTGGGTTTGAGCTTCAGATAGTGGCTTCGATACAAGCCTAGGAGCGGCAGCTGGGTGAGGTAATGGCAGGGATCAACTGGGCTTGGGGCGGCGATGCCGAAGGGCGCCGGGTCCGGCGGCGGCGAGGCAGGGAAGGCGTCGTTTCGGTCGGGTCGGGTCGGCGGGTCTGGAAGCACAGTGACGAGGCTGAGAGAGAGAGAGAGACGGGGGGCTGATGTGCAAAAAGGAATTTTTTTCGTCCTTAATGACAAACTCAGATTTTTCATTCTATTTATAGAAAAATTTCGATTTTCAAATATTCATAACTTATTCATACGAACTCCGAATAATACGTTTCACATATGCACGGACTCGTATCGACGAGCTCTACAACTTTCATGAAAGAAGTTTTCCCAAATTGTGAATGTATAAAAAGTCGATTTTCACGACCCCCTAAATAACGTTCGTTTTCGAAAATAAAATCATTCGAAACCAATTTTCTCAACCCACGAGAATCCAAATAATCCCAAATATTATAATTCAATTAATATAACAATTATTGAATTACATAAATTTATTGTATGAAAATCTGGGTCTTCACAGAACGCCATACAAGCATGCAAGACTCATTGTTAATTTACCTAAGAAATTATTGGCTTTCCATTTGAGTTATTAAGACCTAGAACGCTAACAATCTTAATATGGATTCAATTACATGCTTATCAATCTAAGTATGCATCATAAGATCAATAAACAAGTAAACGATGGGATTGAAGCACAAAATTAACAAACATGCATAACATATATGAAATCAGAATTTACACTTTGAAAACCTAAAATCTAAAACATGCTTCATAGTATTCGAAAACTACACATCTAAAATCAAAACTTGAATCTATCATGAAATTGCAAATCATATTCCATTAAAACAAAACCAAAAACAGAAATTGTTTTACAAAGAAACCAAAACCGAAAACATAAAAAGGTGTTCATGGTTACACTTTTGAAATCTTCAAGGACGCAAGAAGCTTCAAAGTGGTGGAATGGATGGGGATCACGGCAAGGATGCTTGAATGGAGAGGAAGATGCTTCATGGTCTTGAACTTTGAAGAACGATGAAGTTGCCAAAACTATGAGAGAAGAAGGGGATGAGTTTATGACCTTTGATTCTGAATTTTGTGGTGTGTTGAAACGTCTCACAAAGGTCCCTTTATATAGTGCACGGCAATCCCAAGTATCAAGGTCGAAATCTACTTCAATGACATCATTTAACCAATCAAAATATTCCTTGACAAGTAGAGAACAATCTTGAATCTTCTTTGTAATCTTCTTTGCCAAAATTATCATGCATCTTCCCTCAATTTGATCTCCATTTAACTTGTATGCAATCAGAAAATTTAAATCAATATTTATTCTCTTTATTTTCTTTTTCATAATTCACACGAAGTAGATATTCTCCAAAAATCTCCCAGTTTGATGCATTGCCGAAATCTTCTTGTATATTCTATGTAATTCTCACGGCAAAAACCAATAAATATAGAACAAGGACTCCTCTTGATGTCATGTTCATTCTAGAGACTCAATGCAAATCACTGCTTCAATTTCTAGGCCAGGCTTTTTAACTTGGACATTTTCGAAGCCCATTTTCATTTGTGATGCAAACTTTGACATTCTAGAACGTACATTCTTGAACAATCTTGAGTCATCTTGAAGCCACAACATCTCCTAGCCTTCCCAGGTATCCTAGTATCATCAGGCTCCTAATGCAAACAGGTTTCCTAGTCCAATTACGACTCTTCATTTTCGAGATGCTCTGGAACCTTCCTGAGCTCTCATAGCGCAACAAGAACTCCTAGTTATGTTAGGTTTCCTTTTCCTAGCAGGAGTGGGTTTCCTTGTCTAACTGAGATTCTGTCATTTCTCATTTCTAATCATCATTTTCATGAGCTCACTCTTAGTTGACTCATGATTCCTACTTCAGCTGGGATTCCTTCTCCTATTAAGACTGGGAAAACATCATTTCTCCATTTCTTGTCATTTCTATGCATATAACTCCTTGCCTTCAAGTTATAGACTCAAAAATACCCAAAAACACAAAACTAAGTTAGCATTGATAATGTGAAGGAAATAACTAAGTAAAATGTAGAGAGAATGACATTAAAAACATAGCAAATATTGCTCTCATCAATTGGATCCCTATCTAATATGATATGTTTAGGTATACCATGAAGTCTGAATATTTCTTTCATAAAAACCTTAGGTCACTGAAGTAGCTGAGTAAGGATGTGATAGTGGTATGAAGTGTGCAAATTTGGTTAATCTGTCTATCACCACCCAAATCACAGTTTTACCTTCTGAGTTGGGGGGTTCATCAGTAAAGTCCATGGATATGTCTGACCAGGCTTTCTCAGGGATTGAGTTAGGTTGTAGACATGTAGTAGACCAGGAGGTTTTACTATCTCATAGTGATTGATCTGGCAAGCATTCCTAGCCAAGTAAAGTTTCTATTTATTCTTTTGTATGTTATGGCTCTTCCAGCATGGCCTCCTATGAACCCTTCATGGAACTCATTGATTATTCTCTACCTCCAGTCATTGCACCTTGGCACAAAAATCTTGTCTTTATAGTAGAGTTGGGAGTTACTAACTGTAATGCCTTTCAGCATTTGAATCTTGTTGTAATCTGAACAAAATTCTTGAGGCTTCATGCTCAAAATTCTTGAGGCTTCATCATCATTGTTACAAGCATGTTGTGTAATACCCGCAATTTTCATTTTTACATTCGAGTACTTGTGTTGAATGACTATTATGCGATTTCACGAATATTATTCGATAATGATTCACTTTTAGAATTATCGAAGTTTCGAAACGATTATTTTAACGAAAAGCTCGAAATGCTCGGTTTGAGAAATTGACTTTTTCTACGTACAAAATTTGGAGAAACTTCCTTCATGAAAGTTGTAGAGCTCATCGATACGAGTCCGTACACGTTCAGAACACAAATATCAGATATTTTCTGAATTAGTTATCGAATTTAGAAGATTTTCCGAAATTTGTTTATATAGGAAAAAACCCTAGAAAATTTTGGAAACCATATTTTTTTTCACCGGCCTCCCTTCCTTTTTTGGAAAGAAAACTGTTCATTCTCTCTCTCACTCTCGCGTCTTTCTCTCTCGGCCGAAAGCCACAAACAGAGCACCGCTTCACCGTGCTCCCATCTCCTCCTCCGGCCACCACTCGAGCTGCAACCACTTCCAGGAGCTTCGCCTCGACCTTGCGCAGCTGCCAGAGGCAGCCTTGCGCTGCGGTACGGCCAGCAGCGGCGGCGGCACGGTATCTCATTGAACTCGCCTCAACTTCCTCTACAAGCACCAAGAAAGGCCGGAATTGGGTCGAACGTTTTCACGTTCGTCGGAGCTTGACCCCGTACGGATCGAAAAACCAACTTTCGATCTCAATATCTCGAGCTATACACGATCGTTTCTTATGATTCTTGGCTTGTTGAGTTCGCAAGGAAGTTCTGAACAAGTTTCTTGAAGGGATCGAGGCGTGAGGTTGCAGTTTTCAAGTTGGTTTTCAAGCTCGCCGGTTTCTGGAAAAATTCCGTCCGCCTACTGTAATTGGTACTTTTCGATCCCTTCCCGTCATTTTTTGATCTTGTACTAGTTATGGAAGTTGCTTAGAATGATGAAACAAAGGGGACAAGGTCTGCCCCGACACCATTAGTGGTGGTCGGTGGCGACTCTGTTCCTAACTCCGGTGGTCCTTTCCGGCCATCTCCAGAGGTCTAAAATTTGGTTTCTGTCCATTTTATGATTCTATGTTTCAATACGATCATTTTAGCGTATTATACACATTTTTTGGATATCGTATGAATTAGTTATGAATTTTGTGATTTCGATCGATTTAGATCGTTAGATTTTTGATCTGTGAAATTAGGACCGTCGGATGAACTTGTAAATTTGATATGATGATCATATGACTGTCCCAGAGGCTTTGTGTTGTCATGGGCGAAGATCCGACCGTTGGATCTTCGTATATGTGCAAAAAAGTAATTAGGGGAGCAATTCGTGAGAAACGGCTCGTCGGATTTTATTGTAAATTAGAATCCGGCCGTTAAATGGTAGTTCAATTATGTTTTGGAATTATTGGCTAAACTCGAATCATATTTGATTAGGTGATTGACGGATTGTTTTTGAGTGGGCTATTTCGGCGTTAATTATAATTGTATTGAAGACGCAGCGGGAGTATCGAGGGGAGTAAAACTCACGTGGTTCATATTACGAACCGAGCGTTTTAAATTTAATTATTTTTTGTAATTGTGTGAAAAATATTTGCGGATTAAATATGTCTTAAAATTTCATGGACTTAAATCACCACTGTCCATAGGTAAGTAAAATGAATTTTTAATTATACAAATGAATTTCATGATTTACTTGTGTGAACTATAGATGGTATTAGTGGTCATTCCTGAGTGGATGATTTCGTATATATATATTTACGTGGAAAATATATATTGATGAGTGGATTGTTGAGTGATGATATGATTGAGTTAAATTGATGATTTGATTATATTTCAATTGTGTAATTCCATAATAATATGGTGTATCTTGGTTGGGTTGATTTCAGTATGTGATATTATATGTTGTGCTCATTTATGGGTTTATGGTCGACGTAGTGACCGGTGTGGGGTAATCGGACGCTCTAATCCTGGGTGAATGATGGGATACGATTGGTTGAGTATGTGGAATTATCGGACGTTCTAAATATGTATATAGGTATACATATTGATGAAATACGATAATGATAAATATGTCGGATGCCATAACCTAGGCCAGGTGACGGGCTACGATTCAGTTAGAGCTCTAGTCTGTCAAGTACCGTATTTTTATAAATACGATGTTGAGGGTTGTAAAGAAAGATGTGAGTTTGGGTTTGTCTTGATATATTGAATTGGTGTTGATTGAGATTGTTAGTACTTGCGGATGTGGAAATTGTTGGGTGTTGTTGTGTGTGGGAATAATTATGAATTAAATTAAACAATAGTTCTTTCCTTTTACTCATACGAGCTTTCATAAGCTTACCGGGTTTTGTGTTGTTGCAATCCCGGTACACTATTCAAATGGTGTAGCGGATATCCCTGCAGGTCAGGATAATCAGGGAGGTGACCGAGCTGCTTAGGTGTTACAGCAGTTTTTGTTATTTCATTTAGTTGTGAGGGGTGTATGCTCATTTAGAGCTTTACAGTTCATTTTGGATTTGAGTTGTAATAATTAACCGAGACTAAACTCGGTTTTGATATTATTTCGTGTGGTGAGGATGTTAAGAAAAGAAAATTTCAGGATGATTATTTTGAGTTTGTAGTAATTTCATGTTTCGGATTTTGAATTTTTACTCTAAAATTTGGGGCGTGACATGTTGAATGTCCAAGACATACTCATAAACCCCAGTAAGCATGCATAACTCCAACTTCCTAGACAATGCATCTAGAGCTACAACTACATTGTTTTTTTCCTACTTTTTATATTGAATAGGGTAATCATACCCCATTAATTTGAGTAGCCATTTTTGTTGGGATGGTGTTGTTTTAAAAAGTGTTCAATGGTCTTGTGATCAGTGTATATCTTGAAATGGTGACCTAAGAGACAGGGACTCCAATGTTGAACTGCATAGACCACTGCCAACATCTCTTTGTCATATACAGTCGTACAGATAATATAGTGTCTAGGAGATAAAGCCTGGCTGAGGAATGCAATTAGATGCCCTTGTTGTGAAAGAACAACTCCAATACCTTTTTCAGATGCATCACATTCTACTACAAATTCTTTGCTAAAATCTGGGATAGCCAAAACAGGAGTTGATATCAGTGCCTCTTTGACTAGTTCACAGGCTAATTTTGACTCCTTGCTTCACTTGAATCCATCTTTTTGGAGTATATCAGTCAGTGGTTTGGCAATGCCCCCAAAATGTCTGACATATTTTCTGTGGTAGCCAACTAATCCAAGAAAACCCCTTAAACCCTTCAAGGCCTTTGTTTTTTGCCAGTTTATGATGCATTCAATTTTGGCAGGGTCTACAGCCACTCCCCCTGCATTGATGATATGGCCCAAATATTCAACCTGTTTTACTCCAAATGAACACTTGCTTTCTTTCACTTTCAGTGAGTTTTGTTCCAGTTTCTAAAAAACATCTATAAGTGCACTAAGTAGTCTTCCATGGAAGGGCTATAGATGAGAATATCATCAAAAAAATACCAAAACATATTGTCTCAAATATTCTCTCAAAATGTCATTCATGATTGACTAAAAAGTAGATGGAGCATTATCGATCCAAAAGGCATCACTAAAAACTCATGGTGGCCTAAATGAGTTCTAAATGTAATTTTGCTGATATCACCGTCAAACATCCTGATTTGATGGTAATCAGACCTTAGATCAAGTTTGGTGCATATGGTGGCAACATGTACCTCATCAATTAATTCATCTACTATTGGTATTAGATATTTATCCTTAGCAGTTGTTGCATTTAAAGACTTGTAATCAACACGCATCCTCCAAGTACCATCCTTTTTTTTTTTTTTGAGGGAAATGTACCCTCCTTCTTTTTCACTAGCAATTCAGGAGAAGAAAATGGGGATGTGCTTGGTCTGATAATTCCATTCTCCAACATTTCTTGCACATTCTTCTCAATTTCATTTTCGGAATTGAGGATACCTGTATGGTCTAACATCAATGGCTGTAGTATTTTGAAAAAGCTCAATCCTGTGGTCCTGCTCTCTAGCTAGAGGTAGAGTTGTTGGTGGTTTGAAGACATCCTCATATTGTTACAATGGCTTTGAATGCTTGGATGTACACTTACAGATTCACTCACTGCAGAGACTGGACATAATTGAACCATTACAACTTCTTTTTCTTTCTTGAGTAATCTAGTCATGGACTTGCAGGCTGCAAGTTGTAGCTGATCACAGAAGCTTGAGACTTAGTTTCTCCTTGCAACATGTACTTGTTGTGGTCATAATGAATTTTTTTTTTTGTCAAACAACACTTCCATTAGATGAAACACATAATTACAAAGGTAATACAGAGAAAATATGAGTCCTAGGTCCAAAGACCCAATAGACAAACCCATACCAAAACTAAAACTGAAGCCCAAAAGCCCAAAATATATACCAGAAAAACCTAGACCTAACACCAAACTCTTCACTGTAACACAAAGGCTGGCCACCATGGTATTACTGTGAGCAAATGATCCCCAACAGAAGCTTGATTTCCAAAGGCCAAGTACCTCTCCACCATCATTCTCTACACCGAAATTGCATGCACAGGAAGAACAACAAGAATGAAATAAAGAACTTAGTAAAGGTAGTTGTGGAGGTGGAGACCACCATGCATTACAACACCACTGGTCCGACGATGTCCACAATCTTTTGTGGTTTGCCGGAACTGCTGCAATCTTCAAGTGTAAAGCAAATCCCTGTTGAGACTCTAAGGGTTGAATGTGAAAACGAGGTTGTGGAAAAAGAGAAAATTTAGATGAAGATGAAGATGAGAGGGTAAGGTGTTTGAGACGGAGGAGAATTGGAGGTTTGATAGTAGATCTGGAAATTTAATGAAAAATTGGGCTAGAACAAGGAGAGATAGAAAGAAAAAGAGACATAAAAAGATCTAAAACTAAGACCACAAAAGGGTGGAGACACACCATAGGGGGTGGAGAAAACCAGAGACTTGCTGAATCTCAAAACGGCAGTTAGGCAAAAGAAGACATGGTCATAATGAAATTGAATCTTCATTGTTTCAAAATTCCAAGTAATATCACTCAACGCTTTGAGCAAGATACTCCTAGCACAACTTCACAACCTAAAATTGGCAGAATGTAAAAGTCAGCTATAAATGTGAATTGTTGCAATTGTAGCTCAAATCTTACTTGCGCTTTGGTTTGCATTAAGGCACCACTGGCTAATCCGACTTTTGGAGGCTTGATGTCAATGATCTTAATCTTGTGGTTTCTAAGCAGTGAAGGATGTATGAAGTTGTTGATAGGAGCATAAAATGCAACTATATAATGTCTAATCCTTTACAGTTTTCTTAGCTATTTCCTTTAAAAAGACTATTTTAACTTTGTTATCTTTTTAGGTACTTCGTGAAGCGATTCAAGAGAAATAAGAGCTTAAGTGAAGCAAAGAAGCATGAACCGTGAAGCACTGATGCAAAGAAATCAAATTGGTCATTCATATGAACGGAAATTACAAGGAAAGTCCACATAAATTGTTGTGCAAAACAGTTGCTGCAAACAGAAAAACTGCAGTTTAGAATTAGCTTTTCGGGAACAGTTTCGAAAGATTTTCTTGCATCCTTGCAAATGCATTCCTGCAGAAAGGGCCAGCATTCCTTGAAGATACGTTGTTTTAATTCAACATAAGGCAAAGAACTGGTCATAAGCGTCAACGAGATAGCAGGAAATCAAGCTGAAATTAGCTTCCTAAGAAGGCAGGAACTGTCAGATTTTGACAAAGTATTTTGGGAGATCTTTTCCGGCGACTTACTTGGAGCTTTTCTAGAAGGTTTTGATGTCATGGATCATGGAAAAGTCAAGAACCATCTAGAATCATGGCAATATCAAGTCAATCCTTGTCCAAGAAGGAAGCTTCAGAGACAGAAAATGAATCCTGGTCAAAACAGGACAGTTTGGCCGAGAATCTTCTTTGGATGAATTTGTTGTGCGTCATCCAACCGACAAGTCAAAAATCACAAAGAGCTGTCTTGGTCCAACATTTTTGCTTCCGCAGCTGCCAACTGTGGCAGTCTATTTCCATTTCTTGCCTCACTACTATCCAACTTGTTCAAACAATTAACACTATCAGACTATCAAGAAGGTGGCGAATTCTGGACTATCTTCCAGATAACCTACAACTATCACCAAAGAGTTGAGTGAAGTCCACAATTTGGGTTCATCTAGGCCTTGGGAATTATTAAGAAGTGAACAAATAAGAGGCATAGAAGACTGACTGGCATCAATTTAGTTGACCTTCCACCTATCCCCCAAGGATTGTCCTACAATTCTGAGCCGAGTCTGAAGGGTTGCTTGAAGGATACCCAAAACGACATTGATGATTCCCATTACCATCTCTACCAGACAATTAGTTTGATGTTTCTAATATAATGGAAAAATGGATATTCGAATTAAGGAGATCTATGAGATATTTTGCTGAAAATCTCTTACCGCTAGAAACGCAACTAATCATGTGTCCAGGAAAGAGACGAAGAAAACAAAGAGGGCGAAAGACTTCGAAGGAGAGAGAAATCTAGTCTGTTTCGTTTCGCTTCTTCGACCACGATCCAGGAAGCATCAACACTAAAAAAGAACATGTTGTTTTTCCACAGGTTAGTTTAAGTTCACTCATGTACAAGCACAGCTGCCCAGCTCTTTCTAGTGTTTGGCTCTGCATAATGCTACTGTATAATGCTAGTAAGGAATCATTACCCGCAAAGAACTAGAATGTAAAGGAATCATTCCAGAAAAAGAAGTAATTACTAGTATGCTTTCTCTATCTTGAAGCACAACAATATGGATGAAGGTATAAGTGAATGTCATCACATTCTTAGTCGAAAAGGAGGTCAAGAGAGGAATCTTCTCTGAAGACAGAAAAAGGCAATAAAAAGGAGAACGCAAATGATGAAAATTGTAAAATGCATCACATTCTAATCTCGTATGAAAGTACATTTGAAAGAAAGATATAGTCCTTGTCTAAATAAGCAAAGAGTAAGAAATTCACATTCCCTGTAACTACCAGTCTTGAGACTGAAGTTGATATAAGCAATACATTAGTAGTGTTTTATGCAGCATCATAAATCATACCATGTACAATGAGATACGAGCAGTATAATTGCACATACGTATTAACTACACACATTTATGGTACTCACATTGTACAACACATAACAAGCCAACAATTTTAGTTTTACTGGAAAGTATTAGAGAAGTAACAGAACAAAACAATAACCATACATATACAAGCTTGTTTTGAGTATGCCATAGTAAACTGCTAGCTGAATAATTACACTCTGGCATTCGACCCGGGAAAATTCCAACAATATGGAGGAAAATATAAGCAAATGCCATCCCATTCTTTGATAGAAAGAATGTCAGAGGAAGAATATTCTGCCCTGGAGGCAAAAAAAGCCAGAAAAAAAGAGAAGAATGTTGTAGTATAAATGTATAAATACCGTATATGTCTATATCATGTAACAAAATACGTAAAAGTATTTAGATAGGTACTTGAGTGTATAATCATATGTACTTGAGTGTATGAAGACTTATGTAAACATGCTTTACCAAAGGGCAACAAGCATGGCAGAAAATCATCATCAAGATGGTTATCATTTTGATTTTCTCTTTGAGCTTTCACACTTCAAATGTATTCCTATAAATACCCATTTGTATGAGATGAATAAACACATTGAAATCTCCATTCTCTCTGAAATATTACTCTCCATTTCTGTTTATCAATTCCTCTTGTTCTTAAACACGTTATCAGCACGAAGTTGCTCTAGAATTAGAATAAAAAATTAACGAAAGAAGAGTTCATCATCGATCGAAGTCATTTTTCCAAACCTACAAAAAATCCCCAAACCATAGCTCAGATCAAAGCCCTTGATTCCAGGAGCCCGGAACCGGTCTCAGAATCGCCGGAACCGGCCGGAAACAGCCTGAACCGGCCGCCGGAACCGGCCGGAAACAGCCTGAACCGGCCGCCGGAAGCAGAAAAACCAAACCGGACCGCTGCCGGACCTCTGCCGACAGCTGCGCAGCAGCTGCCGAGAAGCTGCCGAGACCCCTGCGCAGTAGCTGCCGAGAAGCTGCCGAGACGCTGCGCAGCAGCTGCCGAGCAGCTGCCGAGTAGCTGTCGACACATCTGTCGACAGATTTGCGGGGCGACTTTCCGACAATTTTTCCGGCGACTTTTTCAACACTTTTCCGGCGACTTTTCCGACGACTTTTCGGACGATTTTTCTCAACTTTTTCCAACGATCCTTCCGGTCACCTCCAATAATTTTTCCGGTCAAAAATTTCCGGCAACACTATTCGAAGGTATTCTTTACTAAAAGTTCCCGTTTTTGAGTTTTTATTTATTTTCTCTCCTTTTTCCTTTTTCTCGGGAACTTACAATCAAAAGCGGAATTATAGAAATTCACGCCAAACGAACTAAGAGCGTTCGTAATCAATGAACTAAGAGTGTTCACAATGATTCTTGGAAATTGATTTCTTGGTAGCATAGCTCAGAAATCTTATTATTTTTCGTGGAAGTTTTAACTCCGAAACTAATATTTTCTTCTTATCTTCAAGGATGTCGAATGAACCTAGACTCGATTTTCAAATCCTTGACTCAACAGGTTCGGATTACCATAGCTGGAAAACCGACTTTGAGAACCATCTCACATCAAAGGGGATATTGCCCATCATCCATGAACCAAACCCGGCCCTTGTGTTCCCTTGAACACCCAAGAAGCATGCACAAGCAATCATCTTGATGCAACGTCATATGGACAAAGCACTCAGACTAGAGTACATGTCCATCAAAGATGCAAAGGATTTATGGGAGGCACTACAAGAGCGCTTTAACAATATCCAAGATTCTCTCCTCCCTGACTTGAAGGTTCAGTGGAACGATGTACACTTCTCAGACTTCAAGTCTATTGCTGAGTACAATTCAGAAGCTCTTCGTCTCAAATCCATGTTGAGGTTCTGTCAAAGACCCCTCACAGAAGAAGAGCTAATTGAGAAAACTCTCTCCACCTTCCCCGTTGCAGCAATTTTGCTATCAAAGCAGTATCGCACTTAAGTAAATGCTGGACGAATTACGAGGTTCAATGAACTCATAAATATTTTGTCGGTAGCTGAAAAGCACGACAACATTCTCGTAAAGAATTATAATTCAAGACCCATTGGAACCAAGAGCGTTCGTGAGGCAAATTATAATGCACCCAAGAGAGGGCACAGGGAGCGATACCCCAGCAATAGGGGACATGTGTACCCTAATAATAGGGGACATGAAGGACGAACAGGTCCATATAACCGCCCCAATAGGGAAGGAAACCGCAACTTTAGAGCGGGCACACATGATGGCAACTCCACACGTGGAAGAGGGAGATATGGCAACACCGGCCGTGGAAATAGCACCATGAGCCGTGGAGGTCGCACCATGCGTCGTGGTAGTAGCAGTAACCCTCCTAGGGGATATCCACAACATGCACAACCTGCACAACCTGCACCTCAAATGAAGGGAGGGAACCATAATGACATGTGTCATAGATGTGGATCAATCGAGCATTGGTTTAAACAATGTCATGCAAGTACCCAATTAGCTGCACGCTACAAGAAGTACAGGGAAGCAAGAGAGCAAGAAGCTAACCTTGCCGAAGATGAAAATAGTGAAGATGTCAATCTCACTGTTGAGGACTTCAAAGCTGTAGATGAAGAGCGCGAGGATGCCACAGACTTTGATTAGAATAATCCTCTTTCTATTTTCCAAGAATGGCAAATGTGCCTTAGTCAATAAATAACAATTGTATTAAACTCCTTCTTATGTGGCGCACCCAATGAAGTATGATGTCTAGGAAAGCAATTGAGATCGGGGTATTTAAGCGAGCCTCGCTCCACCAACATCTCTCTACTTTCCTGGTCATATTTCATTGGAATTACCAAACGGATTGAGTGATAGCAATTTGTCTAAAGTTTGATATTTGGAATAGACTTATGAATAAATTTGATGTAATCATTGGCTATTTTCCCTATTAATAAAGTATCGCATTCAATGTCATGGACATGTGTTAATATTCCGAACTTTATTCCTTTCAGTATGTTTTCCGGAGAATTGGAATGTCTTCTTGATAGTGGCACCACACATACGATATTGCGACATAGGCAATTATTTTTATGGACGACACCCAGTCGATCCTCAGTAACTACGATGGCAGGACCATCACAATTTATTCATGGTCGAGGACCAGCTCAATTTTTGTTACTAAAATGGCACAAATGTTAATGTCGCCGAAGCTCTATATGCTCCAAGGGCCGGAAGGACCCTATTAAGCTTTAAAGACATAAGAGCCAATGATTTTCATGTGGAAACACATTGTGAGAATGGACAAGAGTTCCTTTGCATCATCTCTAAAAACTACGGAAATACACGAGTTTTAGAGAAACTTATGTGTCGCTCTAGTGGATTGTATGCAACCACTATTAGAGTCATTGAATCCAACCATGTCATGAATGACAATTTATGGGATCCTGACACATACAAGCTTTGGCACGACCGTTTGGGACATCCAGGTCGTGACATGATGCTCCGTATATTAAAAACTTCACACGGACATCCATTCTTCAAAACGAAAAGAAGTACGAACCAAACATTGGTCCAAAGAGTTACTTCTAAAGCATATCATTCGTTTTGCAAAGCTTGCTCTTTAACAAAGGTAGGATCAAGACCATCCTATGCAAAGGACACTAAAGAAAATATACCATTTTTACAAAGAATACAAGGTGATATTTGTGGACCTATCCAACCAACTTGCGGACCATTTAGATATTTTATGGTGTTGGTTGATGCATCGACACGTTGGTCACATGTCATGCTCTTATCCACAAGAAATGCTGCATTTGCTAAACTCCTAGCACAAATCATTAAATTAAGGGCTCACCACCCTGATCATCCTATTAAGTCAATTCGTCTTGACAATGCTGGAGAATTTACATCAAGAACCTTTGATGATTATTGCATGTCCATTGGGATTGAGGTTGAACATCCTGTCCCTCATGTACACACCCAAAATGGACTCGCAGAAGCTGCCATTAAAAGACTTCAAATGGTTGCCAGGGCATTGGTTATGCGCACCAATCTCCCTATTTCTGCTTGGGGCTATGCAATATTACATGCAGCTGTGCTTATTCGTCTGAGACCCACTGCCACCCAACCCTTTTCTGCGTCCCAACTGGTGACTGGGTATGAGCCTAATGTCTCACACTTACGCATATTTGGGTGTGCAGTCTATGTGCCAATTGCGCCGCCACAGCGCACCAAAATGGGTCCTCAAAGACGCTTAGGCCTTTATGTTGGATATGATACTCCAAGCATTATCCGCTACATAGAACCCTTGACAGGTGATCTATTTACCGCTAAATTTGCGGATTGTCACTTTGATGAGACAGTCTTCCCATCATTAGGGGGAGACAAGAACATTAATGTTCAACAGAAAAGACAGGAATTGTCGTGGTCTGTCCCCACTTTGTCTCATCTTGATCCCCGAACCACACAGTTTGAAATAAAAGTGCGGAGGATTCTCGATCTTCAGAACGTAGCAGAATCAATGCCTGATGCGTTTTCTGATATCGCTAAAGTGACAAGATCACACATACCTGCTGCAAACGTACCTGCAAGGATTGATGTTCCTAAAACTAAAGGACATGACATCACATCTATGGGTGATGCAGTGGCTAGACTCATGGCTCCTGCTAGAAAGCGCGGGAGGCCTATAGGTTCGATGGATTCTCACCCAAGAAAGAAAGAGAGCTTGACACAAAATAATCCATTAATCATCGATATAAATAATCCATCTCATGAAAAAATTCCGGATTATGGTTATGTCCAAGAGACATCATTGGAGGACGCTCCAATAGTAGAACCAATTCCAGAGAATAGAGAGATCTCCATGAATTACACTAGTATACATGTAATTATGGACAGAAATTCTATGGCTATTGATGATGCGTTTGCATATCATATTGCAAAAGAAATTATAGAATACGATGATATCGAACCTCGCTCCGTTGAAGAATGTCAACGAAGAGTAGATTGGTCCAAATGGAAAAAAGCTATCCAGACTGAATTGGATTCACTAACAAAGAGACAGGTATTTAGGTCTATATCACTGACACCACCAAATATAAAACCTGTTGGCCATAAATGGGTCTTTGTTAGAAAGCGTAATGAGAAAAATGCGGTTGTTAGATACAAAGCCCGCCTTGTGGCGCAAGGTTTCTCACAACGTCCTGGAATCGACTACGAGGAGATATACTCTCCCGTAATGGACGTTATAACGTTCCGCTACCTTGTCAGTTTGGTAGTTTCCGAAAAACTTGACATGCAGTTCATGGATGTGGTTACAGCATATCTCTATGGAGATCTAGATTCAGAGATATATATGAAGGTTTCAGATGGACTTCAATTACCCAAATCAAGTGGCTCTAAACCACGGAGCGCGTTTTCAATAAAATTAAGACGCTCACTATATGGATTGAAACAATCCGGACGGATGTGGTATAACCGTCTAAGTGACTACTTGATTGGGAAGGGATATGTTAACAATGAAATATGCCCTTGCGTGTTCATTAAGAGAACAAGATCCGGATTTGCAATTGTAGCAGTTTATGTTGATGACATGAACCTAATTGGAACTCTAGATGAGTTAAAAGAAACTGCTACATATTTGAAATCTGAATTTGAGATGAAAGATCTCAGGAAAACACGGTTTTGTCTCGGAATAGAACTCGAGCACCGTAATGATGGGATTATGATCCATCAATCAGCATATACTCAAAAGTTACTAAGGCGCTTTAATGAAGATAAAGCAAAGCCTGTGAGTACTCCCATGATCAACCGTAGTCTTGAGCCCATGAAAGATCCGTTTCGTCCAAGGGATGAGGACGAAGATTTATTAGAAGCTGAAATACCATACCTAAGTGCGATAGGCGCATTATTGTATTTAGCTCAATGCACAAGACTGGATATCTCATTTGCAGTAAACTTGTTAGCTCGACACAGTTCTGCGCCAACACGCCGCCATTGGATTGGTATAAAGACAATCCTTCGATACCTAAAAGGTACGATCGATATGGGCTTGTTCTATCCCTACAGAGAGAAAAGAAATGTGAGCACCGGCAACACTATCCATAGTGACCGACATTCTCCTCCTCCCCTCCATCAAAATGATGTTTTGACGGGTTTTGCTGATGCAGGGTATCTCTCTGACCCTCACAAAGGTCGCTCCCAAACAGGTTATGTCTTTACAGTGGGAAACACCGCGATATCTTGGAGATCTACAAAACAAACTCTTGTTGCTACTTCCTCAAATCATGCAGAGATAATTGCACTACATGAAGCCGTGCGTGAGTGCATATGGCTAAGGTCTATAAATAGACACATTCGAGGAACTTGTGGTTTGAAATTCACCACAAATGAACCTACATGCATTTACGAGGACAATGCATCTTGTATTGAGCAAATGAAATTAGGTTTCATCAACGGCGACAATACCAAGCATATATCGCCGAAATTCTTCTACAATCAGCAACAGCAAACACTTCTAAATATTGAAGTAAATCAAATCCGATCAGAAGATAATGTAGCTGACTTATTTACTAAGTCACTACCAAAATCCCCTTTCGAGAAACATGTAAGGAGCATCGGATTGAGGAGGATATCCGAACTCCCACGATCTTCAAGAGGAGTCTAAATCAGGGGGAGTATCCAGAAACATACTTCACACTCAACGTGCGTTGTGCTCTTTTTCCCTTTCGACCAAGGTAGTTTTTTCCCACAGGGTTTTATTACTTGGCAAGGTTTTTAACGAGGCAACTTCGATGCGCACCATCTACACAATACTATTGAACATGAAATATTCAAGGGGGAGTGTTGTAGTATAAATGTATAAATACCGTATATGTCTATATCATGTAACAAAATACGTAAAAATATTTAGATAGGTACTTGAGTGTATAATCATAGGTACTTGAGTGTATGAAGACTTATGTAAACATGCTTTACCAAAGGGCAACAAGCATGGCAGAAAATCATCATCAAGATGGTTATCATTTTGATTTTCTCTTTGAGCTTTCACACTTCAAATGTATTCCTATAAATACCCCTTTGTATGAGATGAATAAACACATTGAAATCTCCATTCTCTCTGAAATATTACTCTCACTTTCTGTTTATCAATTCCTCTTGTTCTTAAACAAAGAAGAGAATGTATAAATGCACAGTATTCTTTTCACGATTGAGAGAGCCTTTGAAAGAACTACATATCCCTTATTTATCTAAACAAAGACTTGGGCGTTCATACTATATTAACTTCCAGGCGTTGTTCATACTCTATAAATTCCAGAGTCTTAAAGACTGTAGTTGTTATATGCATTACATTAGTCATGATTTATGCATTACAATCGTACCATGTACAATGAGATCCTGGCAGTATAATCTAAAATAAGCACCCAATATTCTTACTTAAGACGCAGTAGCATCGCAAGCTTGATCTAAAAGATTAACCATCAAAACATTTCTTCTTTTGAGCCCACAACATTAGAAAACGTAAAAGCAATTTGAGTCCGGAGTCATTGCTAGACTAGTTCATGCAATTCCTTCATTATACAACTAAAAGATAAAGCAACAGCATCAGCATTTTCATTTTATTTTTTCTAGAGACGGCTGATGGAACTAAGACAGCAGAAACCAGAGGATAGCCAATTATGAAGATTGCTACTGTTGCATAAAAGAAAGAAGAAAGGCATATAGTTACTTTTGGTAAGTCACGGTCTTGATGTTGAAGCCGAGGGTGGGACTGACAAGGCTGGTGTCATCCCCATTAATCCTGCGTAGAATCATACACTCGTAGTCTTGCCTGAATTGTCAAGCCCACTGCATCAACAAAAACAACAAGAATCAAATAAATGAAAGGGCATGTGCCACAAAGCGTGCATATATTCTTTCTTTGACATATGGGCTAACTAAACTTTCTTTGTAGACTATTCAAGTGCAAAACAGAGCGTGCATATATTTGGCCCTTTTGGTCCATTAAGTTGTACTTCAGGACCTCTGGCGATATGTATAGTCTCTCCACATCCAAAACAAAGAATTTACACTCAGTCACCCGTATGTCAATGAATCCATTCATGTTTACCAGGAGGAAAAATTGTTTCAGATACAAGTCAGCAAGAACACTTGATATAATAGTGCGTTTTGATAAAACTCTCTATAACTGGAGTTAATGACGCACCTTATGATAGATATGGTTTCAAGAAATATGAATATCCATAAATCATAACTAAACTCAAGAGCTTCACCATATAGAGAGAACTAAGATAGTTACTTGTACCCAGTTATAAGTAGCACGCAGGCGGTTAGCGCCTCTAGTGATAGCATGTTGCTAGATGGACTTCTATCCAAGTCAAGTTCCACATTGAAAGAAGTTCCACTGTAGTGCGTACAGCTAGGCAGCCTACCAATGCCAAACCTGGGCAAGGTGGTTGCGATAGTCAGGACTATAATTATGGTTTGCATTGAAGGAAATAGAGTCAAATTAACCCCGGCACATCTTGTCTAGTTCAACATTCTAACTCCAGATATAAATCTGTCATTATCATATGTAATTGAGATATGCAAATGAAAAGTGAAACACAAGATGCATTTCTTGGACATCAGGATCTTTGTTAAAACGCCGATTTGCAGTACTCTGTCAAAATTATCCACCCAATGAACCACAGATGAAGTTGCTAATGCAGGGAATCAAAACTGTATCCTCTGTATTGACTTTCCCCATATGTGTTCTCTAAGCAACACCTATCGAAAAAAGAAAAGTAGCGTTCTCACCACCCAAAAGTCAAGTAATTTCCTCCATTGAATACCCCTTAATATATATTCGTAGGGCTGCTGTAATCAGGGCCATCAAGTATGGTGTTACAAAACCCCATGAGAGATAGCAATAGACAGTAAACAATGCCCGGTTCATAATATCCAATAACCTTTCCAGTACTAATTTCTGCACTCCTTAAGTATATCTAATACCTACCTAAAAAGTCAAATATTTTCTTAAGCCAAATTTTTTAGGTATTAATCAAGTTTGTTAGTTTCGTATTTGAATAGTTGTGCATCACAAACCTTGAGAAACTAAAATCAATTGCAAGCGGATGAGGAAAGACAGCAACTGGAGGTGATGCGATGAACCTCTTGTGAGCCCCCGGCAAGGATCAATAACATCAGCAATAACGCATACTCACTATAAACGGTTCTGAACTTCGGTGAAAGCCATGATCCGCCAAGATCAATGCATCTATGCCTACTGAATGAGGTTGAACATAAAAATTCAATGAAAGTATTCCAGCTATAACTGCTAAAGTCATATCATCGGCGTGACCATGATCTCTAGGCCCTGAGACCGCACCATAATGATCAACTCTAAAATAATCTGCATGGATCTGCAAACAATCTCAAATAGTTAGGATAGTATCTTGAATTTATTGATTGTAAGCTATCATTCGGGATAGTCTCTATGAGGATCCATGTATTTCTTCACGGGGCATTGGCCTAATGTCCTCCCCGCTGTACTCTTCTATGATATTAAATAATATGCATGGGCATAGGGCTGAGCCTCCCAACTAGGCTGGATTCGAAAGCCCGTTTAAAAAAAATAAATAATAATAATATTAATACACAGTCAACTAACCACATTAAAAACAAAAAAACTAGAAATTGGTTAATGTGCATTGTATCAGCAACAAGGATCATATGTCAGGATTGTTCTCCATCTCAGTAGTTAGGGCTCCCATTGATCCAGGGTGGAGCCTAACATCACGTTCAAATATAATACATATTGATCCAGGGTGGAGCCTAACATCACGTCCAAAAGTAATACATACTTGATGTCTTTTTGCATTGAGTCCGCTCCAACCTACAAAAGGACATCACTCTCTAGTAACTGACGATTTGACATGATATTGCACAAGCATAATAGCACATAATATATTAAGGAAAGTTAATCAGCCTGATCCAGTATCTAGTCTAGACATCATACACTGCCGAGGGAGAGTAACAATTCAGAAGCGGAACAGAAACATTAGTTGATTGTGAAATGGACAACAAGTTTGTACGCATGAACATAACAGAAAATAATAAATCAGTTTGTGTTGTAGTATAAATGTATTATACTATATATGTCTATATCATGTAACAAATACTTAAGTGTATAGATAGGTACTTGAGTTTATAAACATAGGTACTTGAGTGTATGAAGACTTGTGTGACATGCTTTACCAAGGAGCAACAAGCATGGCAGATTTCATCATTGAGATTGTTATCATTTTGATTTTCTCTTTAAGCTTTCACACTACAATGTATTCCTATAAATACCCTTTTGTATGAGATGAATAAACTCACTTAAAATCTCCATTCTCTCTTAAACATTACTCTCTCTCTCTCTGTTAATTTAGCTTGTCCTTAAACATGTTATCAGCACGAAGTTGCACTAGAATTATAATAAAAAATTGACAAGAGTAGAGTTCATCATCAATCAAAGTCATTTTTTCAAACCTACAAAAACACCCCAAACCTTAGCTCATATCAAAGCCCTTGATTCCAGAAGCCCGGAACCGGCCTCAGAACCGCCAAATTGACCGGAAAAGGCCAGAGCCGGCTGCCGGAAGTTTTGAGCACGAACCGGACCGCTGCCGAGTCCTACCGAGAGCTGCCCACAGCAGCCGAGACGTTGCGCAGCAGCTGCCGAGAGCTGTCGACAGCACCTACTGAGAGATGCCGAGACCTGTTAACAGCACCTGCCGACATCTGCTGAGCAGCTATCGAGAGCACCTGCCGAGACCTGCCGAGCAGCTGCCGAGAAGCTGCCGACAGATCTGAGGGGCAAGTTTCAGATGACTTTTCCGACATTTTTCCGGTGACTTTTCCGGCGACTTTTCGGACGATTTTCTCGATTTTTCCCAGCGACCCTTCCTATCACCTCCGATAACTTTTTCCGGCCAAATTTTCCGGCAACACTATTTCAAGTATGTTTTCCGGAGAATTGGAATGTCTTCTTGATAGTGGCACCACATATACTATATTGCGACATAGGCAATTATTTTTATGGATGACACCTAGTCGATCTTCAGTAACTACGATGGCAGGACCATCACAATTTATTCATGGTCGAGGACCAGCTCAATTTTTGTTACCAAATGGTACAAATATTAATGTCGCCGAAGCTCTATATGCTCCAAGGGCTGGAAGAACCATATTAAGCTTTAAAGACATAAGAGCCAATGATTTTCATGTGGAAACACATTGTGAGAATGGACAAGAGTTCCTTTGCATCACCTCTAATAACTACGGAAATACACAAGTATTAGAGAAACTTATGTGTCACTCTAGTAGATTGTATGCAACCACTATTAGAGTCATTGAATCCAACCATGTCATGAATGAAAATTTATGGGATCCTGACACATACAGGCTTTGGCACGACCGTTTGGGACATCTAGGTCGTGATATGATGCTCCGTATATTAAAACTTTACACGGACATCCATTCTTCAAAGCGAAAAGAAGTACGAACCAAACATTGGTCCAAAGAGTTACTTCTAAAGCATATCATTCGTTTTGCAAAACTTGCTCTTTAACAAAGGTATGATCGAGACCATCCTATGCAAAGGACACTAAAGAAAATATACCATTCTTACAAAGAATACGAGGTGATATTTGTGGACCTATCCAACCAACTTGAGGACCATTTAGATATTTTATGGTGTTGGTTGATGCATCGACACGTTGGTCACATGTCATGCTCTTATCCACAAGAAATGCTGCATTTGCTAAACTTCTAGCACAAATCATTAAGTTAAGGGCTCACCACCCTGATCATCCTATTAAGTCAATTCGTCTTGACCATGCTGGAGAGTTTACATCAAAAACTTTTGATGATTATTGCATGTCCATTGGGATTAAGGTTGAACACCATGTCCCTCATGTACATACCCAAAATGGTCTCGCAGAAGCTGCCATTAAAAGACTTCAAATGGTTGCTATGGCATTGGTTATGCGCACCAATCTCCTTATTTCTGCTTGGAGCTATACAATATTTCATGCAGCTGTGCTTATTCGTTTGAGACCCACTGCCACCCAACCCTTTTCTGCGTCTCAGATGGTGACTGGGTATGAGCCTGATGTCTCACACTTACGCATATTTGGGTGTGCAGTCTATATGCCAATTGCGCCACCACAGAGCACCAAAATGGGCCCTCAAAGACGCTTAGGCCTTTATGTTGGATATGATTCTCCAACCATTATCTGCTACATAGAACCCTTGACAGGTAATCTATTTACCGCTAGATTTGTGGATTGTCACTTTGATGAGACAGTATTCCCGTCATTAAGGGGAGACATGAACACTAATGTTCAACAGAAAAGATAGGAATTATCATGGTCTGTCCCCACTTTATCCCATCTTGATCCCGAACCACACGGTCTGAAATAGAAGTGCGGAGGATTCTCGATCTTCAGAACGTAGCAGAATCAATGGTTGATGTGTTTTCTGATATCGCTAAAGTGACAAGATCACACATACCTGCTGCAAACGTACCTGCAAGGATTGATGTCCCTAAAACTAAAGGACATGACGTCTCCTATATGGGTGATGCAGTGGGTAGGCCCACGACTCCTGCCATGAAGCGCGGGAGGCCCATAGGTTTGATGGATTTTCACCCGATAAAGAAAGCGAGTTTGGTTATGGACAAAATAATCCATTAATCATCGATACAAATAATCCATCTCATGAAAAAATTCCGGATTATGGTTATGTCCAAGAGACATCATTGGAGGACGCTCCAATGGCAAAACCAATTCCAGAGAATAGAGAGATCTCCATGAATTACACTAGTATACATGTAATTATGGACAGAAATTCTATGGCTATTGATGATGCATTTGCATATCATATTGCAAAAGGAATTATAAAATACGATGATATCGAACCTCGCTCTGTTGAAGAATGTCAATGAAGAGCAGATTGGTCCAAATGGAAAGATGCGATCCAGAATGAATTGGATTCACTAACAAAGAGACAAGTATTTGGGTCTATAACACTGACACCACCAAATATAAAACCTGTTGGCCATAAATGGGTCTTTGTTAGAAAGCATAATGAGAAAAATGAGGTTGTTAGATACAAAGCCCACCTTGTGGTGCAAGGTTTCTCACAACGTCCTGGAATCGACTACGAGGAGACATATTCTCCCGTAATAGACGTTATAATGTTCTGCTACCTTGTCAGTTTGGTAGTTTCCGAAAAACTTGACATGTAGCTCATGGATGTGGTTACAACATATTCTATGGGGATCTAGATTCAGAGATATATATATGAAGGTTCCAGATGGACTTCAATTACCCAAATCAAGTGGCTCTAAACCATGGAGTGCGTTTTCAATAAGATTAAGACGCTCACTATATGGATTGAAACAATCTAGACGGATGTGGTATAACCGTCTAAGTGACTACTTGATTGGGAAGGGATATGTTAACAATGAAATATGTCCTTGCGTGTTCATTAAAAGGACAAGATCTGGATTTGTAATTGTAGCAGTTTATGTCGATGACATGAACCTAATTGGAACTCTAGATGAGTTAAAAGAAACTGCTAAATATTTGAAATCTGAATTTGACATGAAAGATCTCGGGAAAACAAGGTTTTGCCTCGGAATAGAACTCGAGCACCGTAATGATGAGATTATGATCCATCAGTCAGCATATACTCAAAAGTTACTAAGGCGCTTTAATGAAGATAAAGTGTCACGCCCCGGATTTTAGAATAGAAATTCAAAATCCGAAACATGAATTACTACAACTTGAAATGGTCATCCTGAAAATTTCTTTTCTTAACAACCTCACCACACGAAATAAAATCAAAACCGAATTTAGTCTCGGTTAATTATTACAACTCAAATACAAAATGAATTGTAAAGCTCTAAATGAGCATACACACCTCACAACTCAATGAAATAAAAATAACTGCTGTAACACCTAAGCAGCTCGGTCACTTCCCTGGTTATCCTGACCTGCAGGAATATCCGCTATACCATTTGAATAGTATACCGGGATTGCAACAACACAAAACCCGGTAAGCTTATGAAAGCTCGTATGAGTAAAAGAAAGAACGGTTGCTTAATTAAATCATATTTATTTCTATCCAAGTCAACAGGCAACAATTTCTACATCCACTAGAAAACAACAATCTCAATCAATCAACAACTCAACACCAAACCCTAACTCACATCTTTCTTCACAAAACCCCAACATCGTATTTATAAAAAATATAGTATTTGACATATTAGAGCTCTAACTGAATGGTAGCCTATCACCTGGCCTAGGTTATGGCATCCGACATATTTATCATTATCGTATTTCATCAATATGTATATTTATATACATATTTAGAACGTCCGATAATTGCACATACTCAACCAATCATATCCCATCATCCACCCAGGATTAGAGTGTCCGATTACCCCACACCGGTCACTACGTTGATCCTAAATCCATAAATGAGCACAACATGTATTATCACATAATGAAATCGACCCAACCAAGATACACAATATTGTTATGAAATTAAGCATTTGAAATATAATTCAAATCATCAATTCAACTCGATCATATCACCACTCAACGATCCACCCATCAATATATATTTTTCACGTAAATATATATATACGTAATCATCCATTCAGGAATGACCACTAATACCATCTATGGTTCACACAAGAAAATCGTCAAATTCATTTGTATAATTACAATTCATTTTACTTACCTATGGACCGTAGTGATCAAGTCTATGTGATTTTAAAAACAAATATTTAATCCACAAATATTTTTCACACAATTACAAAAATAATTAAATTAAAGCGTTCGGTTCGTAATATGAACCACGTGAGTTTTACTCACCTCGATACTCCCGCTGCGTCTTCAAATAAAATATAAACCACATCGAAACAGCTCACCCAAATATAATCCGTCAATCACCTAATCAAATGTGATTTGAATTTAACCAATAATTCCAAAACATAACTGAACTACCATTTAACGGCCAGATTCTAATTTATGGGAAAATCCGACGGATGGATTCTCACGAATCGCTCCCCTAATCACCGTTTTGTACTTATACGAAGATCCAACGGTCGGATCTTCGCCCATGACCACACAAAGCCACTGGGACAGTCATATGATCATCTTATCAAAACTACAAGTCCATCGAACGGTTCAAATTTCACAGATCATAAATCTAACGATCGAAATCGATCGAAATCTCAAAATTCATAACTAAATCATACGATATCCGAAAAATGCGTATAATATGCCAAAATGATCGTATTGAAACGTAGAATCATAAAATGGACAGAAACTAAATTTTAGACCTCCAGAGGTGGCTGGAAAGGGCCGTGATAAAAGCACAAAGTGCGACGATTTTCATGAGTATACGCTCCATTCTAGCCTTATTTCTCCCTTAGATTTGTGTTTTGAGTCATTAAAGTCATTTTGAGAGTCTTGTAGAGTGTTTGGAGTAAAATAGGATTCCTTACCGTCGATGTTTTTACGGTCTTTACATTTTAATTCCCTTTATTTTCTCTAAAAAAAATTCTGATATTCTCCACCTTTTTGTAGGAAATTTAAGACGTTTGACCAAGTAATGAAGAAGGGGAATAAAGGAGAAAAATGTTTCAATTGGGAAATTAAAGGAATTGCCCTATTATTGAGAGGAATTAAGGCCATAAGTACCCCATTATGAGAAATTAAAAGGACAAGAAATAAGAAACAGAAAATTAAAGAGAAGATGAAGAAAGCTATGCAATCTCATCCGTCCAAATGATGAAGGGTACGATCGACAAAAGCCAACCACTGCTCCCCTATAAATAGGCAACATCCAGAACAGAATGGGGATCACTTCCTTGCCTATCACTTCCTGGCCAAAAACTCTTCCGAGACTCTGCCCAATTTACTCCTCAATCCTCCATCACCTACGAGACCGTGACCACCATCCATCCAGCAATCTACGAAGCTCTTAGGCGTTGAGTCAAAGACGCACCACCACCATAGCAGAGACGAGTTCACCACCTTGTTGCCAAGCCGCTGAGGAAAGCTTCAAAGTGTAACTATGACTCTACTTTCAATTTTTGTTTCTGTTTTGTGTGTTTGGATTTGCGAGTTGTGTAATTGGAGACATGAAATGTTCAGAATATTTTTATTAATATTTTTGAGATTTTCAGTTTATTATTGAGTTAATTTCGAGAATTCTTTGATGATGCATGTTACAATCTTGTGCCTTTTTACGTGTTTAGGTAATTTTCAGAGTTAGGTTAATAAGTTCCCATGCTAGAATCACCCTGAGTGTTCTTGTTTGCTTAATTTGCCAAGAATAATTGTTATTTGTTAAGACGCTGAGTTAAACAAGTAATAATTAGTTCTAAAGTGGTAAAAACCATGTTTCAATGGTTAAACAATTCTTGAAATTATGTGTTAAATTCTATGTGTAATGGTTAATTTGCATGTGTGAGTCGATTCGGGGGTTAGATATTACTATTGATTAAAAGAATTACGCTGAGTATTCTGAAAGATTAGTAGTATTGGGCATGGTAAGAACTCTTCCGATCCAAGCGCACATTAGAACGAATTAGATAAATGGATTGATCCGCTGAGGCTTTTCATTTGGGCTCTTATCTAGGCATTTAAGATGGGCACGTTTTTGTAGCATGTTGAAATGGATTTTCTGTTTCTACACTTAGTAATTTCCGAGTGGTATTGGTCTAGGTTAGGGAAGTCGATCATTGTATATAGTTTTATTTATTTTGTTTTTAATTTATTTTAAGTAGATTAGAAACCAAATCTCATACCCCCCATTTTATTCTTTTATTTGTTAATTGACCTTTTTTTGTAGGTGTACCCTACAATCCCCGGACTGAACGATCCCTGCTTATCCTATACTAACAACTACATTTTGTAGGGTTAAATTGTGAGGCTATTTCAGTCTCATCAGGCCGCCTGAGTTAGGGACAGAGCTGCTACCGACCACCACCAATGGTGTCGGGGCCGAGCTTCTCCCCTTTGTTTCATCATTCTGAGCAACTTTCATAACTAGCACAAGACCAAAAAATGACGGTAAGGGATCGAGAAGTACCAATTACAGTTGGCGGCCGGAATTTTTCCAGAAACCGGCGAGCTTGAAACCAACGTATAAACTGCAACTTCAAGTCTCGATCTCTTCTGGAAACTTGTTCAGAACTTCCTTACGAACTCATCAGGCCAAGAATCACAAGAAACGATCGTGTATAACTCGAGATATTTGGATCGAAAGTTCCGTTCGATCCGATCGGGGCTGGCTTCCAGCCGCCACCACAGGCCGCGCCGCCTTGTAAAACTGCTTCTGGGAGCTTCAGGAGGTTGAGTCAATGTAGAGGAAGGAGTTTCACTTGGTTTGGAGGCCGAAAATGCAAGGAGCTCGTTTTGGTTCGAGCGGTTTCGCCGGAGCTGGAGGCCTTGCCGGTAGAAGCGACGCCGCCCAGGAGGTAGAGCAGCTCGAGACGAAGGCCTGGGACTTGGTCTGAGGTCGATTGGTGGTCTGTGGAGGGAGAACAATCTTAGAGAACTTTGTTCTCTCTCTTGGTCGTTTTCGGACGAAGAGGACGGAGGAAGGAGAAGATGAACAATGTTTTCCGAAAATGGAAGGGAGGCCGGACCAAATTGGAAAGCTCTGAAAATAGTCTAGGGTTTTTTTCTATTTATACCAAAATATCTAAATTCTATAACTAATTCAAAAAAAATCCGGACAATGTGTTCCACATACACACGGACTCGTATTGACGAGCTCTACAACTTCTATGAAGGAAGTTTTCCCAAATTTTACACATATAAAAAGTTGATTTCTCAAATCGAGCATTTTGAGCTTTTCCGTTAAAAAAAAACTTTTCGAACCTTCGATAATTCAAAAAAATGAAATATTATCGAGTGACATTCGTGAAATTGTACAATAATCGTTTAACACAATTACACGAATTTATAATGAAATTTGCGGTTATTACATAAAGCAAAGCCTGTGAGTACTCCCATGATCAACCGTAGTCTTGAGCCCATGAAAGATCTTTTTCGTCCAAGGGATGAGGACGAAGATTTATTAGAGGCTGAAATACCATATCTAAGTGCGATAGGCGCATTATTGTATTTAATTCAATGCACAAGACCGGATATCTCATTCGCAGTAAACTAGTTAACTCGACATAGTTCTGCGCCAACACGCCGCCATTGGGTTGGTATAAAGACAATCCTTCGATACCTGAAAGGTACGATTGATATGAGCTTGTTTTATCCCTACAGAGAGAAAACAAATGTGAATGCCGGCAACACTATCCATAGTGACTGACGTTCTCCTCCTCCCCTCCATCAAAATGATAATGATGTTTTGATAGGCTTTACTGATGCAGGATATCTCTCTGACCCTCACAAAGGTTGTTCCCAAACAGGTTATGTCTTTACCATGGGAAGCACCGCGATATCTTAGAGATCTAAAAAACAGACCCTTGTTGCTACTTCCTCAAATCATGCAGAGATTATTGCCCTACATGAAGCCGTGCGTGAGTGCATATGGCTAAGGTCTATAAACAGACTGTGAAGACCCAGATTTTCATACAATAAATTTATGTAATTCAATAATTGTTATATTAATTGAATTGTGATATTTGGGATTATTTGGATTGTCGTGGGTTGAGAAAATTGGTTCCGAATGATTTTATTTTCAAAAACGAACGTTATTTAGGGGGTCATGAAAATCGACTTTTTATACGTTCAAAATTTGGGAAAACTTCCTTCATGAAAGTTGTAGAGCTCGTCGATACGAGTCCGTGCATATGTGGAACGTATTATTCGGAGTTCGTATGAATAAGTTATGAATATTTGAAAATCGAAATTTTTCTATAAATAGTGGAAAAATCTGAGTTTGTTTTGAAGGACGAAAAAATCTCATTTTTGCACATCAGTCCCCCGTCTCTCTCTCGGTCTGGTCACTGTGCATTCAGACCCGGTGACCCGACCCGACTGGAAGTCGGGCCTCCCGACCGCGCCGCCGCCGGACCCTGCCCTCTCCCGCTTCGCCGCCTCACGCCTGGTCGACCCCCTCCATCGCCACGCCCCGCCGCTGCCCCTAGACCTGGATCGAAGCTTCCATTCGAAGTGCAAACCCGACCCGGCCGGAAAACCCTTTTTCCGGCGGTGCACGGGCCGATCGTCCCCATTTTCGTGACGTGCTCTTCCTTCTGATCATCCCCATATATAGCTTGCATCACGATTTTGAGTGTAGAGTGGTAGATCAAGAGTTGAAGATTTCGACGTCCCTGATTCGATCTGGAGACTGATCAGAGGGCCGAGATTAATCCAACTTCAAAGCCCGATCTAGGACGATCCAGACCTCATCTCCGAAAAAGTCAGGTATTAAAGTTGTTCAAAATTTCATTTTGAAGAAGTTTGTAGTTGACGACTTTTGCATCGGAGGTGGTTGACCGGCGTTGACCGCCGCGTTGACCACCGTCTGACCGCCCCGTGTGGCGGCGCGTCGGACCGAATTTTTAGTTTTTATTATCTGGACGATGATCTATGCATCCATACGAGCGTTTTGAGATATAACTTGGTCATGTTAGAAAAAGTTGATAAATAGTCAATTTCTGTTTTAACGTTACTATTTACGGTTTTACAATTTACCTTCGGTTTGAGATTGACGAAGATCAGACCATCGGTTTTACTTCAAATTTTAATATGATGTTCATATGACTGTCCCGATGAGTTTGTGTGGTCACGGGCGAAGATCCGACTTTTGGATCTTCGTATAATTATAAAATAGTGATTCTGGAGGCGATTAACGAAGATCCGTCCATCGGATTTTCGTATAATTTTGATAGGATGTTTCCATGGGCAATCCGTGAGGATCTAACCGTTGGATTATCTTTATTTTAGAATCCGACCGTTGGATTATCTTTATTTTAGAAATCCGACCGTTGGATCATCAATTAGATTTATTTCACGCTTCGTTGCTAAGTAAAGACCGTACTTGATTAGGTACTTGACGGCTTGAGTTGACGAGCATTGGATTTTTGTGAGTTATATATATATAGAAGACGCAGCAGGAGTCCGAGGTGAGTAAAACTCACGTGGTTCATATTACGAACCGAGCATTTTAATTTATTTATTTTTGGTAATTGTGTGAAAAATATTTGCGGATTAAAGATTTGTTTTAAAATTTCATGGACTTGAATTACCACGGTCCATAGGTAAGTAAAATGAATTTTAACTATACAAATGAATTTCATAATTTTCTTGTGTGAACTATAGATGGTATTAGTGGTCATTCCTGAGTGGATGATTACGTATATATATATTTACGTGGAAAATATATATTGATGAGTGGATTGTTTGATTGATGATATGATTGAGTTGATTATATTACAATTGTGTAATTCCATAATAATATGATGTATCTTGATTGTGTTGATTTCAGTATGTGATATTATATATTGGGTTCATTTATGGGTTTAGGGTCAATGTAATGACCGGTGTGGGTAATCGGACGCTCTAATCCTAGTGTGGATGATGGGATACGATTGGTTGAGTATGTGGAATTATTGGACGTTCTAAATATGTATATAGGTATACATATTGATGAAATACAATAATTGATAAATATGTCGGATGCCATAACCTAGGCCAGGTGACGGGCTACGATTCAGTTAGAGCTCTAGTCTGTCAAGTACCGTATTTTTATAAATACGATGAAGAGAGTCGTGGGGAAAGTAGTGATTGGAGTTGACTTGATATATTGAATTGGTGTTGATTGAGATTGTTATTATTTGTATATGTGGAAATAATTGAGTGTTGCTGTGTGGGGGATTAAATGAGTTTAAGTTAAGTAACAGTTCCTTCTTTTACTCATACAAGCTTTCATAAGCTTACCGGGTTTTGTGTTGTTGCAATCCCGGTACACTATTCAATGGTGTAGCGGATATTCCTGCAGGTCAGGATAACCAGGGAGGTGACCGAGCTGCTTAGGTGTTACAGCAGTGTTGTTATTTATTTAGTTGTGAGGTGTGTGTGTATGCTCATTTAGAGCTTTACATTACATTTTGGATTTGTGTTGTAATAATTAACCGAGACTAAGTCGGTTTGATTTTATTTCGTGTGGTGAGTGTGTTGAGAAAAGAAAAATTTTCATGTTTCGGATTATGAATTTTTATTCATAAAATTCGGGGCGTGAAAGTTTGGTATCAGAACGTAAGGTACATATTTGGTGATATGTCAATACTTACCGAGTGATGGCCCGTCTGCAGCGGATCTCCATCGTGTGCTCTTCAGTATTGACAATGTCATTGGGTATGTGAGTGCGTTAGGTTGGCTAGGAACGTTAGTACTTTTAGGAAATTTAAGCATTGTTATGTATGATCAGTACTTGGTTAATATGGACTTGCATTTGACTTATGCTTTGTTTAAGTGTTATGCGTGTATTAATCAAGTATATCATGCTTATTAGGTAATGGAGATTGAGGGAAACGAGGCCAGAGGTCGGGGTAGAGGTAGACCTCGTGGCAGGGGTAGAGGCCGAGGAAGGGGTAGGGCCCCTCCAGTCGAAGAAGTATTCGAGTCGGAGGAAGATGCACCTTATGAGGATCAGCCTATTCCTCCTGTGGCTGTGATTGATAATCCTGCTCGCTTGCTGATGCTAGCAAGGGAAATTACTCGCTTGGGAGCAACCAAGTTTGGAGGAGGCACAGATTATATGGTGGCGGATCGCTGGATAGAGGACTTGCAGACTTATTTCGATCTGCTTGATTGCATTGAGACCGACAAGAGGAAGCTAGCCGCTTTCATGCTGAAGGATGAGGCTCGAGTGTGGTGGAACGTCACTCAGAGGAGCATTGAGGTGTCTACCTTGACATGGGACGGCTTTGAGAGGCTGTTCAGAGAGAAGTACTTTCCACCAGCAGTGAAGGAGAGGTTGGAGAGAGAGTTCCTTGCACTTGTACAGGGGAAGATGACAGTCATTGAGTATGATGCGGAGCTCTCCAGATTGTACAAGTATGTGAGGCAGATGGAGGATGAGGACTTGGCCAAAAAGTTTCAGAGAGGGTTGAGTCCTTCGATTGAGCGTGATGTCGCTATCTTGGAGCTGAAGACCAAGAGAGAGATCTTGGCTAAGGCACAGATCATTGAGCAGCAGAACCTGATTCGTAGAGAGAAGGAGTCTGCTGAGAGAGACTTCCAGGGCAAGGGAAAGGCCATAGCAGGGAGCAGTAGAGCTAGAGACTTCAGGGGTGGGTTCTGGAAGAGACAGAGAACTCAGTTTCAGCATCAGGTTCCAGCTAGGGCAGCAGTAGCTCCTCCTGTTCAGGCTATGCCTATCAGGCAGATTGCACCAGCAGCTCCAGTGAAGTGCTTTAACTGTGGCGAGCCGGGCCACATCTCTCGTGCGTGCACAAAGCCACGGGGTAGGTTATGCTACAGTTGTGGACAGGCAGGGCATCAGGCTAGAGAGTGTCCTCGAAATCAGGGTAGAGTGCAGGGTAACCAGCAGAGGCAACTACCACCTGCTCATGCTAGAGTCTTTGCCGTGGGTCAGGCAGGCACGGGAGTGGAAGGTACCTTATCTGTTTATCACTTTCTTGCTAGAGTACTGTTTGATACGGGAGCCTCACACTCTTTCATATCTAGTTTGGTTGTGGATGTTTTGGGTTTGATTGCTATGCCTCTGACTAGATCATTGTGTGTTACATCACCTCTCGGTGTGTCTCTTGAGCTTAGCATGCTTTGTGATGATTGCCCTATTGGGATTGGTGGCAGAGAGTTCTCTGCATCTTTGATTGTGATTCCGGATCACACGTATGATCTGATTTTGGGTATGGATTGGTTGAGCCCGAACCATGCTGTTATTGATTGCTTTAGGATGATTGTGTCCTTCCATGTTCCGGGACAACCGGTGTTTCATTACCGTTGCCTGAAGTCTGACATCACCATGAGGATAGGGATTTTGGCCCATATTGAATCAGGGAGTAGTACTTCAAAGATTACAGGGATTCCTGTAGTTTCAGAGTATGAAGATGTGTTTCAGGAGATCCCTGGGTTACCCCCGAAAAGGGTAATGGACTTCTCCATTGATGTGATGCCAGGTACTTCACCTGTGTCAAAAGCACCTTATCGAATGGCTCCAGCTGAACTTCAGGAGTTGAAGGTTCAGATTGAGGGCTTACTTGCACAAGGGTTCATTCAGGCAAGTGTGTCTCCTTGGGGCGCACCAGTGTTGTTTGTGAAGAAGAAGGATAGTTCACTTCGTCTATGTGTGGATTATCGACAGTTGAACAAGGTGACCATCAAGAATAGGTACCCTTTACCTAGGATTGATGACTTGTTCGACCAGCTTAGAGAAGCTACTATATTCTCGAAGATTGACTTGAGGTCTGGATATCACCAGTTGAGGGTGAAGGAGGAAGATATTCCAAAGACGGCGTTCAGGACCAGGTATGGACATTTTGAGTTTCTTGTCATGCCTTTTGGTCTCATGAATGCCCCCGCAGCATTTATGGACTTGATGAACCGTACGTTCAGTCCTTACTTGGATCAGTTTGTGGTAGTGTTCGTTGACGACATCTTGATTTATTCAAGGTCGTCAGCTGAGCATGAGAGGCATCTGTGAATAGTGCTGCAGACATTGAGAGAGCAGAAACTATTTGCCAAGTTCGAGAAGTGCGACTTCTGGCAGAGTGAAGTCAAGTTCCTTGGTCATGTGGTCTCGAAGGATGGAGTTTCTGTGGATCCTTCGAAGGTTGAAGCAGTGATGAGTTGGAGTCGCCCTACTACGGTTACAGAAATCCGTAGCTTCCTTGGATTAGCCGGTTATTACAGGCGCTTCATTGAAGGGTTTTCTGGTATTGCTTCGACTTTGACCAAATTGACCAGGAAAGACACTCAGTTCGTATGGTCGGATAAGTGTGAGAAGGCTTTCATAGAGCTGAAGACTAGATTGACTACAGCTCCGGTGTTGACTATTCCTACTAGTGGTGGTGGATTAGTCATTTACAGTGATGCATCTCATCAGGGTTTGGGGTGTGTGTTGATGCAGAATGGTAGTGTTGTTGCTTATGGTTCTAGACAGTTGAAGGTACATGAGCGGAATTACCCTACTCATGATCTAGAGCTAGCAGCTGTGGTGTTTGCCTTGAAGATTTGGAGGCACTATCTTTATGGTGAGAAATTTGAACTCTTTTCTGATCACAAGAGTTTGAAGTATCTATTCTCCCAGAAGGAATTGAACATGAGGCAGAGGAGATGGATGGAGCTCATTAAGGACTATGATTTCACCTTGGAGTATCATCCCGGAAAGGCGAATGTGGTGGCGGATGCTTTGAGTAGGAAACCGCGGGTAATCATGGCATCGATTATGGTGCGGGAGTGGCGCATGTTAGAAGCTGCATCTGAGTTCGACCTTATGCCCGCAGGAGCAGGACAGGGAATCTTTCTCGGTAGTATCACCTTACAGCCCACCTTGATCTCCAGGATCATTCAGGGTCAGACACTTGATGAGTTTGCTCAGGCGAGGATTTCTGAGATGACTGCTGACCCGGATGTGGAGGGTCCTTCTGAGTGGATGATTGGGGCTGATGGAGGGTTGAGATTTCGAGGGAGATTGTATGTACCGAGTGTTGATAACCTTAGGGAGGAGATCATGCGGGAAGCACATAGGTCTCGATATACTATACATCCAGGAGGTACTAAAATGTATATGGATCTACGAAGGCAGTTTTGGTAGTATGGTATGAAGAGGGATGTGGCGGAACACGTGTCGAAGTGTCTTACCTGTCAACAGGTGAAGGCAGAGCATCAGAGACCAGCAGGAATGCTGAACCCCTTATCAATTCCTGTGTGGAAATGGGAAGACATCTCTATGGACTTTGTGACTGGATTGCCCAGATCCAGGCAAAGTTATGACTCGATTTGGGTGATTGTTGACCGGTTGACTAAATCAGCACACTTCCTTCCGGTGGCAAAAACGTACTCAGGTGATGCATTGTGTAAGTTATATGTGAACGAGATAGTGAGGCTTCATGGAGTGCCTGTGACGATTGTATCGGATCGTGATGCTCGTTTCACATCAGAATTCTGGCGTAGGTTCCACAAGGCATTTGGTACGTCTCTTGCTATGAGCACTGCATTTCACCCACAAACAGATGGACAGACCGAGAGAGTGAATCAGGTGATGGAGGACATGCTCAGAGCTTGTGTTCTGGATTTTAAGGGTAGTTGGGCAGATCATCTGCCATTGGTAGAGTTTGCCTACAACAACAGCTATCACTCTAGTATCGGTATGGCTCCATATGAGGCTCTTTATGGTAGGCCATGTAGGACTCCTATCTGTTGGGCGGAAGCAGGGGATAAAGGGCTCATCGGACCTGAGATTGTACAGGACACTACAGAGAAGGTCACTACTATTCGGGACAGAATCCGAACCGCTCAGAGTAGACAGAAGAGTTATGCTGACTTGAAGAGGAGACCGTTGGAGTTTGAGACAGGTGATCTTGTGTTCTTGAAAGTCTCACCAATGAAAGGTGTGGTGAGATTTGGCAAGAAGGGAAAACTCGCACCGAGGTATGTTGGACCCTTTGAGATTCTAGAAAGGGTTGGTAACTTGGCATATCGTCTTGCTTTACCTGTTAGCATGTCGGGTGTGCACAACGTTTTCCATGTGTCTCTGCTCAGGAAGTATGTTCGAGACGAGTCTCACGTGATTGACCACGGTACGATCGAAGTGAACCCGGATGTGACGTTTGTAGTTGAACCTGTTCGTATCTTAGATAGGTCTACAAAGAAACTTCGTAGGAAAGAGGTTGATCTTGTGAAGGTGTTGTGGAGTCATCATGATGAGGGTGATGCGTCATGGGAATTGGAGTCTGACATGAGGAAGAGATATCCTCAGCTTTTTGTGGACGAACATGCTTGAATTTCGGGACGAAATTCTTTTAAGGAGGGTAGACTGTGAAGACCCAGATTTTCATACAATAAATTTATGTAATTCAATAATTGTTATATTAATTGAATTGTGATATTTGGGATTATTTGGATTGTCGTGGGTTGAGAAAATTGGTTCCGAATGATTTTATTTTCAAAAACGAACGTTATTTAGGGGGTCGTGAAAATCGACTTTTTATACGTTCAAAATTTGGGAAAACTTCCTTCATGAAAGTTGTAGAGCTCGTCGATACGAGTCCGTGCATATGTGGAACGTATTATTCGGAGTTCGTATGAATAAGTTATGAATATTTGAAAATCAAACTTTTTCTATAAATAGTGGAAAAATCTGAGTTTGTTTTGAAGGACGAAAAAATCTCATTTTTGCACATCAGTCCCCCGTCTCTCTCTCGGTCTGGTCACTGTGCATTCAGACCCGGTGACCCGACCCGACTGGAAGTCGGGCCTCCCGACCGCGCCGCCGCCGGACCCGGCCCTCTCCCGCTTCGCCGCCTCACGCCTGGTCGACCCCCGCCATCGCCACGCCCCGCCGCTGCCCCTAGACCTGGATCGAAGCTTCCATCCGAAGTGCAAACCCGACCCGGCCGGAAAACCCTTTTTCCGGCGGTGCACGGGCTGATCGTCCCCATTTTCGTGACGTGCTCTTCCTTCTGATCATCCCCATATATAGCTTGCATCACGATTTTGAGTGTAGAGTGGTAGATCAAGAGTTGAAGATTTCGACGTCCCTGATTCGACCTGGAGACTGATCAGAGGGCCGAGATTAATCCAACTTCAAAGCCCGATCTAGGACGATCCAGACCTCATCTCCGAAAAAGTCAGGTATTAAAGTTATTCAAAATTTCATTTTGAAGAAGTTTGTAGTTGACGACTTTTGCATCGGAGGTGGTTGACCGGCGTTGACCGCCGCGTTGACCACCGTCTGACCGCCGCGTGTGGCGGCGCGTCGGACCGAATTTTGAGTTTTTATTATCTGGACGATGATCTATGCATCCATACGAGCGTTTTGAGATATAACTTGGTCATGTTAGAAAAAGTTGATAAATAGTCAATTTCTGTTTTAACGTTACTATTTACGGTTTTACAATTTACCTTCGGTTTGAGATTTACGAAGATCAGACCATCGGTTTTACTTCAAATTTTAATATGATGTTCATATGACTGTCCCGATGACTTTGTGTGGTCACGGGCGAAGATCCGACTTTTGGATCTTAGTATAATTATAAAATAGTGATTCGGGAGGCGATTAACGAAGATCCGTCCATCGGATTTTCGTATAATTTTGATAGGATGTTTCCATGGGCAATCCGTGAGGATCTAACCGTTGGATTATCTTTATTTTAGAATCCGACCGTTGGATTATCTTTATTTTAGAAATCCGACCGTTGGATCATCAATTAGATTTATTTCACGCTTCGTTGCTAAGTAAAGACCGTACTTGATTAGGTACTTGACGGCTTGAGTTGACGAGCATTGGATTTTTGTGAGTTATATATATATAGAAGACGCAGCAGGAGTCCGAGGTGAGTAAAACTCACGTGGTTCATATTACGAACCGAGCATTTTAATTTATTTATTTTTGGTAATTGTGTGAAAAATATTTGCGGATTAAATATTTGTTTTAAAATTTCATGGACTTGAATTACCACTGTCCATAGGTAAGTAAAATGAATTTTAACTATACAAATGAATTTCATAATTTTCTTGTGTGAACTATAGATGGTATTAGTGGTCATTCCTGAGTGGATGATTACGTATATATATATTTACGTGGAAAATATATATTGATGAGTGGATTGTTTGATTGATGATATGATTGAGTTGATTATATTACAATTGTGTAATTGCATAATAATATGATGTTTTGATTGTGTTGATTTCAGTATGTGATATTATATATTGGGTTCATTTATGGGTTTAGGGTCAATGTAATGACCGGTGTGGGTAATCGGACGCTCTAATCCTAGTGTGGATGATGGGATACGATTGGTTGAGTATGTGGAATTATTGGACGTTCTAAATATGTATATAGGTATACATATTGATGAAATACAATAATTGATAAATATGTCGGATGCCATAACCTAGGCCAGGTGACGGGCTACGATTCAGTTAGAGCTCTAGTCTGTCAAGTACCGTATTTTTATAAATACGATGAAGAGAGTCGTGGGGAAAGTAGTGATTGGAGTTGACTTGATATATTGAATTGGTGTTGATTGAGATTGTTATTATTTGTATATGTGGAAATAATTGAGTGTTGCTGTGTGGGGGATTAAATGAGTTTAAGTTAAGTAACAGTTCCTTCTTTTACTCATACAAGCTTTCATAAGCTTACCGGGTTTTGTGTTGTTGCAATCCCGGTACACTATTCAATGGTGTAGCGGATATTCCTGCAGGTCAGGATAACCAGGGAGGTGACCGAGCTGCTTAGGTGTTACAGCAGTTTTGTTATTTATTTAGTTGTGAGGTGTGTGTGTATGCTCATTTAGAGCTTTACATTACATTTTGGATTTGTGTTGTAATAATTAACCGAGACTAAGTCGGTTTGATTTTATTTCGTGTGGTGAGTGTGTTGAGAAAAGAAAAATTTTCATGTTTCGGATTATGAATTGTTATTCATAAAATTCGGGGCGTGAAATAGACACAATCGAGGAACTTGTGGTTTGAAATTTACCACAAATGAACCTACATGCATTTACGAGGATAATGCAGCTTGTATTGAGCAAATGTAATTAGGTTTCATCAAGGGCGACAATACCAAGCATATATCGCCGAAATTCTTCTACAGTCAGCAACAACAAACACTTCTGAATATTGAAGTAAATCAAATCCGATCAAAAGATAATGTAGCTGACTTATTTACTAAGTCATTACCAAAATCCCCTTTCGAGAAACTTGTAAAGAGCATCGGATTGAGAAGGATATCCGAACTCCCACGATCTTCAAGGGGAATCTAAATCAGGGGGAGTATCCAGAAACGTACTCCACACTCAACGCGCGTTGTGCTCTTTTTCTCCTTCGACCAAGGTTGTTTTTTCCCATAGGGTTTTATTACTTGGCAAGGTTTTTAACGAGGCAAATTCGAAGCGCACCACCAACACAATACTATTGACATGAAATATCCAAGGGGGAGTGTTGTAGTATAAATGTATTATACTATATATGTCTATATCATGTAACAAATACTTAAGTGTATAGATAGGTACTTGAGTGTATAAACATAGGTACTTGAGTGTATGAAGACTTGTGTGACATGCTTTACCAAGGGGCAACAAGCATGGCAGATTTCATCATTGAGATTGTTATCATTTTGATTTTCTCTTTGAGCTTTCACACTACAATGTATTCCTATAAATACCCATTTGTATGAGATGAATAAACACACTTGAAATCTCCATTCTCTTTGAAACATTACTCTCTCTCTCTGTTAATTCAGCTTGTCCTTAAACAGTTTGTACGCTAGATATATACCAATTGATTGTGAATTTTCTGACTAGCGGTTGTTGCAAAAGACCAGCCAGAACAATCTTAGCATCAACTTCATCCTGCAACAGACCAATTAATGGTAAACAGATTAATATGTTGAATAAGATTGTATTAGTTTCAACACCAGAAATTTGAATAATATCCTGAAGAAGTACACACACACACATATATATATATATATATGTGCAAGAAAATGTTATGGCATTGTCTCAGATATTTTGCTTTTTGACAAACTGGCCGGTATCTGCTGGAACTTTTACTGGTTCTATAGAAGTAATAGGAAGTGTGCGTGAAACAAGTTCTGAGATACCACTAAAGGGACCAGGTCATGTTGCCAAACAACTAGAGCATTTTCCTTTTCTTACTATTTCAATAACCACAGACCTTCTAAAGCAAAGCATTTTATGACGTTGGGCAACACTGTCACTGTGCCTCTTTCCTGATGGTAACAAAGAAGGCAGAAAACAGGTACCAGTCTCTAAAACTAGAGCAAATAAATGGAAAATTTAATGCAGTTTTGAATTAATAAGAACAGATGCAGTTGAAAAAAATGTTTTAACCAAATAAAGCCAGCAACTTTGTGATTAAAAGCTCTTCATTACGAAGAAAGAAAACCACCTGCAATCCCTAGAGCTGACACACATCTAAAGTATGCGAATTAAGGAACTAAATTACCTAGACCAAAAATAATCTTAAAACAAAACGAAAGCCAAAATATAAGATAGACATTGCTCTTCATGCTATGTGATTGATCATAATACTGCTTTAACTTACAAAATGCAACTAGAACTTACACAATTCAGAGCAAGCCGATGACCATTACATATGAAATTAAATTGAACAGCAACAAAATGATTTCTAGACTCATGACTTGAATAGAGCAGGTTAGCATTTGGTTCTTGAGTTATGAGAACAGTACGTCAGTACCCATTCGTTGGATCCTATGTATGCCTCCGACATGTGCATGAGAAATACATATCCAGATTTGCAGTCAATATAGGTGAACAGGCTAAAACACAGTGGATATCATTTAGGTTTTTACCAACATATACTCACTTCTCGTACTACTGAAAAGCCATAAAGAGAGCCAGAAAACCTAGCATCTCCTTTGTTATATGTCCTGACTCCTGAAAGCAGAAGAACTTCACAAGAACACGAGAAGGAACAGTGGGAAGACAAGGAAAACATAGGCGTTATAGGTTGGTCACTATTCAAAACTTCGCGAGACTGCTAAAGTATATGCCTTAAATCAAGTATAACCGATATGACTAAGCAATTAAACTTAACGAAAAGATGAACTAATGATATCAGCTGATCCAAATACTGAGAGAGGAGCAGGTAGATCATCATTCTTCAGAAAATGAATTCAGAAAGTGGAGGGTGATTGATCCAATCCCAAATTTACATGTTCTTTGTAGCTTGCATAACAAGCCAATCTGCTAGTGCATTTGCTTTCCTGCATACCAGACTCCAATCACAGTGCTTCAATCCAGCTGCTGGTCTAAGAATTCTATTAAGTACTGCTAAAGTATATGCCTTAAATCAAGTACAACCCCAAATGCTCATGGTATGAACCACAGGACATATTTCCCAGCAATGTGTCGAAGAAGGATCAGAAACATTAACAAGGAAAAGTTGTTCTGAATCAGTCTCCACAACAATATTATGGAAATCCAAAGTCCAAGACAAACCCTCCAACATTGCGGAAGATTCAGCATGGATAAGTTTCCATCAGATCTTAAGGAAACAAAACTAGGAGGCCAAAAGGTCCAGAATTCCAGCAAAAACTAAAAGTTAAATCAGCATTTGTTTAAAAAATTGGAAACAATAATACGCTTGCCAAACGAAAGAAGCTTTTTATAGCAAAAACAGAGGAAAGTAGGGGGAAAAGGTGAGAGAAACAAAAACTTTGTTTGGAGAGAAGGTTAGAAAAGACTGAATTATGGAAAATAATGCAGCCAAACTATTATAGATTGGGATTTTTTCATCTTTACTGTAATGGTTTCTTGTCAGTGTACCTATAATTCAGAGAGGTGAGCAAGTGAACATCAAAACCCTTCCAGAATGGGATACCAATAATCGTTTTGATTATGATCGATTCAATCTAAGATGAACAAGAAAGAGACTGCTAAAGTATATGCCTTAAATCAAGTATAACCCCAAATGCTCATTTTTGGCTTCCACCAACTATTGCAGATTTATATATAAGATAGATGAGTTCCAAGAGATCATATAGCTCTATAGTCTAAACCCTATCAGTACGTATATAGGAGAGGATTTATAAAATCTGACATTAAATTAAAAAAATTAAAATTAAAATTAAAAAAATTAAAAAATATATATATAAAAAGAGCCCCTGGCTGCCTGCATTGCAGAGCAAATATGCGGCAGACGAGAACATTACACAAAAATCTCTAGTTAGTTCCATGATTTCCATCTCATTTCAAAGTCTGTATAGAGCAAGCCTATAAGGAACAAGAGTTGGGCATGAGGGAAACGAAAGCAGCACCTTAATTAGAAGAGTACCAAAGCTGGTTTTCTTTGTTTACTGCTAGATTACCTCTACCTCTTTTGTTTGCCACAACATGAGAATGATTAGACTTTTCAAATCCTCTTCTTCCATCCTAATAAAGTTTGTCTTGATACAGATTCAGCCCTCTCTACCCGATTCTCCATGCCAATAAGACTCATGGATCAAAAAACCTACACGAAAAGGGAATCTAGAATTGCAGTAGGAGATTTTGGTGAGCTGCAAAGATATCATAGAAATCCAGAGGCCTAGGCTGTGAAAGTAGGAGCACAGTAGTTGGGCTAAACCGAATATTGAAGTGTCAAGTTATCATTTTCTCACACACAAAAAAGTATTTGCCAGTATGGAATATAAATAGTTTCAATACAATAATGAATCATTGCAATACACAATTGAATTAATATTGATGTTAAAAATGAAATCTACAGCTACAAGAAAATATGAGAACATGGAGCACAAGTCCATCAGTTAGGACCTAAATTATGTTCCAAAAGCAAATAAAAGTTTCCAAGTACAGAACACTAATAATTCTAAGATTACATCCCTAATATTCTACGATTACATCCCTAATAATTCTCATGCTGCATACCATTACATTTTGTAAGATTTGGGCCTTACACCCTGCCTTAATTCCCTTGAGCCTCCCCTAGGCTTTGCATCCTCAGTCATCACATTCTCACCAGAAATCTCCTTCACAGCTTCACAAACAGCATGCACAATCATTTTCTTCACCTCCAGCTTGTCCTCATGGGCTCCGTGGTTTGTCGGAAGTGTGCGAAACTCTTCCGTCAAACGAAAGCACTCACCCACATTCTCAGGGGAGACAAAGTCCAGTGCAACTTTGACACAAGACTTCAAGTTCCTCACCTGATGAGGACAACCTGCAGGAATGAAAACAGCATCTCCAAGTTTTTGGACAAATGTCCATGGCTCGATACCGAATTCCTCCTTGAGCCTCCTCTTGTGCTCCACAGTGAGATAAACAGTCTGATCATGTATAGCATGAGTAACGTGCTGCAAAGGATTACAGAGCACATGCATAAATTCATTGACGTGCTTGTGGATGTATTTCTCCAGCTGCGGAACATCCTGAGTCCGGAAAATGTCCCATAAGGCACCTCCATCCTCACATACTTCAGCTAATTCTTGCGGAGGCCCACTTCCATTTCCAGCACTCGTGTGACAATTCCCAAATATCTCTCTTTTGTCTTGCTTCCTGTGCTTTTCCTTCAACTTCTCTATAGTTGCAAGTTGTGCAGTTGTAAGGGCCACTTCAGCTGTATGTGTCAGAATATTAACCGCATCAGACATATTGCAGTGAAGCTTGGTTACGGAATCTCCCTGTCCAAGCTCCTGTGCAAAACCATAGGCAATATATGTTTTTGGACCCATGTCTGGCTTTACTGAGAGAGGTGGCAAGTAGGTAGCAAGGTTCAGCGTTCCCCTGTTGGGGTGACTATACTCCTTGAAAGGCAGACAACATAAAAATTCCCTACCATGCCGGGGAAGACGATTGTGAAATTCAGTAGATAATGGGAAGTCATTGAGCTTGAGATTCTGAGGCCATCGTGTCTTATAAGACCGTCCTTTGGCATATCCACTAAAGAAATGGCGGATTTTGATTCGTATAAAACACCAATCCCAGCAATCAACGGCGTGGAATGTCAATTCACTAGCATGGAAGTTATTAACTGTCTTTCTAAGTGCCCGCCACATGACAGATGGTTCCCAGCTTAAACCTGATCCATTTTCAAATGCATTGCTAACGACCACAGGCTCGCCCCTCATCCAATGCCACTGAAAATGCCCAAAATCCTTATCTTGGATTTGTCCAACCCTTGGACAGAACAAGTAGTTACTATCAGAAGCAACTCTAGAAGCTGCTTTCCTTAACTTACAGCTGCTGCTGCTTGAGCTAACGGCATCATCCACAGGTTTAACACATGAACACTTGTATGCACATGTTTCACTACGATCAGGCAAAAAATTGTAACTCGCATCTATTTGTCCTGCTTTCTCTACCAATTCCATGACATGATTCTGAGAAAAAATGCATCTCAATTCTAAATTATGCTTACCACAACCTTTCATGTGTGTTGGTGGGCAGAAAATGTTTCCGTCTTCACTTGCTCTCCACTCCAATGTGAACACTTGAGCTCTCTTCTTCCACTTGCCATCTCGAATCTCCCGGCAGCAGCTGAGGCACAGATCATACTCACACCTGGGACAAGTCCTATGAAAATCAAAAATCGAAGTGCTGCAGTTGTTGCAGTACATACGCTCATCTTCACCGCACTTGGCCTTCTCCACCTTGAGCTCCAAAACATCACGTAATCCCCGCCTCTTAGCCTCGACAACCATCTCACTCACTTGCTCATCCCTAATCCTCTTCAAATAGGGAAGCAGCTGATGAATCAAATACTTATAGTGCTCCAGCTTGGTACCCCTGTCGATTTTGGGGTCTAGATTCTGCAAACACCTGACAGGCACATCCAAACGAAGGCAGGCTGTGCAGTTGCAGTTGCCATGGCATACAGGACAAGCCTTAGCAATGGCTTCCTCTGATGTGTTGGGATACCATCTCTGTATACAAGGGATACAATAACTCGTCCTCATTCCCGTACCTCTTTCCAGACACCTTGTGCACTGCACTACTCTTCCCATAACATATCTATGACACTGATGGCAGTGTATCGACTCGTCCAGGGGACGAGTCCATGCCCTCTTTGCCTTCACAGCCCTTACCCTCTTTGTCACATTCTCACCAGAAATCTCCTTCATAGCTCCACAAACAGCATGCACAATCATTTTCTTCACCTCCAGCTTGTCCTCATGGGCTCCGTGGTTTGTCGGAAGTGTGCGAAACTCTTCCGTCAAACGAAAGCACTCACCCACATTCTCAGGGGAAACAAAGTCAAGTGCAACTTTGATACAAGACTTAAAGTTCCTCACCTGATGAGGACAACCTGCAGGAATGAAAACAGCATCTCCAAGTTTTTGGACAAATGTCCACGGCTCGATACCGAATTCCTCCTTAAGCTTCCTCTTGTGTTCCACAGTGAGATAGACAGTCTGATCATGTATAGCATGAGTAACATGCTGCAAAGGATCACCAAGTACATGCATAAATTCATTAACGTGCTTGTGGATGTATTTCTCCAGCTGCGGAACATCCTGGATCCGGAAAATATCCCATAAGGCACCTCCATCCTCACATACTTCAGCTGACTCTTCCTGAGGCCCACTTCCATTTCCAGCACTTGTGTGACAATTCCCAAATATCTCTCTTTCGATTTTCTCCCTATACTTTCTCTTCAACTTCTCTATAGCTGACTCTTGCTGAGGCCCACTTCCATTTCCAGCACTTGTGTGACAATCCCCAAATATCTCTCTTTCGTTTTGCTCCCTGTGCTTTTTCTTCAACTTCTCTATAGTTGCGAGTTGTTCAGTTGTAAGGGCCACTTCAGCTGTATGTGTCAGAATATTAACCGCATCAGACATATTGCAGTGAAGCTTGGTTACAGAATCTCCCCGTCCAAGCTCCTGTGCAAAACCATAGGCAATATATGTTTTTGGACCCATGTCCGGCTTTACTGAGGTAGATGGCAAGTAGATAGCAAGGTTCAGAGTTCCCTTGTTGGGGTGAGTATACTCCTTGAGAGGCAGACAACATAAAAATTCCTTACAATGCCGGGGAAGACGTTTGTAAAACTCAGCAGATGATGGGAAGTCATTGAGCTTGAGATTCTGAGGCCATCCTGTCTTATAAGACCGTCCGTTGGAATATCCACTAAAGAAATGGAGGATGTTGATTTCTATAAAACACCAATCCCAGCAATCAATGGCGTGGAATGTCAATTCACTATCATTCTTGACTTTCTCTATCTGTCTAAATGCCCGCCACATGACAGATGGTTCCCAGCTTAAACCTGATCCATTTTCAAGTGCATTGCTAACGATCACAGGCTCGCCCCTCTTCCAATGCCACTGAAAATGCCCAAAATCCTGTCCTTGGATTTGTCCAACCCTTGGACAGAACAAGTAGTCACTATCAGAAGCAACTCTAGAAGCTGCTTTCCTTAACTTACAGCTGCTGCTACTTGAGCTAACGGCATCATCCACAGGTTTAACACATGAACACTTGTATGCACATGTTTCACTACAATCAGGCAAAAAATTGTAACTTGCATCTATTTCTTCTGCTTTCTCTACCAACTCCATGACATGATTCTGAGGAAAAATGCATCTCAATTCTAAATTATGCTTACCACAACCTTTCATGTGTGTTGGTGGGCAGAAAATGTTTCCGTCTTCACTTGCTCTCCACTCCAATGTGAACACTTGAGCTCTCTTCTTCCACTTGCCATCTCGAATCTCCCGGCAGCAGCCGAGGCACAGATCATACTCACACCCGGGACAAGTCCTATGAAAATCAAAAATCGAAGTGCTGCAGTTCTTGCAGTACATACGCACTTGGTCACCGCTTTTAGCCTTGTCCACCTTGAGCTCCGAAAGGTCACCTAAACCCTGCCTCTTGGCTTCCACCACCATCTCACTCACCTGCTCATCCCTAATCATCTTCAAATACGGAAGCAGCTGATGAACCAAATACTTACAGTGCTCCAGCTTGGTCTCTTTGTCGATTTTCGGGTTCAGATTCCTGACAGGCACACCCCAACAAAGGCAGACATTGCAGTTGCAGTTGCCGCGGCACGCAGGACAAGCCTCAGCTATGGCTTCCTCTGAGGTGTTGGGATACCAGTTCCTTATGCAAAGGATACAATACCTCTTCCTCGAACACTTTGTGCACCGCACCGCTCTTCCCATATCATTTTGCTTACATTGATGGCACTTGATTGTCCGTACCTCCAAGGGAGCCCTTCTCTGCAGGTAGCTAGGTAGTGGTACTTGTTTATCCCTTCTCTGCTGCTGCACCTCCAAGGGAGCCCTTCTCTGCGGCTGCTGCTGCTTCTTCTTCTTCTTCTTCTTCGCCTTCACAGCCCTTGCTTTTCCTTCATTTTGATTTGCCAAAAAACCCTCGCACCCTAGCCTCCGCCGCTTCCTCCCCCAGGGAACAAGCTTTGGCAGTGGCTCCACAGACGGTCCTCCACCATCTTCCCCATTTGTTCCGTCGTCGTTCTGAATTCCCCATATGTTCGGCCGCTTTGTGCCTCGGGGCCACAATCTCGCCGGCGTCGCCTGGATTCTCATTGAGATTCAATCTGATTCACTGCTGCCGGAAGCAACACTCGAATTGGCAATCCACACCTCTCTATCTCTCTCTCTCTCTATAACACTGTTGTCTTTGACTAATCTAAAATTAATATTACTTTTTCAATAAATAAAAGAAAAAGAAAATACTATTTAAATTTATTTATAAATCACCTATAAGGCCAAAATTCTTCCATGCTCCAAGCATGGAGTGCTCGGCCACATCAGCACAATCCTAGCCGCACAAACCGATGGTTCAATACTAGCCGCTGATTAAGGGAGACCGGGTAACCTGTTGTTAAAGTTAGATAAAGAAGCCTGGGTCCTACAGTTAGCTTCTCAGGGGACTTGTTTTTGTGTCTTCTTCAGTCTTCCACAGAAAGAATAGATCCAAGCAGCCCAAGTTCTGTTGCAATAAACCCAGATTACAACCCTACAAACAGTCAAACACAAACACGATTTTATTCCGATCTCGACCACCATCCCAACACCGCAATTGACTACAGAGAACTACTTCTTCCCTTCTCTTTCAAGCAGCAGAACGAATGAAATTGTATAATCCAGTAGACATGATGGCACTTGACAGTGAAGGCCTTCACCCTTCTTGTTAAGTATAATTTTATCTGCCAAACAATTAACACAAAACCACAGTCATAATCCGCCGACCGAGGCCTTTTACTGATTCGCTTTAGCATCATAGTGTCTATTCCCACCGCCGTCTAAAATTCTGAGAAAAAATTTGGGGAAATTGATTAGGGTTTCTGGGCCAAACTCAGAGACATTTCCCGCAGAGGACTCTGCGAGAGAGAGCGCACCACCATTTTGTTTTGCCCACAACATTCCATATGGAGTTTGCAAGTGAAGACTGAAGACCACATTATCAAATCTGCAGTTGTGGTGCGCCGGCGAAGGCATAAAGAGTGGCAGCCCGAGATCAAGCCACCTCAGTCCTTTTTTGTTCTTGTTTTTTTTTTTATCAAATTTTTTTCTAATTTATAATAAACTGAATTTTTTTGTTTAAAACTTTAAATTTGTTGGTTATTGATCTCATTCCAACAATATTAGTGACTTACATTCTCAAAAAAAATATATATATTATATATATTAGTGTCTTAAAAATGAATTGGGAAGAAACAAAAAATTTAAAATAAAAAGTAAAATTTAATTTTCTAGTAGACTTTAAATTGATTAAATTTTAATTATAAATTTAAAATTTTACATTTTTTAGAAAAACTAATTGTGAAGATCAAGTCCCTTGACTTCTTTATATGGGTAATATTGTAATACACGTATACCATATATATGAGAAATGGTAGGAAAAAGTGCTCTATAATATTAGTGACGGATTAATAATTGTGTTTTAATTATATACAACTAATAAACAAGTTAGACCATATTAGTGGGTATATAAAATATTTTTGCGATCCAAAAAATTGAAACTGGAATTCGATAAATTTGGCATTACCTATCTATTTATAGTGTACTAATAGGGATTGTGTAAAAAAATTAACTCGATCTGTCCTCATTTTAACATCAAATAAAGCAGTCAACCCTTTAAAAGCTTCTACTTCCCTATAAGAGGAGCTAAACCACTATGAGATAAACTTCTTGAAATTTTTTACATTGGTTGATATAGCTCATACCCACAAGAGTGTGAGAGCTGATAGATCGAAAAAATAAGTTACAAGTGAGCAGTTATGAGCATATTAGTTTTATATGATATTTAAGGTTTATGATTGACCTACTAGATTGAGATTCAAACGACAACGAAAATAGCGGAAATTTTGACCATAACCATTTATTCTTATCATGATAACATCCTACGGTCGATTTTGATAAATTCTATTTCCTACACATTGTTGCTCATTGAAGGTATACTTTTCATTACAATTAATAAACTAGTTATACCACATTAGTAGACACAAAAGATTTTTATAGGATCCAAAAATATTGAAATTGGAAATCGATAAATTTAACATTACCCATCCATTTATAGCGTATTAATAGGTATTGTCTAAAAAAAATTAACCTGATCCGTTGTTATTTTGACATGAAATAAACCGGTCAACCCTTTAAAAGCTTCTACTTCCCTAAGGGGAGCCGACCCTTGAGGAAATAAAATTCTCAAAATTTTTACATTAGTTGATATAGTTCCTACCCACGAGAGCGTGAGAGCTAACCGATTGAAAAAATAAGTTACGAGTGAGCTGTTATATGCATATTAGTTTTATGTGGCATTTAAGGTTTATGACCCAGTAGATCGAGACTCAAACGATGAGGAAAATAGCTGAAATTTTGATCATAACTATTTCTTCTTATCATTATAACATCATACGGTCGATTTTGATAAAGTCTATTTCCTACATATTGTTGCTCATGGAAGGTGTATTTTTCATTACAACTAATAGACTAGTTATACCACATTAGTAGACATATAGCAATTTTGTGCGATCCAAAAAATCAAAATTAGAAATCAATAAATTTGACATTACACATCTATTTATAGTGTATTAATTGGTATTGTGTAAAAAAAATTAACCTGATCCGTCGTCATTTCGACATGAAATAAACCGGTCAACTCTCTAAAAGCTTCTACTTCTCTAAGGGGGAGACAAAATTCTCAAAATCTTTACATTAGTTGATATAGGTCCTTGCCACAAGAGAGTGAGAGCTGATAGATCAAAAAAATAAGTTACGAGTGAGCGGTTATGAACATATTAGTTTTATGTGACATTTAAGGTTTACGGTTGACCTACTAAATCGAGACTCAAACGACAACGAAAATAGCTGAAATTTTGACCATAACCATTTCTTCTTATCATGAAAACATCCTACGGTCAATTTTGATGAATTCTATTTGCTCCACATTGTTCCTCATGGAAAGTATACTATTTGATATAATTAATAAATAAATTAGACCACATTAGTAGTTAAATAAGGATTTTGTCCGATCCACATAATTGAAATTAGAAATAGATAAATTTGACATTACCCATCTATTTATAGTGTATTAGTAGGTATTGTGTAAAAAAAATTAACCCGATCCGTTGTCATAAATAAAGCGATCAACTCTTTATATGCTTCTACTTCTCTAAGAGGAGATAAACTTCTTAAAATTTTTACATTAGTTGATATAGCTTATACTCAAGAGAGTGTGAGAGCTGATAGATCGAAAAAATAAGTTGCGAATAAGCGGTTATGAATATATTAGTTTTATGTTTATAGTTGACATAGTAGATAGCGACCTAAAAAACTACGAAAATAGCTAAAATTTTGACCATAATCATATCTTCTTATCATGATAACATTCAATTGTCGATTTTGATAAAGTCTATTTCCTCCACATTGTTCCATATAGAATGCATACTATTTGATACAACTAATAACAAGTTAGATCATATTAATACATATATAAGAATTTGATGCGATCCAAATAATTGAAATTAAAAATCGATAAATTAGAGTTATAAAGGCTTATTCGGTTGATACAGGGGATCATGGTCGATCTCTATCTTCTGCACATGTATGCAATTAGTGACTTAGGGTTGTGAAGAAGTCAAAGTCCACATAAATTTTTTTTTAATTTAACAATACACTTTCTGATTTTTTTTTTCAATTAATTGGTTAATGTTTAATGATTAGTGTTTATCATTTACCTAAATTTTGAAGTCGCAAAGCAGTTTAACATATTAAATTAAAAATTGATCAAGTGTAGTGTCGAATTGAACAGCCCATTAGCGTCCCTGCCCACCTAGTACTATTGTACTCCACCACACCGACAGTTATGAACGTCTGCTGTTTTCTCTGTTCCCCTATTTTACTGCTTGGTTTTTCCGTCTCTCTTTCTTCGATCCAAAGGCTCCAACGCCGTTCTGGGATTCTCTTTCTGAGATCCAAAACCACTCCTCTGTACCAATCTGAAATCTTTGCCTCTTCAAAAATCAAAACCCAATTTCAGCTGCAAACAAAACCACTTCAACTCCACTCACAAAACCCATTACTTTCTTCCTTCACAGATTTTATCTTTTCCCCATTTTTTATGTCTATATATATTTCCTAGGAAAACGTTACTGATTACCGCCTTCTTAGATCCCCCAAAGTTAGTTTTTCCGCTCAACAGTTATGGACATCTAATTTGCTTCACTTTTTTGTACCAAGGTAATAGAGAATTGGTTTTGCCTGAACTGAGATACGCAGACTGACATTAGCTTCAGAATCTGGGTTTAATTCAAACTTTGATCCTACAACCAATTGCCATACAAGCGAGGAGAAAACCAGATCTGTTACCATCTATCGCCCGACAATTTGATCCAAAACTTTGATTCAATTAGCCGGCATTCCAACGTATACTTTTAAGTCAACCACGATCTGGGTTTTCGATGGTCTTCATTACAAGAATCAACTACGAGAGCTGCGGCTTTTCGTCCTCCAAATCAATTAAAGGTGGACCAAACCTTTTTCATAGCTTAAATCTCTTCTTCAGACTACTCCTTCCTATGACATGCGCTCCCTTTCCACCATACAACAAGAACAGAACACCCGGTTAATTCTTCGGGTCGTTCACTCAGGATCGCATTCACTTTTCCCTTCGGTAACTTCCATTGGAAACAGGGAATAATTGTAATACCCGCAATTTCCATTTTAAATTCGAGTGATTGTATCGAATGATTATTATGCGATTTCACGATTTATGTTCGATAATCATTCATTTTTACAATTATCGAAGTTTCGAAACGTTTATTTTAATGAAAAGCTCGAAATACTCGGTTTGAGAAATCGACTTTTTCTACGTACGAAATTTGGAGAAACTTCCTTCATGAAAGTTGTAGAGCTCGTCGATACGAGTCCGTACACGTGCGGAACACGAAGATCGGATTTTTTCTGAATTAGTTATCGAATTTCGAAGTTTTCCGAAACATGTATATATAGAAAAATTTTTGGAAACCCTAAATTTTTCCCTACCGGTTTCTCTTTTTTCTTTTTCTTCTTCTTTCTTCTTCTTCTTCTTCCTGTTTCTGGAAAAAGCTGGTTTCTCTCTCTCTCTCACAGACGCAGTCGGCCGAAAGGGGAGGAAATTTTCTCCTTAATTGTTCTCCCTCCACAGACCACCTCTCGACCTCAAACCAAGTCCCAGGCGTTCGTCTCAAGCTGCTCTAGCTCCCGGAGGCAGTTTCACAAGGCGGCGCGGCCCGTGGCGGCGGCGGCACAACCCGAACCGAAAACGGCCATTTTCGGTTCGATCTCGATATCTCGAGCTACACTCCATCATTTCACTTGATTCTTGTCTCATTGAGCTCGCCTCAACTTCCTCTACAAGCACCAAGAAGGACCGGAACAGGGTCGAACGTTTTCACGTTCGTCGGAGCTCGACCCGAACGGATCGAAATACCGAAACTTTCGATCAAGATATCTCGAGCTATACACGATCGTTTCTTGTGATTCCAAGCTTGTTGAGTTCGCAAGGAAGTTCTGAACAAGTTTCCAGAAGGGATCGGGGCCTGAGGTTGCAGTTTTCACGTCGGTTTTCAAGCTCACCGGTTTCTGCATTTTTTCCGGCCGCCGACTGTAAATCCGTAATTTCGATGTCTTCCCGTCATTTTTAGGTCTTGTGCTAGTTATGAAAGTTGCTCAGAATGATGAAACGAAGGGGACAAGCTCAGCCCCGACACCATTGGTGGTAGTCGGTGGCGGCTCTGTCCCTAACTCCGGCGGCCTTTTCCAGCCACCTCTGGAGGTCTAAAATTTGGTTTCTGTCCATTTTATGATTCTATGTTTCGATACGATCATTTCGGCGTATTATACGCATTTTTCGGATATCGTATGAATTAGTTATGAATTTTGTGATTTCGATCGATTTCGGTCGTTAGATTGTTGATCTGTGAAATTATGACCGTTGGATGAACTTGTAAATTTGTTATGATGATCATATGACTGTCCCAGAGGCTTTGTGTGGTCATGGGCGAAGATCCGACCGTTGGATCTTCGTATATGTGAAAAACGGTAATTAGGGGAGCGATTCGTGAGAAACCGCTCGTCGGATTTTAATGTAAATTAGAATCTGACCGTTAATTAGTGGTTAAATTATGAGTTGAATTTGTTGGCTAAATTCGAATCACATTTGACTAGGTGATTGACGGATTTTAATTGCGTGGGCTATTCGGCGTTAATTATAAATTATAATTTATAATTATATTGAAGACGCAGCGGGAGTTTCGAGGTGAGTAAAACTCATGTGGTTCATATTACGAACCGAGCATTTTAACTTATTTATTTTTGGTAATTGTGTGAAAAATATTTGCGGATTAAATATTTGTTTTAAAAATTCATGGACTTGAATCACCACGGTCCATAGGTAAGTAAAATAAATTTTAACTATACAAATGAATTTCATAATTTTCTTGTGTGAACTATAGATGGTATTAGTGGTCATTCCTGAGTGGATGATTACGTATATATATATTTACGTGGAAAATATATATTAATGTGTGGATTGTTTGATTTATGATATGATTGTGTTGAATTGATGAGTTGATTATATTACAATTGTGTAATTCCATAATAATATGATGTATCTTGGTTGGGATGATTGATGAGTATGTGATATTATATGTTGGGTTCATTTATGGGTTTAGGGTCAACGTAATGACCGGAGTGAGTAATCGGATGCTCTAATCCTAGTGTGGATGATGGGATACGATTGGTTGAGTATGTGGAATTATGGGACGTTCTAAATATGTATATAGGTATACATATTGATGAAATACAATAATTGATAAATATGTCGGATGCCATAACCTAGGCCAGGTGACGGGCTACGATTCAGTTAGAGCTCTAGTCTGTCAAGTACCGTATTTTTATAAATACGATGATGAGAGTTGTGGGAAAAGTTGTGAGTGGGGTTGTCATGATATATTGAATTGGTGTTGTTTGAGATTGTTTATTAATTGCATATGTGGAAATAATTGAGTGTTACTGAGTGTGGAAATAAATGAGATTAAATTAAGTAACAGTTCATTCTTTTGCTCATACAAGCTTTCATAAGCTTACCGGGTTTTGTGTTGTTGCAATCCCGGTATACTATTCAATGGTGTAGCGGATATTCCTGCAGGTCAGGATAACCAGGGAGGTGACCGAGCTGCTTAGGTGTTTCAGCAGTTTTGTTATTAATTAGTGGTGAGGTGTGTGTATGCTCATTTAGAGCTTTACATTACATTTGGATTTGTGTTGTAATAATTAACCGAGACTAAATTCGGTTTGATTTTATTTCGTGTGGTGAGTATGTTAAGAAAAGAAAAATATTCAGGATGATTATTTTGAGTTAGTAGTATTTCATGTTTCGGATTTTGAATTGTTATTCTAAAATTCGGGGCGTGACAATAATCGTAGATTTGGTATTAGAATTCCTCGAGGACACAACTCAGATTTTCCACATTCACCCACTTTGGATAAATCTAGACTCTCTCACGGGAACAGACTAAGCCTTGCCCAGGTGGATTTCGGTTTAATAAATTATCACGTGCTAAGTCACGTGTGTGGAACCAGAGAATCCGAGCATGCAAATGTCGGAGCATGGAAGACGTTCTCCCTATAAGGCTATAACGACTTAAAAAAAATGTTTTTTTTTTTTTAAAAAAAAAAACAGGAACTTAAAAAGAAGGGAAGAATCCTCACATGATACCTGAACTACGGTCCAATGCACATTTTAGTGTCTAAACTTTCAAAACTACCCTGCTGGTACCTGAACTATTGCTCCGTTTCTCTATATGGTACTTCCATCCAGTCTGCTGTTAACTTTGCATACGTGGCTCATTCTTATAGGATGACATCCATCTCCAGAAAAAAAAAAAAATTAATATGCAAAGTTAACGTCAGATTGGGTGGAATTACCATATGGAGAAACGGAGCAATAGTTCAGGTACTACGAGGGTAGTTTTGAAAGTTCAGGTACCAAAATATGCATTGGACTGTAGTTCAGGTATCATTTGAGGATTTTCCCCTAAAAAGAATGTTGTATGTACAGTACGAAGAAGAATAGTAATATTCAAAAATGAAAATATCGACCCTCCTGAAATGTATTTAGCTGCATTTTCTTTCGATGTAAATTCCTCACTCTTAAATTAGTTTGTAATTGTATGGAGAAGGATTTTTTCTGTAATGCTGTTTATTTTGTTTTTCTGGGCAGCAGGTATATTCAATGTAGAGAAAAAAGTGAGTTTATTTAACATAATTTAGTTACTTTTATATGAATTTCAATGTTTTAAGTTTAGTATCATTTAGTCAAGCGGAAGGTGAGAGATTTCTTCTAGTTGAAGACCCATGCGTGCTCCCATCTCCAAATCACATTCCATCTTCGGACCCATCTTTAATTCAACTTGGCAGTAGCGCCGAGCTCATGTTTTGTCTGGGTTATGGGTAAAGACGATGGAAAGAAAGAAATATAAGAAGTGACATAAGAAGGAGAAAAAGGAAATTGGAAAAATATAGCAACTGGGCCTCCGTGTCACTTTGGGCCTCTATGAAGCTTTTGATGGTGACCTATAATAAATCCGGGTGTCCAAAAGAGAAAAAGAAAAGCTCGATGGGTGCCTCCAATCTTCAGACGAAAATTAAGAAGTGCGACTCGGAGTTTACTCGATGCTACGAGCGTCCAAATCAAAAATACTCGAACATCGGTTTAGTAAAAGTGCTTCAAAACCCAAAATGAAATTTCTTTTGGTACAAAACCAAGAAGGTTCAAAAGCCCACAAATTTTTGAACTATAATTGTTTGATCCTTTCACAGGGTATGTAGACAATCTAGCGACCCACTAGATTCAACCATAAATTCAAATTGAATCCCTGACTTTGCCAGTCAAATTCAGCCAATCCAAATCTCTAACTCCAGTAGTCAAATTAACCCAAGCACTAGAAAATCAAATCATTCCCAAAAAACAAATTCAAGGGCTCTAAACCCTCACAAATATCTTAAACACAAATTCAAAAATAAATGGTTCATCTACCCAATTAAATCTCAAATGCTGGAACTACATGTGGTTTGATCCTGCAAGGGTATGTAGGCAATCTGTAATGTGAGAGTCAACCTAAAGGTTCGATGATCAGAAGGAAGAAAACCCTGCAAAATGTCGAAACTTCTTGTACGAGACTCAGAACATAAATTTCCAAGGCCCAAGCCTTGCCCATGTAGGAAAGAACCCTTTCCACAGAGCTCTCAGACCTTCAACTTTGATTGTCTTCATAAGACAATCATAAGAACTGCTGTACATAATCTTCCCTTCCTTAATTTCTGACTGATTCATCATTCTCATCTTTACCAAGTCTGTTGGACAACTCAAAGCAGCTGTCAAAAGGCCCGACATGATTGAAACTAATGTGTGGGCATATATATTATCCTCAGAAATATTATTGATAACAAAACGTTTTGCATGATCATAACAAGCTAATTCTCCCATGTTTGCTAAGAAAGCTCTTTGAACATTAGGGAAAACCCCTTTCCAAAGTCCTCCAACACCTTCTGCTCGGGAGATCTTGTTTAAAGCATTGAAACACCCCGAGTACCTAGGTTGAAAGCCTTAGCTCACAAAATGATCATCTGCTTACATCCTCACCTTTACAAGATCTTCCGGGCTTGCCACCAACTGTACTACTAGCAGTAAACACAAGGATAAAAGGGTAACAAAAATAGAGAGAGATAGCGATCTGTGATCTGTGATGTAAGGCGTTGGTTTTGTTAGGTAAAAGGGTAAAATTGTCAGGGATGAAACAAATTGTAGATGCAAGTGGCCTTATGTGTACAAAAAAAGTAAGTGGCCTTATAGCTAATTAATGTTTCAAAATAACACTTATGTGTAATTTATTAATTTTGTAAAGAGTTAAATTGAATATGGAAGTCCTTAACTCCCTAAGGCAACCAGCAGTTACGGAGTCAAACAGTAAGTCTCTAGCCAGAAGCCTCACATGGCATAAAATGGGTCTTTCTAAATGTACCTAGCAAATTTCTATATATACCCAACAGTTTATTTATACTCAAAATATTTAATTGAACCTAGCAAATATTCTGGAAATACCCACCCAAAAAAATTACATGTACCAAGTAGATCAAAATTCCAGAACAGTAAACCAATCGTACATAGTAACTATGAAAACCTTAAAGAAGTACATCCGACACAAACTAAGAGACTATGGTTCGACCACACATTGATTCAAGCTTTGATGGGACTTTAAAAAATTGAGGAACTCAAGTCGCATGAAGACTAATCATATTATTATGCAATATTCCTAATAGTCTTAAAGAAATTTGCTAGGACTTGTTAAGGATTATATCCTCCTTCGTGACCTTGTGTTGGATCCCAACACAAGACTTGAATCACAACGATGGCGACCCACACGATCACCCAGTTGCTCCAAACAACATAGAAATCCATTCCATAAACACTAGTAGAAGGCCTCGTACTTGATTCCCAGATCGATGTGCTCCTGGATACCAAAGCCAAAGCAACCAGTATCACTAAAGTTCTTTCGAAGCAATTTGTATTCCTTGACCTTCAAGCCACTCTCCAGAAGAATGCTTGGGAATTGGGATTCTGGGTGCACTGAACCAAGGGAGATCGATAATCGGAGTTTTGCTCGGTGTGAGTTTTGTCAAGTTTAATTAAAAGTAAGGGTATTATTGGAAAAGTTGCTGGGTGCAACTAGAAATTCTATGTTTTGCTAGGTGTAAATAACATGCTGGGTCTATATAGATATTTGCTGGGTACATGTAGAAAAATTCTATAAAATTTGGAGGAAATTACCACTAGCTATAATGGGCTACTGTTTCTTCTCATGCGCAAGACTCATAATGTCACGCTCCGAATTTTACAATAACAATTCAAAATCCGAAACATGAAAATACTACAACACAAAATAATCATCCTGAAAATTTTTCTTTTCTTAACATACTCACCACAAAATAAAATCAAACCGAATTTAGTCTCGGTTAATTATTACAACTCAAATCCAAAATGTAATGTAAAGCTCTAAATGAGCATACACACACATCACGACTAAATAAATAACATGACTGCTGTAACACCTAAGCAGCTCGGTCACCTCCCTGGTTATCCTGACCTGCAGGAATATCCGCTACACCATTGAATAGTGTACCGGGATTGCAACAACACAAAACCCGGTAAGCTTATGAAAGCTCGTATGAGTAAAAGAAGGAACTGTTACTTAATTTAATCTCATTTATTCCCACACACAGCAACACTCAATAATTTCCACATATGCAAATAATAACAATCTCAATCAACACCAACTCAATATATCAAGACAACCCAACTCACAACTTTCACCACAACTCTCATCATCGTATTTATAAAAATACGGTACTTGACAGACTAGAGCTCTAACTGAATCGTAGCCCGTCACCTGGCCTAGGTTATGGCATCCGACATAATTATCAATTATTGTATTTCATCAATATGTATTCCTATATACATATTTAGAACGTCCAATAATTCCACATACTCAACCAATCGTATCCCATCATCCACACTAGGATTAGAGCGTCCGATTACCCACACCAGTTATTACGTTGACCCTAGACCCATAAATGAACACAACATATAATATCACATACTGAAATCAACCCAACCAAGATACATCATATTATTATGGAATTACACAATTGTAATATAATCAACTCATCAATTCTACTCAATCATTTCATCACACAACAATCCATTCATCAATATATATTTTTCACGTAAATATATATATACGTAATCATCCACTCAGGAATGACCACTAATACCATCTATAATTCACACAAGAAAATTATGAAATTCATTTGTATAGTTAAAATTCATTTTACTTACCTATGGACCGTGGTGATTCAAGTCCATGAAATTTTAAAACAAATATTTAATCCGCAAATATTTTTTCCACACAATTACCAAAATAAACAAATTAAAATGCTCGGTTCGTAATATGAACCACGTGAGTTTTACTCACCTCGAAACTCCCGCTGCGTCTTCAATATAATTATAATTTATAATTAACGCCGAATAGCCCACTCAAATAAAATCCGTCAATCACCTAATCAAATGTGATTCGAATTTAGCCAACAATTTCAACACATAATTTAACTACTAATTAACGGCCAGATTCTAATTTACATTAAAATCCGACGAGCGGTTTCTCACGAATCGCTCCCCTAATTACCGTTTTTCACATATACGAATATCCAAAGGTCGGATCTTCGCCCATGACCACACAAAGCCTCTGGGACAGTCATATGATCATCATAACAAATTTACAAGTTCATCCAACGGTCATAAATCCACAGATCACAAATCTAACGATCGAAATCGATCGAAATCACAAAATTCATAACTAATTCATACGATATCCGAAAAATGCGTATAATACGCCGAAATGATCGTATCGAAACATAGAATCATAAAATGGACAGAAACCAATTTTAGTCCTCCGGAGGTGGCCGGAAAAGGCCGCCGGAGTTAGGGACAGAGCCGCCACCGACCACCACCAATGGTGTCGGGGCCAAGCTTGTCCCCTTCGTTTCATCATTCTGAGCAACTTTCATAACTAGCACAAGACCTAAAAATGACGGGAAGGCATCGAAATTACCGATTTACAGTCGGCGGCCGGAACATATGCAGAAACCGGTGAGCTTGAAAACCGACGTGAAAACTGCAACCTCAGGCCCCGATCCCTTCTGGAAACTTGTTCAGAACTTCCTTGCGAACTCAAGAAGCCAAGAATCACAAGAAACGATCGTGTATAGCTCGAGATATCTTGATCGAAAATTTCGGTATTTCGATCCGTTCGGGTCGAGCTCCGACGAACGTGAAAACGTTCGACCCAGTTCCGGTCCTTCTTGGTGCTTGTAGAGGAAGTTGAGGTGAGCTCAATGAGACAAGAATCAAGTGAAATGATGGAGTGTAGCTCGAGATATCGAGATCGAACCGAAAATGGTCGTTTTCGGTTCGGGCTGTGCCGCCGCCGCCACGGGCCGCGCCGCCTTGTGAAACTACCTCCGGGAGCTAGAGCAGCTCGAGATGAACGCCTGGGACTTGGTTTGAGGTCGAGAGGTGGTCTGTGGAGGGAGAACAATAAAGGAGAACTTTCCTCCCCTTTTCGGTCGAGTGCGTATGTGAGAGAGAGAGAGAAACCAGTTTTTTTCCATAACAGGAAGAAGAAGAAGAAAGAAGAAGAAAAAGAAAAAAGAGGAACCGGTAGGGAAAAAAATTAGGGTTTCCAAATTTTTTTTCTATATATACATGTTTCGGAAAACTTCGAAATTCGATAACTAATTCAGAAAAAATCCGATCTTCGTGTTCCGCACGTGTACGGACTCGTATCGACGAGCTCTACAACTTTCATGAAGGAAGTTTCTCCAAATTTCGTACGTAGAAAAAGTCGATTTCTCAAACCGAGTATTTCGAGCTTTTCGTTAAAATAAACGTTTCGAAACTTTGATAATTGTAAAAATGAATGATTATCGAACATATATCGTGAAATCGCATAATAATCATTCGATACAATCACTCGAATTTAAAATGGAAATTGCGGGTATTACAATCTACCCCCTTTAAAGGAATTTCGTCCCAAAATTCAAGTACCCAATTCCCCAAAAAGCTGTGGATACCTCGTCCTCATGTCAGATTCTAACTCCCATGATGCATCACCCTCATCATGATGACTCCACAACACCTTCACGAGATCCACCTCTTTCCTACGAAGTTTCTTTGTAGACCTATCCAAGATACGAACAGGTTCAACCACAAACGTCACATCCGGGTTCACTTCAATCGTACCGTGGTCAATCACGTGAGACTCGTCTCGAACATACTTCCTGAGCAGAGACACATGGAAGACGTTGTGCACACCCGACATGCTAACAGGTAAAGCAAGACGATATGCCAAGTTACCAACCCTTTCTAGAATCTCAAAGGGTCCAACATACCTCGGTGCGAGTTTCCCCTTCTTGCCAAATCTCACCACACCTTTCATAGGTGAGACTTTCAAGAACACATGATCACCTGTCTCAAACTCCAACGGTCTCCTCTTCAAGTCAGCATAACTCTTCTGTCTACTCTGAGCGGTTCGGATTCTGTCCCGAATAGTAGTGACCTTCTCTGTAGTCTCTTGTACAATCTCAGGTCCGATGAGCCCTTTATCCCCTGCTTCCGCCCAACAGATAGGAGTTCTACATGGCCTACCATAAAGAGCCTCATATGGAGCCATACCGATACTAGAGTGATAGCTGTTGTTGTAGGCAAACTCTACCAATGGCAGATGATCTGCCCAACTACCCTTAAAATCCAGAACACAAGCTCTGAGCATGTCCTCCATCACCTGATTCACTCTCTCGGTCTGTCCATCTGTTTGTGGGTGAAATGCAGTGCTCATAGCAAGAGACGTACCAAATGCCTTATGGAACCTACGCCAGAATTCTGAAGTGAAACGAGCATCACGATCAGATACAATCGTCACAGGCACTCCATGAAGCCTCACTATCTCGTTCACATATAACTTACACAATGCATCACCTGTGTACGTTTTTGCCACCGGAAGGAAGTGTGCTGATTTAGTCAACCGGTCAACAATCACCCAAATCGAGTCATAACTTTGCCTGGATCTGGGCAATCCAGTCACAAAGTCCATAGAGATGTCTTCCCATTTCCAAACAGGAATCGATAAGGGGTTCAGCATTCCTGCTGGTCTCTGATGCTCTGCCTTCACCTGTTGACAGGTAAGACACTTCGACACGTGTTCCGCCACATCCCTCTTCATACCATACCACGAAAACTACCTCCTGGATGTATAGTATATCGAGACCTATGTGCTTCCCGCATGATCTCCTCCCTGAGGTTATCAACACTCGGTACATACAATCTCCCTCGAAATCTCAACCCTCCATCAGCCCCAATCATCCACTCAGAAGGACCCTCCACATCCGGGTCAGCAGTCATCTCAGCAATCCTCGCCTGAGCAAACTCATCAAGTGTCTGACCCTGAATGATCCTGGAGATCAAGGTGGGCTGTAAGGTGATACTACCGAGAAAGATTCTCTGTCCTGCTCCTGCGGGCATAAGGTCAAACTCAGATGCAGCTTCCAACATGCGCCACTCCCGCACCATAATCGATGTCATGATTACCCGCGGTTTCCTACTCAAAGCATCCGCCACTACATTCGCCTTTCCGGGATGATACTCCAAGGTGAAATCATAGTCCTTAATGAGCTCCATCCATCTCCTCTGCCTCATGTTCAATTCCTTCTGGGAGAATAGATACTTCAAACTCTTGTGATCAGAAAAGAGTTCAAATTTCTCACCATAAAGATAGTGCCTCCAAATCTTCAAGGCAAACACCACAGCTGCTAGCTCTAGATCATGAGTAGGGTAATTCCGCTCATGTACTTTCAACTGTCTAGAACCATAAGCAACAACACTACCATTCTGCATCAACACACACCCCAAACCCTGATGAGATGCATCGCTATAAATGACTAATCCACCACCACTAGTAGGAATAGTCAACACCGGAGCTGTAGTCAATCTAGTCTTCAGCTCAATGAAAGCCTTCTCACACTTGTCCGACCATACGAACTGAGTGTCTTTCCTGGTCAATTTGGTCAAAGCCGAGGCAATACCAGAAAACCCTTCAATGAAGCGCCTGTAATAACCGGCCAATCCAAGGAAGCTACGGATTTCTGTAACCGTAGTAGGGCGACTCCAACTCATCACTGCTTCAACCTTCGAAGGATCCACAGAAACTCCATCCTTCGAGACCACATGACCAAGGAACTTGACTTCACTCTGCCAGAAGTCGCACTTCTCGAACTTGGCAAATAGTTTCTGCTCTCTCAATGTCTGCAGCACTATCCGCAGATGCCTCTCATGCTCAGCTGACGACCTTGAATAAATCAAGATGTCGTCAACGAACACTACCACAAACTGATCCAAGTAAGGACTGAATGTACGGTTCATCAAGTCCATAAATGCTGCGGGGGCATTCGTGAGACCAAAAGGCATGATAAGAAACTCAAAATGTCCATACCTGGTCCTGAACGCCGTCTTTGGAATATCTTCCTCCTTCACCCTCAACTAGTGATACCCAGACCTCAAGTCAATCTTCGAGAATACAGTAGCTTCTCTAAGCTGATCGAACAAGTCATCAATCCTAGGTAAAGGGTACCTATTCTTGATGGTCACCTTGTTCAACTGTCGATAATCCACATATAGACGAAGTGAACTATCCTTCTTCTTCACAAACAACACGGGTGCGCCCCAAGGAGACACACTTGCCTGAATGAACCCTTGTGCAAGTAAGCCCTCAATCTGAACCTTCAACTCCTGAAGTTCAGCTGGAGCCATTCGATAGGGTGCTTTCGACACAGGTGAAGTACCTGGTATCACATCAATGGAGAAGTCCATTACCCTTTTCGGAGGTAACCCAGGGATCTCCTGAAACACATCTTCATACTCTGAAACTACAGGAATCCCTGTAATCTTTGAAGTACTACTCCCTGATTCAATATGGGCCAAAATCCCTATCCTCATGGTGATGTCAGACTTCAGACAACGGTAATGAAACACCGGTTGTCCCGGAACATGGAAGGACACAATCATCCTAAAGCAATCAATAACGGCATGGTTCGGGCTCAACCAATCCATACCCAAAATCACATCATACGTGTGATCTGGAATCACAATCAAAGATGCAGAGAACTCTCTGCCACCAATCCCAATAGGGCAATCATCACAAAGCATGCTAAGCTCAAAAGACACACCGAGAGGTGATGTAACACACAATGATCTAGTCAGAGGCATAGCAATCAAACCCAAAACATCCACAACCGAACTAGATATGAAAGAGTGTGAGGTTCCCGTATCAAACAGTACTCTAGCAAGAAAGTGATAAACAGATAAGGTACCTTCCACTCCGGTGCCTGCCTGACCGATGGCAAAGACCCTAGCATGAGCAGGTGGTAACTGCCTCTGCTGGTTACCCTGCACTCTACCCTGAATCCGAGGACACTCCCTAGCCTGATGCCCTGCCTGTCCATAACTGTAGCATAACCTACCCCGTGGCTTAGTGCACGCACGAGAGATGTGGCCCGGCTCGCCACAGTTAAAGCACTTCACTGGAGCTGCTGGTGCTATCTGCCTGATAGGCATAGCCTGAACAGGAGGAGCTACTGCTGCCCTAGCTGGAGCCTGATGCTGAAACTGAGTTCTCTGTCTCTTCCAGAACCCACCCCTGAAGTCTCTAGCTCTACTGCTCCCTGCTATGGCCTTTCCCTTGCCCTGGAAGTCTCTCTCAGCAGACTCCTTCTCTCTACGAATCAGGTTCTGCTACTCAATGATCTGTGCCTTAGCCAAGATCTCTCTCTTGGTCTTCAGCTCCAAGATGGCTACATCACGCTCAATCGAATGACTCAACCCTCTCTGAAACTTCTTGGCCAAGTCCTCATCCTCCATCTGCCTCACATACTTGTACAATCTGGAGAACTCCGCATCATACTCAATTACGGTCATCTTCCCCTGTACAAGTGCAAGGAACTCTCGCTCCAACCTCTCCTTCACTGCTGGTGGAAAGTACTTCTCCCTGAACAGCCTCTCAAAGCCGTCCCATGTCAAGGTAGACACCTCAATGCTCCTCTGAGTGACGTTCCACCACACCCTAGCCTCATCCTTCAGCATGAAAGCGGCTAGCTTCCTCTTATCTGTCTCAGTGCAATCAAGCAGATCGAAATAAGTCTGCAAATCCTCTATCCAACGATCCGCCACCATATAATCTGTGCCTCCTCCAAACTTGGTTGCTCCCAAGCGAGTAATTTCCCTTGCTAGCATCAGCAAGCGAGCAGGATTATCAACCACAGCTACAGGAGGAATAGGCTGATCCTCATAAGGTGCATCTTCCTCCGACTCGAATACTTCTTCGACTGGAGGGGCCCTACCCCTTCCTCGGCCTCTACCCCTGCCACGAGGTCTACCTCTACCCCGACCTCTGGCCTCATTTCCCTCAATCTCCATTACCTAATAAGCATGATATACTTGATTAATACACGCATAACACTTAAACAAAGCATAAGTCAAATGCAAGTCCATATTAACCAAGTACTGATCATACATAACGATACTTAAATTTCCTAGCCAACCTAACGCACTCACATACCCAATGACATTGTCAATACCGAAGAGCACACGATGGGGATCCGCTGCAGACGGGCCATCACTCGGTAAGTATTGACATATCACCAAATATGTACCTTACGCTCTGATACCAAACTGTCACGCCCCGAATTTTACAATAACAATTCAAAATCCGAAACATGAAAATACTACAACACAAAATAATCATCCTGAAAATTTTTCTTTTCTTAACATACTCACCACACAAAATAAAATCAAACCGAATTTAGTCTCGGTTAATTATTACAACTCAAATCCAAAATGTAATGTAAAGCTCTAAATGAGCATACACACACATCACGACTAAATAAATAACATGACTGCTGTAACACCTAAGCAGCTCGGTCACCTCCCTGGTTATCCTGACCTGCAGGAATATCCGCTACACCATTGAATAGTGTACCGGGATTGCAACAATACAAAACCCGGTAAGCTTATGAAAGCTCGTATGAGTAAAAGAAGGAACTGTTACTTAATTTAATCTCATTTATTCCCACACACAGCAACACTCAATAATTTCCACATATGCAAATAATAACAATCTCAATCAACACCAACTCAATATATCAAGACAACCCAACTCACAACTTTCACCACAACTCTCATCATCGTATTTATAAAAATACGGTACTTGACAGACTAGAGCTCTAACTGAATCGTAGCCCGTCACCTGGCCTAGGTTATGGCATCCGACATAATTATCAATTATTGTATTTCATCAATATGTATTCCTATATACATATTTAGAACGTCCAATAATTCCACATACTCAACCAATCGTATCCCATCATCCACACTAGGATTAGAGCGTCCGATTACCCACACCAGTTATTACGTTGACCGTAGACCCATAAATGAACACAACATATAATATCACATACTGAAATCAACCCAACCAAGATACATCATATTATTATGGAATTACACAATTGTAATATAATCAACTCATCAATTCTACTCAATCATGTCATCACACAACAATCCATTCATCAATATATATTTTCCACGTAAATATATATATACGTAATCATCCACTCAGGAATGACCACTAATACCATCTATAATTCACACAAGAAAATTATGAAATTCATTTGTATAGTTAAAATTCATTTTACTTACCTATGGACCGTGGTGATTCAAGTCCATGAAATTTTAAAACAAATATTTAATCCGCAAATATTTTTTCCACACAATTACCAAAATAAACAAATTAAAATGCTCGGTTCGTAATATGAACCACGTGAGTTTTACTCACCTCGAAACTCCCGCTGCGTCTTCAATATAATTATAATTTATAATTAACGCCGAATAGCCCACTCAAATAAATCCGTTAATCACCTAATCAAATGTGATTCGAATTTAGCCAACAATTTCAACACATAATTTAACTACTAATTAACGGCCAGATTCTAATTTACATTAAAATCCGACGAGCGGTTTCTCACGAATCGCTCCCCTAATTACCGTTTTTCACATATACGAATATCCAAAGGTCGGATCTTCGCCCATGACCACACAAAGCCTCTGGGACAGTCATATGATCATCATAACAAATTTACAAGTTCATCCAACGGTCATAAATCCACAGATCACAAATCTAACGATCGAAATCGATCGAAATCACAAAATTCATAACTAATTCATACGATATCCAAAAAATGCGTATAATACGCCGAAATGATCGTATCGAAACATAGAATCATAAAATGGACAGAAACCAAATTTTAGACCTCCGGAGGTGGCCGGAAATGGCCGCCGGAGTTAGGGACAGAGCCGCCACCGACCACCACCAATGGTGTCGGGGCCAAGCTTGTCCCTTTCGTTTCATCATTCTGAGCAACTTTCATAACTAGCACAAGACCTAAAAATGACGGGAAGGCATCGAAATTACCGATTTACAGTCGGCGGTCGGAACATATGCAGAAACCGGTGAGCTTGAAAACCGACGTGAAAACTGCAACCTCAGGCCCCGATCCCTTCTGGAAACTTGTTCAGAACTTCCTTGCGAACTCAAGAAGCCAAGAATCACCAGAAACGATCGTGTATAGCTCGAGATATCTTGATCGAAAGTTTCGGTATTTCGATCCGTTCGGGTCGAGCTCCGACGAACGTGAAAACGTTCGACCTAGTTCCGGTCCTTCTTGGTGCTTGTAGAGGAAGTTGAGGCGAGCTCAATGAGACAAGAATCAAGTGAAATGATGGAGTGTAGCTCGAGATATCGAGATCGAACAGAAAATGGCCGTTTTCGGTTCAGGTTGTGCCGCCGCCGCCACGGGCCGCGCTGCCTTGTGAAACTGCCTCCGGGAGCTAGAGCAGCTCGAGACGAATGCCTGGGACTTGGTTTGAGGTCAAGAGGTGGTCTGTGGAGGGAGAACAATTAAGGAGAAGTTTCTCCCCTTTTTCGGTCGAGAGCGTCGGTGAGAGAGAGAAACCGGTAGGGAAAAGAAAGAAGAAGAAAAAGAAGAAAAAGAAAAAAGAGGAACCGGTAGGGAAAAATTTAGGGTTTCCAAAAATTTTTCTATATATACATGTTTCGGAAAACTTCGAAATTCGATAACTAATTCAGAAAAAATCCGATCTTCGTGTTCCACACGTGTACGGACTCGTATCGACGAGCTCTACAACTTTCATGAAGGAAGTTTCTCCAAATTTCGTACGTAGAAAAAGTCGATTTCTCAAACCGAGTATTTCGAGCTTTTCATTAAAATAAACGTTTCGAAACTTCGATAATTGTAAAAATGAATGATTATCGAACATAAATCGTGAAATTGCATAATAATCATTCGATACAATCACTCGAATTTAAAATGGAAATTGCGGGTATTACACATAACTTGCAGCCCATAAGGCCAATTTTAAGAGTAACGGCTCGTTTGCAGAAAATGAAAGGGCCCATCAAGTTCTAATTAATTACAACAATTGCCACAACCTTCACTTTAGATTTCTCCCAAAATCAAACCCATCAAATCCATTTCTCCCAAATCAAAACCCTCTCTTCGATTTCGGTGAAACTAGGAGGCAAAGCAAGACGGCGAAGTTAGTGCATGTCGAAGCAAAGCAGTGAAGCTAAAGTTTGGGTCCCGGCATACAAATCCATCGTTGTGCAAGGCGGCAAAACCGGAAATTGCTCCCGATCTACAAATTTTCCGTCTAGTAAGGCAGCGAAGTTAGGGTTTGGTCCCAATGTTGGGTGCATCACGAGTATGAAAATATGTGTAAATTTATGGATGATGTGCCCTACTCCAAGTATAGGAGGTCAAGTTTTAGTAAAGGGAAAGTGAGAGTATCGTACCCAAGGGATTGAGTAACTCTACTAGATCACCATGAAAAGAAACCTAGAAAAATACATGCGACTCTATCTTTTTACAAATTAATAGTTTCGGCCATTTTGAAACCAAAACTATCAATAATGATATTTACAATGGTAAAGTGGTGAATCGGCTTGGTTGATTTTATTTATTTATTTATAAAATAAATTAAGTTGCACAAAAATAAATTAAGCTAATAAAAATAAAATAAAATAGAGACTTTGATTAATGAGATAAATAGGTTGTAAGGCATCACACATAACCTCATTTGTGCCAAATCTAAGTAACCAAATCTAACATGCTTATGTCAAGATGGAATCCCCCTCGGTTCTCTTGATTATCGAGTAACCAAGAAACAATTATACTATGTATTTAAGGTACACCTCAATTATCGGACATATATAACTCCCCTACAAACCTTTTAGTTTCTACCTATTCCTTGATTATCGGACATAAGTAGACCTATGTAAATGCAAGCTAAGATCACTTGATTATCGGATACCTAAGCCACATCCATATGATAAGCTCAATTGTAAGGACACAAACAACCTTATTTGATTATCACAAGATTACCACTTCTACATTTGAAACATGCTTTAGTTTACTAAGTTTGTCAAGTCTAGCATACTTCCATGAAATTATCAATACTTACTAACCTTAGGTGACAACTCTAAGATGCATAAATGATGATCAATTAAACTAGCAATGTAGAAATTCATGGCATAATTCATATTAAATTTAACTACATAGTTTGTACACAAATTTAAGTAGGGCTAAACCCTAGCCCCAAATTTATTCTACTCAGACATCATGGAAATATACATAAAAGCCTTAAAAGAGTAATACATCATAAAAACAAAGAGAAGATGGTGAGAAAAGTCACAATACCCATAGATTTGGTGTGTCAATACCAAACCAAGATGAATCAATCCCCCCACAAACTTTTTAGATGCAAACCAATAGGATGTGATGCTTCAAAGTATAGTATTTTCGGTTTCCTCAAACCCAAAACACTATACAAATCTATAAACACAAACAGAAGATGAAGAATAAGGCTTATGAATCTATCCACAAGTGTGATTGATCAAAAGGTATAGAATCTCCAGTTTTGATTATCAACCAAAGATGCTATACCTCTCTCTCTACACAAAAGCTAAACAAAACTACCTAAACTACCTAAGAGATGAAGAACTAAGAATAGTGGAGAGGAAATGGAGAGAGGAAGAAGATGAAATGGATGAAGGAAGAATGAAAAACATCCAAAGAGAGGAGAGGGTCTATATATAGGCCAAAAGTGATGAATGGAGGGTGGAGATCAAAGGAAATGAAGGGCTAGATGTGGTTGACAAATGTGTAAGCACGAAATGTGGATCTAATCTTTAACTCCACATGGAAGTGACCTATAAAGCCCATAGATATTTTGATGAATGGAAAAAGTAAGGGTAGAAGGGTTATTGTATAAAGAAACAATATAATAAATGGGAGACAAATGTGTAAGGTGTAAGAATGTGACCACTTATCATCTTTCAAATTTTGAATTTCAAAATAATCTAGACTTAAATGTTCCCACCTAAAGTCTCCAACCCTAGTCAGCTCTTCCTTATCCTTCACACATATTTTCGGCCGGCCAACTAGGCCTAAAATGTTTGGAATCCTGCGTTGACCACCGTTGATCCATTTTTTATCCGTTTACGCACTTTCTTCTCCTATCTTCCTTCAATTGAATCTCTACCGAGAATTCAGAATTTGCCTTTGACTTTTTCATACCAAATGTTCCTCCATGATTGTAGATTATCCTGGTAAAATTTCAGAGCTTCGTTCACCATGGTTTGGCCGGAAATGCAGCTGGAATCCAAAGAGGTCCTGTTTTACAGTTTTCATCTTTTAGTCAGAAATTTGGACCGATCTTTTTAAGACCTTTCATTCCAAACTGGCTCTTGCACTCTTCATACGAAATGATCCTTAGGATGTCAAGAATGGATCTGGAAAGTTTCAACTCATTTGGAGTTCATTTAGTCAGTCTGCCGCTCCTCCTTCCTTGACTACCTCGGTTTCTCTTAGCCGGAGTAGGAAAATGTGCTAAAGTTGAGTTTTTAGTGCATTTCCAAGCTTTTCCATTATTTCCTAGCATGATAAAGAAAACATAATAAATATTTATAAATTAATTGTTTTTAGTGCATTTCCAAGCTTTTCCATTATTTCCTAGCATGATAAAGAAAACATAATAAATATTTATAAATTAATACAAAGGTTAAGCAAGTGCAAGATTATGGACCAAACACCCAACCTACAAATCTACCGTTGAGCAAGGTGGTGAAGCTAGAGCTTGCTCCCGATCTGCAAATTTTCTGTCTAGTATGGCAGCGAAGTTAGGGTTTGATCTCTACCTACAAATCTACCGTCGAGCAAGGCGATTAAGCTAGGGATTGCTCCCAGTCTACAAATCCATTATCAAGCAAAGAGGTCAGCATTATTTGAGATCAATAGCTTTAGTATCTGAGGGTCAGCAGCTTTAGTTTATGAAATTTGTTTGTCATGATGAAAATTGATGAGTTCTGTGATTAAGAATAGTAAAAGAATAAATTTTATGAGCTTATTGAAAGTCACCAGCATTAAAATGCTGTAATATGTGCAATCTAGGATTTCATGGACCCTCTAAATATTGTAGCTTTAGTTTCTAAGGGTCAGCAACTTTAGCTTAATGATTTCATTAACCTTATGTTTATTGCAAGCTCATTATTATGTTTATTTCTGAGGGTCAGTAGCTATAGTTGATTTCATTTGTACGTATGTGTAACTCTATGTGTATTACTGATAGGACTCGCCTCAGATTTCACCTTAAAATTCAAAGTGGCCCCGAGGGGCCTATCTTAGAAGAAATTTTACCAAAAATTTAGCGGAACTTCTTCTAAAATTGGACTACCCAAAACCTATAAAAAGATATTTAAACTTCTAAAGCATCCAACCTTATTCTCCTGGAGCCACCCTGCTCCCCAAATCACAACATCTTTCAATTCACATTACACAAATCTCAAATTAAAACATTAATTCTACGGTTATCAGAGCGATTTTAAAACATGCGTAATGGAATAAAAAGTAAAGAGGGTAAAAGATCGATAAATCCTACAATGCGGAAGCAGTAACAACTATGCCTTAGCTCCATGTACACCCGACCTCAACTAATCTAGCCTATAAACTAGACATTTGAAACCGAAGAGCCTAGGGGAAAAGTATTTAAAAAAGCGTTAGTGTGAGTGGACAAAAAAATAAATAAATAAGATAATTTAAATAAAGCAAAGCTTTAATACTTTCCCACGTTTTTTTCTTTAAAAATGCGATACATGCCACAATGATAAAACATTTAACTTTAAATTCGAGAATCTCGTAAAAACAAGCCAGCCTCGCTAGTTAAGTACAATCGAACTAGCCCCGCTAGTCAAAAATAACAGTGTGTAAGTAGGGGAAGTTGATAGCCAAACGAATGAGCCTCCCAGGCTCAGGTGATAACCTCTCAGGCTAAAGTACTCCCATACTCCCTTATATACCCTTTCACCACTAAGTGTAGCGATTAGGATACTGGGCTTCAGCATTACTATCACAAAAACAGTAACCAGCGCTACAAAAGCGGACGGGCTTCAGTGTTCCCATCACATCGCCAGAAAGGCGGACTTAATGCTAGCATGACAAAAATCACCCCAAAGTATGGCACAAGAAAACATATTCAAAAATCCAGTAAATCTATAAATACATAAGGCTTCCGCATCTCTCGTCAATGAATTTCCAACGACGTGTCCCACACGCCAAATCTCAAGTTCAAAATAAATAGGCGAGGAACAATAATAAATATTATTCCATAAAAAAAAACATCTCATTTCCGATAATATTCTAGAATTCTCAAGAGGTAATGACCAAACAACCATGCGCAAAGGCACTACTGATTTATACCACGCGGACCATTAATTAACATAGTGCGCTAGAATAGACATCAAAGTTTGATAAAAATTACAAAATTCACCACTGAACGTTCAAATGACTTCTGCAACCAAAAACATTCTTGGGTAATAAAATTTCAAAACAATATCTTAATGCTTTTGCCAAATCATTTTTCATTCTCATTTCTTTCAAAACCAAACCTAATATTGTAGATCATTTGATATGATAAAAAAAAAAGTCCACCAATAGCAAATGCATCTTCTGACCCTCAGTAGCATATAAATCTACTGACCCTCAGTAGCAAATAAATCTATTGACCCTCAGTAGTAATACATATACTGACTCACAATAACAAATATATTTTCTCTATAGACCCTTAGCAATAGAACAAATATCTCTTCGGTCTTCAATAACACAATAGATATTAATACTGACCGTCAATAGCAAATTTATTGAGATTAGTAAATAATACATACTTGCATCCTCAAAAATACAACATGAAATCTTTCATTGTCCTATGGAAGACACCCACAATAAGTGAAATAAGCATCTTAATAACAAAGAAGAAGAGAGATTCACTATTGCTACTGATCTTCAGTAACAAACAGTTATCGAAATCATACTCCATAAAAAATTGAGTTCATAATGTGTGAATGGATTTAAAATGAGTTTGCTGTTAATATCTATTCAATACAATTAACTAATCTAAAACATATATACCATGAAAATACAAGTGCAGGATTGTATTGCTTCATGAGTTGACGACCAAAGCAACTGTGAACGTTGGTCGTACATCGCAACAGTAATAAAAAATGCTAGAGCTTGGCCGACAGGAGTTGCAATCGGAAAGATTGGGTTTTTGAATTCCTCAGCGATATGGGATCTTTAATTCTCTCTCTTTCAATCTGAAATCGATTCTGATTGAATAGAAATCGAATCGTTCAAGTGAATTAGAATTTACCTTAACGATCATTCACTTTCTCTGTTGATCTTCATCTGATCACTCTCTCTCTCTCTCTCTCTCTCTCTAAGTGAAGCAGATGCTAGAGATCTAAGTGAAGTAAAAGATAGAAATGAGTGAAGTAGATGACAGATCTGAGCGAAGTAAGTGATAGATATGAGCGAAGCATATTGTTAATTAATTAGAGGGGTGTTTCTGACCATTGTTATCTTACAAAAAATTATAAAAAAGAAGAAAATGTTCCGCATGGACTTTTAGAGTCCGCTTGGGCCATATGGCCACTTTGCAAGGGAATCAAGATTTTAGGCTTTGGGCATGGTAAAAAATTGCATGGAATTGTAGTTAATGGTAATTTACTAAATTAGCAAAGTCGATGAATAACATATAATAGTAAATACTAGAAATCACATTGGAAAATAATTCATCGGAAATCACATAAAACATAATTTCAAATAATAAACAAAATAAATCATTATCTCCGTAAATCAAAATCAAATTCCTAAAATAAATTATAAATCCAAACCCGAGCATACTAAATTCATATCTGAAATGCATATGGAAAAACAATGTCAAAATTATAATCCAAAGCAAGATATTATGCTCGATAAATAAAATGATAAATAAATCAATCTTTATTTCGGGAAGATAATTGCATGCATCATTATTTAAAATAAAAGTCCACTCATAGTACTATTTTGGCGACCACGCAAAGGATTTCTTCATTCAGCTGTAGCTCGGTACGTCGCCCTGTAAATAATTATATTCCGTGAATAACAATTCGACAATTAAATACGATTCGAAAATCAATCCTCTTAAGTCAACATGAACTAGATCTTTGTTAAAACCCCATTTTGCAATACTCTGTCCAAATTATCCACCCAATGAACCACAGATGAAGTTGCTAAAGCAGGGAATCGAAATTGTATCCTTTGTACTGACTTTCCCCATATGTGTTCTCTAAGCAACACCTATCGAAAAAAGAAAAGTAGGGTTCTCACCACCCAAAAGTCAAGTAGTTTCCTCCATTGAATGCCCCTTAATATATATTCGTAGGGCTGCTGTAATCATGGCCATCAAGTATGGTGTTACAAAACCCCATGAGAGATAGCAATAGACAGTAAACAATGCCCGTTTCATAGTATCCAATTAACCTTTCCACTACTAATGTTTGCACTCCTTGAGTATATCTAATACCTACATAAAAAGTCAAAATATTTACTTGAGCCAAATTTTTAAGGTATTAAGTTTGTTATTTTGGTATTTGAATAATTGTGCATCACAAACCTTGAGAAACTAAGATCACTTGCAAGCGTTTAGGGAAAAGACCCCAACAATATTTACCAACCAGAACAGCCTATTTCGATGGAGCACTAGTATATCAGTCCAATTCCAGTATGAAGAATCAACCCAGCACCGTGCCTCCCTCCTTTGTCGCCCGCTACTGCAAGTTTCAATTTCAAGCATATCCAATCTCCAATAGAGTTGGGCCCAGAAATAGCAAGACCCTTTATCAGTCCCCTGTTTTCTGAAGTTTTACTCCAGAGCAACCTGCATTCCTTTGGCAAAGAGGCGGCCCGGTCTGCTTTGTTGATCCGATGGTTTTCGGGAGGACTTATGTTTCCAGCCTCCTCTGTCCCAGCGATGTTTTAGTTAGCCCGTTGCAACAGTCCCAGTGAAGATGTAATCGGAGATGGATGCAAGCAGTTGTTCTCTCCTTTCTTAGCCCTCTTCTCCACCGCAACTTGGTTGTCAGTAGGGTTGTTCTCGACAGGTTCTTCCCCCCTCTCGGGTTCGGGCTCCGGTGGTGGTTGCAGACAATAATCTTTTGCATGCAATTAATTACTTTCAATCTTCCGCGTGCAATTAATTACTTTCTTAATATTATTTTTAAACAAAAATAGTCTTTCCAAGCGCTTTGTGGCAGGTGAGCTCTCAGCTTGGTGGCAGACAGGAATCTTCGGCGTGCGATGGTAACTCCCAAGATATTCTTCTGACGGCCCATACACCGTTCTTGTCGGCCATTCTTCATGGAGGCAAACATCCCTAAAACACAAAAGTCCTCCTACGCAGCAGCTCTGACTGAGGTTTCTGCAATCTCCTTTGCCATCGCTGACTTGCCTTCGCCTTTTTTAGAAGATGGTTTGATTTCTATTCACATCTCCGAGGAACCATTTCTTCGCGGTCTTAAGAGATGTAAAACCAACTTGATTGGTTGAGTTACTTCTCCTGTCAAGACCCCAGACCTTGTACAACAATTGAAGCTACTATGGTCGGGCTTAGATCTCTGGACTGTGGTACCTCTAGGTAGGGGTTTTTTCATGATCCAATTCAAAAACTTAGTTGATATGCAACGCGTCTGGTCGTCGGGGATTAAATGGTCACCTGAGTTCTCGCCATCTACATACAGAAATACCTTTGCACAGGTCTGGGTGCGCTTTTGGGATTTAGAGTTTGCCTATTGGGATCAACAAACTCTTTTTGAAATTGCATCTGGTATTGGTACGCCCTTTAAACTTGACCCCCATACCAAGAACCGCACCGTGGGCTTGTTTGCCAGAATTCTAGTGGATGTAGACTTCTCATAACCTCTTCATGACAAGCTTAGAATTACTAGGGCCAATGGTGAGGTTGTGGTGATTGGAGTCGAGTATGAGTCTGAACCTAATATCTGCACCAGGTGTGGGATAGTTGGCCATGTCGCTGGTACTTGTCGTTCTAAGGCTTCGGAAGACACTGTGGTTGCTATCCCAAACGAGCGGGGAAGATCAATAGAGCGTTCTAATATGAAGCAAAGGAGGAATAATCGATCACGCAAGTCACAGCACCATTCAAAGCAACGAGGTGCAATTAGGAGATTAGTTAGAGAACCTGATGATGTTACGCCACCGCTGGTAACCACAGCAGCAAATTTAAGGCACGACGTTGAAGATATGATGGCTTCATCTGTATTGAATAATGTCGAGATTATCACAGCAGCTCCAATTATCACTGCAGTTTCAACTTTCACAGCTAATCCAGTCATGGATGAACTGGTGATGGCTGCTGTGCCTGTGCAATAATCAGATTCAAGCAATAGCGTCCCGCCTGGTTTTACTCGGATGGAAACAGAATTTGATCTCCAACCTGCTAGCTCTACATTGACTCTTGTGGTTTCTTCAGTTGCTCCACTGATTATTATGGCCGACTATAATCAAAGTGACTTTTATATGGGAGTTAGAACTGACCTTTTGGAGGAAGGTGAATTCACACCGGTTCTACATAAGAAGTCGAAGAAATTGCTGAAGCAAAATGAGAAAGCAAAAATGAAAATAATCTCTCGCAAACCTGCAGGACGTGCTCTCCTTCGTAAGGGAGCTAGTCTCAAGCGTTTCTAATGAGAATTCTCTACTGGAATGTACGTGGCATCGGCAACGATGACTCTCAGCGTGCCCTTGCTAATATGGTACGATCACAGAAAGCCCTTATTGTTTGTATTTCAGAGCCCTTTGTTAACTTTGCATCTATTCCTTTCTTTTTTTGGAGGCCCTTGTGCCTTAAACTTGTAACTACTAATAACCGGGGATTCCAAGCCTCTAACATGTGGTTTTTGTGTCAGAAAGCTTTGAGCACACGGGTTATTTTGAACTTAGATCAACATATTACTGTCTCCTATTCCTATGAGGGACTTCCTTGTATCATTACGTCAGTTTATGCTAAAACTTCAGTTGGGGGTCGACGTCAGTTATGGCAGGAGCTAAACTACATTCACACTTTACATGGTCAGTGCCTATGGGTTGTCCTTGGTGATTTTAACTGTGTCTTGGGTGCCCATGAAAAATGTGGGGGTCGTCCTCGAAACACAGTCTCTTGCCTTGAGTTTAGTCAGACGTGCACTTCCTGTGGCCTTATTGATATTCCTACACAAGGCCTAAGCTACACTTGGTCCAATAAATTTACAGAAGTAAGGTTAGATCGTGCACTTGGCAACCTCCAGTGGATGAATGCTTGGAACCTGATGGACTGTTGTACACTCACAAAAGCCACTTTTGACCACTGTCCCATTTTGGTATCTTGTTCAAAGTTAGGTTTTGTTCTGCGTCCTTCCTTCAAGTTCCAGACTATATGGCTGCAAAAGCCTAAATTTTTAGAGCTTATTCGGCTTTTTAGGGCTCTCTACAGTTCTTTGGCTATCCATAGTATATTCTGGCTTCCAAGTTGCGCTCTCTGAAATCCATGTTAAAATCATGGAGCAAGGATCAAGTAGGGGACGTGCATGTTTAGATGAATAATTCCCAGGCCGCTTTGGATGCAATTCAGTCAAAAATTTCTACACATGGTCGTAATGTGGAAAGGATTGCGGTAGAAACCGCAGCTCATACCAAGTATGTTTTGGACTTGTCTCGCCAAGCAACGTTGCTCCGGGACAAATCTAGAATCCGTTGGTTAAAGGATGGTGACAGGAACACTTCTTTTCTTCATAATATGATAAAGCTTCGCCGCCTTCATAATTCTATATCCTCCCTCTTAGTCGAAGGTGGAAGGCTCACAGATCAACCTGCCATTGCTGCCCATATACTATAGCATTTCCAAGAGGCTTTCACCTGTAATTCACGCATTATGAATACGAGCTTGGTTGAGGGAATCATCCCATCCTTAGTCACTGATGAGGAAAACGCATCCCTACTTGCTATTCCATCTCTAGAGGAAGTCTTTGAAGCTGTCAAGAACATGGATGGGAAGAGCGCTCCTAGTCCAGATGGATTCGGAGGGGATTTCTTCACATTTTGTTGGCCAGTAGTCACAAATGAAGTTGTTAGGGCAACTCAAAGTTTCTTCCACAATGGGTTCATTATGCCTCACTTTAATTCGAATGTCCTTATCCTTATTCTAAAGGTACATGACTCAGAGAGCATCTCTGACTTCCGCCCTATTGCCCTTGCTAATTTTGTTTTCAAAATCATCACAAGGATTGTTGCAGATAGACTTGGTCCCATAGCTTCACGGATTATCTACCCCAACCAGAGTGCATTTATCAGGGGGCGTTCCATCATTGAACCCATTGTTCTTACCTCTGAATGTATTAATTTGTTGGATCATAAATGCAAATATGGAAATGTGGCTATTAAGTTTGATGCTCGCAAAGCTTTTGACACCCTGGATTGGAACTTTTTGCTACGTGTCTTAAAAGCTTTCTGGTTCAATGCGAACTTCATGAGTTATATTCATGCCATCCTCAAATCAGCATATCTATCTGTTAATGTTAATGGGCAGGCTTGTGGCTATTTCACATGCTCCAGAGGGGTCAGACAAGGTGATCCTTTACCTCCTTTGCTTTTCTACCTTTCTAAGGAGGTGCTAAGCCTAGGGCTTTCCTCTCTTATCTCCACAAATAAAATTAAAAGTATTGCAGCGCCATTAGGCATCTCCCCTCCTTCTCATGTGCTCTTTGTAGATGATATTATGGTGTTCTTGCAAGGTAAATCTTCTCATCTGCGGAACCTGCTTTCTTTTATGGATGAGTATGCTTTGAATTCTGGCCAGGTTATAAATAAAGCGAAGTCTCATTTGTTCCTTGAGAAGCATGCTTTGTTGAGGTAACATAGAATTAGTCAGATTCTACGATTCATGTGGACAAACTTCCTTGCACTTATCTTGGAGTCCCAAGTTTTACTGGCCATCCGAAACCTGAGCACCTTGTTTCAATTATGGACAAAGTGCGATGTAAGCTAAACTCTTGGAAAGGTAGGCAATTATCCCAAGCAGGTAGACTACAGCTCATTTCCTCAGTGATTCATGGCATTTTGACATACAATTTTCAAGTTTATGAATGGCCCAAGGCCTTGCTAAAGAAAGTTCAAAGATGGATCAGGAACTTCTTTTGGAATGGGGACCCTCTCAAGGATGGCTCCACCCTTATCGCTTGGAACACAGTCTGTACCCCAAAAGAGCAGAGGGGATTAGACCTAAAAAATATTTTTACTTTGAATAGGGCCTTGCTTCTCAAAAGATGTTGGGATGTTGCCTCTTGTGCATCCACCTCTGCCAATTTTTTGCATGATCGGTTTGTAAAAATTGGTCTGCAACCATACTCTTATTATAAAAAAATCTTCAGTTTGGCTAGGTCTTAAGAAGCTTTGGCCAACGTTGTTGGAAGGAGTTCAGTGGCTAGTTGGTAATGGCAAATCTATTAGATTTTGGCGTGACAATTGGTTGGGGGAAACCCTTGCCACTTCATTCAATTATGTTCAGGAGGTCCAAGAGTTAATGAATGATAAAGTGTCTTGCTTCATTGCGAATGGCCAGAAAAACCTACCATCAAGCTTCTGTCGCACAAGCAATAACCCAGTCCATCCGCTCAATTGAGCTACTAGAGGAGCCCTCCCCAGATCAGGTTGTTTGGTTAGAAACGACATCAGGGTCATTAACATCCAGTGATGCTTACTACGCCTTAGATCCTCCTATGCCTGGCCCTTCATGGTTCAAGCACATTTGGCATGGTGCAATACAGCCTAGAAAGAGTGTCACTACTTGGAAAGTCTTGCAGGAAAAAATTCAAACAGATGATTTCCTTCAAAAACGGGGTACATGCCTATGTTCTAGATGCCTCCTCTGTGGGACAAATTCTGAAATCACATATGCATCTTTTTTAGACTTGTGAGATCGTCAGTTCATTCTGGCATTGGATCCATAATCTCTTCAGATTGCATTTTGCTCCAGGTGCGTCAGTCCATGATTTTTTTCCTTGATAATTTGCTATCCTCCCTTGATTATTCCTCCAGGTTGTTGTGGTACATAGCTGTCTGCAACCTTCTTTGGTGCATCTAGCAAGAAAGGAACAGAAAGTTTGATGGGGGAGCTTTTTGTCTATCAAGATTTAAGCAGTTTTTCATACTATCACTAAGGGAATCTGCAGGGTTGATTTTTGTCTCATCCTCCCTGGCATCCACAGCGGCTCCCATATTCGGCCTATTGGGTATCTCCCCCTTACGACCCATGACACCTCTTTTTATTCCAGTGACATGGACTCCCCCGCCAGAGAATTGGTTCAAAGCTAACTCAGATGGCTCTTTTTGTGATCCCAATCACACTGTCTTTGGTGGCATTTTTAGAAATAGTGATGCAGCTTTCTTAGGTGCCTTCTCTTGTAAAGCAATAGTGCCATGGGCCATTGACACTGAGTTATTGGCAGTAATGGAGGTTGTTTAGATGGCCCATGAACGTAACTGGTTTCCTCTATGGTTAGAGGCTGATTCAATGTTGGTTATGCATTATTTTAACAACCCATCCATGGTGCCTTGGCATCTTCGTACAAGATGGAAAAACTGTGTAGCTTCGACTAGCCAATTGCAAGTACACATATCCCATATTTATAGAGAGGGGAACCGTGTGGCTGACAAGCTGGCTAATTTTGGAGCCACAAATGATAGTCCAACTTGGTGGGATTCAATTCCGCCTTTCCTGCTTAGTGCTTTTAGTCATGACTATTCAGCCCAGACGGACTACAGGTTTCGCTAGTTGGTTCAGATCGTTAGTTTGGTTTCTCTTATTCACGATAGTTTTGATTCGGTTTTTCTTTTCCTGTGATCTTAATTGGTTTTTGAGACAGTGTTTACATGGGCTCCTATTAGGAGTTCCAACTTGTATTTTTCTTTTTTAGTTGCTTGCTCTCTTGTGTAAAAAGCTCGAGGTACATGTTGTTACGTCCCCCCCATTGCGTTTTTCTTTAATAATTAGAACCGGGCTTGGGGCTGAGCCTCCCAACTCGGCTGGGTTCCAAACCCCTTAAAAAAAAAAAAGATCACTTGCAAGCGGATGAGGAAAGACAGCAACTGGAGGTGATGTGATGAACCTCTTGTGAGCCCCCGGCAAGGATCAATAGCATCAACAATAATGCATACTCACTATAAATGGTTCTGAACTTCGGTGAAAGCCATGATCCGCCAAGATCAATGCACCTATGCCTACTGAATGAGGTTGAACAGAAAAAGTCAATGAAAGTATTCCAGCTATAGCTGCAAAAGTCATATCATCGGAGTAACCATGATCTCTATGAGACCGCACCATAGTGATCAACTCTAAAATAATCTGCATGGATCTGCAAACAATCTCAAACAGTTGGATAGTATCTTGAATTTATTGATTGCAAGCTATCATTCAGGATAGTCTCTATGAGCGAGGATCCATGTATTTCTTCACGGGGCATTGGCCTAATGTCCTCCCCGCTGTACTCTTCTATGATACTAAATAATATGCATGGGCGTGGAGCTGAGCCTTCTAACTGGCCTGGGTTCCAAAACCCGTTTAAAAAAAAACGTAATAATAATAGTAATACACAGTCAACTAACCACATTAAAAACAAAAAGACTAGAAAATTGGTTAATGCGTATTGTATCAGCCTACAAAGATCATATGTCAGGATTTTTCTCCATCTCAGTAGTTAGGGCTCCCATTGATCCAGGGTGGAGCCTAACAACACGTCCAAAAATAATACATACTTGTTGTCCTTTTGAATTGAGTCCACTCCAACCTACGAAAGGACATCACTCTAGTAACTGACGATTTGACATGATATTGCACAAGCTAGCATAGTAGCACATAATATAGTAAAGAAGTTAATCAGCCTGATCCAGTATCTAGTCTAGACATCACACACTGCCGATGGAGAGTAACAGTTCAGAAGCGGATCAGAAACATTAGTTGATTGTGAAATGGACAGCAAGTTTGTACGCATGAGCATAATAGCAAATAATAAATTAGTTTGTACGCTAGATATATACCAATTGATTGTGAATTTTCTGACTAGCAATTGTTGAAAAAGACCAGCCACAACAATCTTAGCATCAACTTCATCCTGCAACAGACCAATGGTAAACAGGTTAATATGTTGAATAAGATTGTATTAGTTTCAACACCAGCAATTTGAATAATATCCTGAAGAAGTACATATATGCAAGAAAATGTTATGGCATTGTCTCAGATATTTTGCTTTTTGACAACTGGCCTGTATCTGCTGGAACTTTTACTGGTTCTATAGAAGTAATAGGGAGTGTGCGTGAAATAAGTTCTGTGATACCACTAAAGGGACCAGGTCATGTTGCCAAACAACTAGAGCATTTTCCTTTTCTTACTATTTCAATGACCATAGACCTTCTAAAGCAAAGCATTTTATGACGTCGGGCAACACTGTCACTGTGCCTCTTTCCTAGTGGTAACAAAGAAGGCAGAAAACAGGTACCAATCTCTAAAACTAGAAAAAATAAATGGAAAATTTAATGCAGTTTTGAATTAATGAGAACAGATGCAGTTGAAAAAAATGTTTGAACCAAATAAAGCAAGCAACTTTGTGATTAAAAGCTCTTCATTACGAAGAAACAAAACCACCTGCAATCCCTAGAGCTGACACACATCTAAAGTATGCGAAGGAAATAAATTACCTAGAATAAAAATAAACTTAAAACTAAACGAATGCCAAAATATAAGATCGACATTGCTCTTCATGCTATATGATTGATCATAATACTGCTTTAACTTTTCCCAACAAAATGCAACTAGAACTTATACAGTTCAGAGCAATCCGATGACCATTACATATGAAATGAAATTGAACAGCAATAAAATGATTTCTAGACTCACTTGAATAGAGCAGGTTAGCATTTGGTTCTTGAGTTATGAGAACAGTACCCATTCGTTGGATCCTATATATGTGTCCCTCCGACATTTGCATGAGAAATACATATCCAGATTTGCACAGTCAATATAGGTGAACAGGCTAAAACACAGTGGATATCATTTAGGATTTTACCAACATATACCTCGATTCTCGTACTACTGAAAGCCGTAAAGATAGCCAGAAAACCTAGCATCTCCTTTGTTATATGTCCTGAAAGCAGAAGAACTTCACAAGAACACGAGAAGGAACAGTGGGAAGACAAGGAAAACGTAGGCGTTATAGGTTGGTCACTATTCAAAACTTCACGAGCACATATATCAACAAAGAAGACGAAGAATTAGACAGGTACCCCAATGATCCAACAATTGAAATTAAACAAGAACAAAGAAAATATTACACAACCATCATAATCTCTGAAAGAAAATATTCTATTGTCAAAAGCACCATAAGTTACAGGCCAACTTAGACAATAACAAGGAATACATGCACTATAAAGGAAGGTGACACCAAGTTTGGTTGCATTTTCTACAAAGCAATAACAGATGCAAGGTAATAATGTTGAAGAATAACAAGAATCAAGTCAAATACAAAGATAACAGATACTTCATATAAATTAGGAGGAGGATTAGGGCAGAGTGAACCCAAAAGGTAAATTCGCTTCAGGACTGAAGAAGGGACCATCCCTAGGAAGAACTCCCCCCGGCCCTTAATTTATTAATAATGAATGCAGAATACAAACAAGGAGGAGGACATACAGCCTTAACTCTTTAAGAAATACAAACCTTAAAAGAAAGCACCGGAACATCTGAAATAAACTTAGGTCAGGAACTCAGACCCCCAAGTACACAACATGATTGGTGCCACAAAGTTGCACGCCATATTCTTATAACAATATCAAATAGCGAGGGGGAGAGGGAGCTAGCAGAGACCATTAATTGGTGGCAGAATCCAAGTTGCAGGTTTTAATCTGTACTCTTCCGAAGAATGCTGAGGGTAACATTGTAGAGGAGTAGTGGTTCCCTCCTCTAAATTGAAAATCCCCATATCACATTGACAACAACTATTAAAATTTCGATAATCATCTTCCACAGTTATCGAATCACTTGTGTAATATATGGAGTTTGGTCTGCACCAAGAGAAGCTTGAGGCCAAAACAGACATTGACTGATTGTCACCAACAAACAGAGTCTCATCTCCAAGGGTTTTTAACTCAACCTGCTGGACAACATATCCATTGTCATCAAATACCAACTTGTAAACCTTGAAAGTGAGAGTCACAGGCATTGTCAACTGACCCCATTCTCTTTGTACTTTCAAAAATCTTCGAACGTGCAAAAGCTCTCCTTTAGTTGATTCCACAAGATATGATTGAGAACTTGAGCGCATATAAGTAGTATTGAGTATCTTTGCCTTTAGCGAATTACCAGAAGTGCAGGTTTTAGCATCAAACGATACGATTCTTCCAAGATTCTTGTCAACTGCGTATACCTGACCTTTGTAGAAAATAGCATCAGTTATGGCATATTGTTCCATTGTTTCTACGGAACTCCAAAACGATTGCCCACCTCTAATGAAACCGAGAGTAGAATCAGTACTGTAAAATGCTACAACTATAAAACTGTTGTCCCCATTAACGGAAGGATCCCCGAACAAGATGAGCTTCGGGGCCTGCTCCCGCTTGGGGATCATACGGCCCTGCTCCAGCTTGGTGCTCCTGCCGAATCTCCATCCCCTGCAGCTCAAGTCACGGGTAGCTCTTGTGAAAGGGTTCAGGAGTTGTATATTAGAATATTCATCATAATAATGCATTGTAGCGAGCCAACCGTTGCCACAGGCATAGTATCTGCGAAAGAAGTGATAATTAAAATGAGGCATTGCTAGGTTAATCTTGTGGTAGACTTTTCCTTCAGATAGGCTATAAATTAGGTCTTGATCGCCGGGCAGGATGAGCATGGGAGGAAGTAGCTTAGGCCATCGACGTGTTGTATGATTGTAGTGTTTTGCAAAAGAATGCCAAAGTTTGCAAATGGCAGCAAAACGAACATGGTCGATGGGTTCCAATAACTTATCAAGAATAACAAAGGCAACATCCACATTGAGACTTAATGCCCATTCTGAATCTGAACTAGTCACTCTACGAAGACACTTGTTCATTCCTCCTGATTTTCCTATCCAGGTATGACCTGAAAAGATGAACAAGCTACTGAGCTATATATATACAAACAGACATAACAATAAGGAAATCTGTCTCTCTCTCCTCGTAGGATTAGGAGAAGGAAGATCGCGAATCTTAATCCCACAAGGAGAAGGAGATCTGAGGTTCAATTGGGTAAGAACCCATCTACAACTAACTTGAGATAACTGAATCCGAAAGCATGCAGGAAAATAATTAAACTTGAAATTTAAGTACAAGGATCCAGCCAAACAGACGTCATCGTCACTAGTGGTAACTTCTGACTCACACCCTACTTCCTCAGATTTCGTTTTTAATTCTTCCCAAGCCGTTGTGTCTGCTACTGGGTTATATAGTGCAAAGTCATAATTGAGTACTTTGGAGATGACCGGTTGTATGATGAGGAATGAACATTTTGGGAGTAGAATTGGTAGACATGGTGAGCCTGCACTTCTAGGTTCTTTATCTCAACTACCGGAATCCATCGAATCTGTGAGCTCGCCTCTGCCACTGCCATCAATTCAGACTTCTCCAGGACCAGCTCAGTTGATGTCTCCAACCAGAGATCTTGTACCAGAAGAGGGAGATGCCGACAAAAATAAGACTGGTGAACTTATAAAACTTGATAACTTTATGACTCTGGTGGGAAATTACTTCCAGTATGCCTTACCAAAGTGTTGTAGGTATGGAAAGGATATTGGTTCATGTTCTGCGGGAAATGTTTTTAGCGCATTGTATGTACGACTTGAGCATTACATTGAGGGTTCAAAGAAGATTAGTCAGTATGTAGTGCAACTATATATGCTTCAATCCAGAGTTCTAATGGGAGAGAGTTAAAGAGAGGAGTAGAACCGAAGAATCTAATTCCTTTCAGCGAAACAAATATCATCAAAAAAAGACACAGAGTCTGCGCAAGGACGTCAATATATAAAGAAAGATGAGGGTTGCCAAACACAGTTGCAAATGTTATTGTGCCTAGCGCTTGGCACAAGCTTTTCTTTGCTTCCTTTTTTTGATGGCTGGAATCATGCAAGAATTCTACTATATTGGTCTAAACTGGTTCCACCCATCAAAGAAAAAAACAAAGCAAAGAATTTTAGATTTGACCGGAAAACAGGGAACTTCACTCCCTTGAGGCTGCAACTCAGCTTAAAGCTTTATTGCAATAACTCAAAATCAACAATTGATGGGCAGTACTGAAGCAGTCGAGAATCATATTGGAATATAAGAAGAACAAGACTTTTGAAGCAGACGCTCAAATCAAAAGCAGTAATTTCATTTCCATATAAGGAGGGAATTGCTAACAACCACCAGCTTATGCAGCAAGTGTTACAAATTTACCCAAAAAAAAAAAACACAAAACAAAACCAAACTACAACATGTTACGAAGGTAAACAACCCTCAAAAAATAAATGCCAAGGGGAAGATAGAATATAAATAAATGACCAAGTTCAAAAGGCTATAGGCTTTCTACCAGGCCACAATTCAATTTTCTCGAAGTACTTGACTGGAACAACACCATCAAAGCCTTCAGTCAAGATCACCTTGTTGTCTGAAATGTAGAACTTCATTCCCTCTGAAATGTAAAATAAAATGAACATTCCCTCTGAAATGTAAAATAAAATGAACATAGGCATGAGAAGGCTGTGCATTTGTTACCCAATGCATATACAGAAAAAAAGGAAAAAGAAAAAAAAAAGTGATGATCAATCTATATGACTTTTAATTTAATAATTATATCAAAGTTATACCAGCTAAAGCTTTTCTGATATCAAGAAAGATCAAAATGTTAACATCCCGTCTCATACCTGAAAGACCACATCAAATCAATTATCAGCATTCTCACAAAATATTAAAAATTAAATAAATAAGTATCGGCATAAGCTCAAGAACACTATTGTCTAGGACTCAACTGAATAACCCAACAGATAAACCTTAGAATGCAAAGTTTCTTGCCAAGCATAGAACTTATCACGGATAAACAATTTCAATCACAAACTCTAACAGATTCCTGAGCTGGAGAAGTAATTATTTCCCTTGCTAATTTGTCTGAGAATTCGTAAAGAGTTTACACCCTTTGACAGAATTTTGGGTTCACATGTGCACACTCTAATACATTCCAATTGCTGTTCAAATTTTCCCACACACTTTCGAAATCCCCTTCCTTGTTTATCATTTTTTGGCCATTTTAAAGGGAGCAGCTCTGGAATAGAACATATATGATGGACTCCAAAAGCAATTCTGACTGACCAGAAGCAAGTTAATGAAGAGCAAAACACATACAATTAGATAAAAATTCTAGCAAACATTACTGCTGATCACTTCCCCATCTGTTGGCAAGCCACTTGCAAAGTGTACATGCAATCTTGTCATGCACTTCAGACTAGACTCTAATATTGAATCCACATTCTTCCTATAAGTTCCATGCACGCACACTGCATATTAGGGGGAGAAGAAAACAGTAAAGCAAACCAAAATGTAATCCATATGAAACACTAATCATTCTCTTTATTGAGACAGAAAAGATAAAGACTAAGAATACAAGAAAGTTGGGAAAGAACCTGGAACTTCTTCAAATGAAAGGATTGGCTTTAATAATCTTTCAGTTTCAACTATCTGCCAACATGCAAAGACGTGACAAATGAATATACAATGTCATAGTTAACCTGTATGGTTGAGGCTAAATCCAACAATGCACATATAAAATAAATGGTTTACAGCTGGCATAATAATTACAGAATAATGTTAATGCAAACAAGTATTGGTGCATAATCCAGAAAAATGAACATCACAAGCAATTTTTAGTCAAAAGAATGAACACCACAAGCAATTAGAGAGGAAGAAAACGAAAAGACCAAAAATTATTCTTAGGCTTGCAATTTATGAGTGCAGAACAAACATCAGTATTCATACTGAGCAAAAGGTTTAAAAGAAAATACTGTATCAATATTATGCAAAGCAAATTAAAGCTCTGAAACAAAGAAGCATTTGGAATCGAATGAAGCACAATTATACTTCTATATTAGTATATTATACTGCATAATGCTCTAAGTCTAGCTTCAAAAATGCATATATTATACTGAAAAGAATCGACAAAGAAACCAATTAAGGAATTCAACTCATAGCGTATTATGCTAGCTTCAAAACTTTACAAGTATTATATAAGAATGAAGACCAGCATCTCTGACCTAACCGTGATTCACAAGATTACATAGAAATACTACTTCCACATTTCGTAAAGTGTAATAACAAAAATACAAGAAAACAGTTTGAATTGTAGCATGTATAAAATTTTGCATCTCTATAAAAGGAGCTAAATATATCAAACTTCAGAAACTATGCAAGATAAATAAGGATGGTTACCGTTGTTGAGTGGCCTTGGTTTGCACGTATCAAAAGTTCCCCATTTTCTCGAAGAGGCTGAAACGCTGCTTATTATCCCTTCTGACAGCCTGCAAAGAAGATTCCAATAAGAAAATCTCCACTTTAGGTGGTTCATCTAAACAACAAATGATTACTAAAGACTACTCGCTTCCAATCATTAAGTTTAGAGAAAGTTGAGACCAACCTCCTTAATCTCATCAACAGTATGTGAGCTCAGTGGAATATTAGCAAATATCTTCAAGTTCAGCTTCAAAAGATCATGAACCTTCACAAATCCATCACTCTGCATATCCAAATTCAACTCAGAAGCCATATGGCGCAATATTCGTGTCCTACAAATACAGAGAACAGTCTGAAATACAAGAAATAAAAAATATAAAAAATAATAAAAAAAACCTATGCCAATCAGCTGCATTACTCATCCAATACAAATTATATATGCATCTACAATGAGACATATGTCAAAATGAATATTCCTATATTCCCATGGTTTTTTGCTTAGACCACATAAAGAATCAAACTCGAACAGATTGATTTACTGGAAAAAAATCTAATGTTAGGTCCATTTAGCTAAACAGACCTTCATCTGTTTCATGCACATAGAATTCTTCAATACATAATTAAAAACAGAAAACAAAGGAAAGAACATGAGAATATCATAGTGCTTACAATAATCTACCGAGTGCATCAACTCTATCTCTGCCAGAGCCGCCGCCGCGCCTTCCTCCGCCGCGACCCCTCGATCTCTCTCCATCATCTTTCACCTCCCAACCTCCTCCTCTGCGACCACCACTGCCAAACAAAGCACACAACAATCACAAAGTCAATTACATATAAGCACACAATCCCTTACCGTCGTCTACCAAAAAACAAGAAAGAGTAAAATTTTGCATTTGCTTGCACAAAGGCGCTGAAATTGAACCCAGAAACTAGCAAATTGAACAGTCACGAAGAGAAACTAAAACTGCAATCCAAAATTTGTTTGATCTTAACTTAGAAACTAGAATTCTGAGCTACATTTAACAGAGGGATCTAATTATTGTTCCCGCAAGACTAGGAAAAGCATACATACCTTCTGTTATTACGAGCAAAAGGAGCGAAAGAATTGCTGCTGCTGCTGGTTCGGTTGTCCATGAAGATTAGAGTGGGGAGGAAGAGATTTAGCGCTACGTGGCGACAGTAGCATAATTAATTAGGTCAAACAAGGGTCCAAAGCAGTATAGTTTTACTAGAACAACCAAACACAGTGAAATATGTCACAATCTCAGACTTGTTTAAAAAGAAGATGAATTGATAAACAAAAAGGGAGAGTAATATTTCAGAGAGAATGGAGATTTCAATGTGTTTATTCATCTCATACAAAGGGGTATTTATAGGAATACATTTGAAGTGTAAAAGCTCAAAGAGAAAATCAAAATGATAACCATCTTGATGATGATTTTCTGTCATGCTTGTTGCCCTTTGGTAAAGCATGTTTACATAAGTCTTCATACACTCAAGTACCTATGATTATACACTCAAGTACCTATCTAAATACTTTTACGTATTTTGTTACATGATATAGACATATACGGTATTTATACATTTATACTACAACACTCCTCGTTGGATATTTCATGTTCAATAGTATTGTGTAGATGGTGCGCATCGAAGTTGCCTCGTTAAAAACCTTGCCAAGTAATAAAACCCTGTGGGAAAAAACAACCTTGGTCGAAAGGGAAAAAGAGCACAACGCGCGTTGAGTGTGAAGTATGTTTCTGGATACTCCCCCTGATTTAGACTCCTCTTGAAGATCGTGGGAGTTCGGATATCCTCCTCAATTCGATGCTCCTTACATGTTTCTCGAAAGGGGATTTTGGTAGTGACTTAGTAAATAAGTCAGCTACATTATCTTCTGATCGGATTTGATTTACTTCAATATTTAGAAGTGTTTGCTGTTGCTGATTGTAGAAGAATTTCGGCGATATATGCTTGGTATTGTCGCCTTTGATGAAACCTAATTTCATTTGCTCAATACAAGCTACATTGTCCTCGTAAATGCATGTAGGTTCATTTGTGGTGAATTTCAAACCACAAGTTCCTCGAATGTGTCTATTTATAGACCTTAGCCATATGCACTCCCGCACGGCTTCATGTAGTGCAATTATCTCTGCATGATTTGAGGAAGTAGCAACAAGAGTCTGTTTTGTAGATCTCCAAGATATCACGGTGTTTCCCATGGTAAAGACATAATCTGTTTGGGAGCGACCTTTGTGAGGGTCAGAGAGATACCCTACATCAGCAAAACCCGTCAAAACATCATTTTGATGGAGGGGAGGAGGAGAACGTCAGTCACTATGGATAGTGTTGCCGGCGCTCACATTTCTTTTCTCTCTGTAGGGATAGAACAAGTCCATATCGATCGTACCTTTTAGGTATCGAAGGATTGTCTTTATACCAATCCAATGGCAGCGTGTTGGCGCAGAACTGTGTCGAGCTAACAAGTTTACTGCAAATGAGATATCCGGTCTTGTGCATTGAGCTAAATACAATAATGCGCCTATCGCACTTAGGTATGGTATTTCAGCTTCTAATAAATCTTCGTCCTCATCCCTTGGACAAAACGGATCTTTCATGGGCTCAAGACTACGGTTGATCATGGGAGTACTCACAGGCTTTGCTTTATCTTCATTAAAGCGCCTTAGTAACTTTTGAGTATATGCTGATTGATGGATCATAATCCCATCATTACGGTGCTCGAGTTCTATTCCGAGACAAAACCGTGTTTTCCCGAGATCTTTCATCTCAAATTCAGATTTCAAATATGTAGTAGTTTCTTTTAACTCATCTAGAGTTCCAATTAGGTTCATGTCATCAACATAAACTGCTACAATTGCAAATCCGGATCTTGTTCTCTTAATGAACACGCAAGGGCATATTTCATTGTTAACATATCCCTTCCCAATGAAGTAGTCACTTAGACGGTTATACCACATCCGTCCGGATTGTTTCAATCTATATAGTGAGCGTCTTAATTTTATTGAAAACGCGCTCCGTGGTATAGAGCCACTTGATTTGGGTAATTGAAGTCCATCTGGAACCTTCATATATATCTCTGAATCTAGATCCCCATAGAGATATGCTGTAACCACATCCATGAGTTGCATGTCAAGTTTTTCGGAAACTACCAAACTGACAAGGTAGCGGAACGTTATAACGTCCATTACAGGAGAGTATGTCTCCTCGTAGTCGATTCCAGGACGTTGTGAGAAACCTTGCGCCACAAGGCGGGCTTTGTATTTAACAACCTCATTTTTCTCATTACGGTTTCTAACAAAGACCCATTTATGGCCAACAGGTTTTATATTTGGTGGTGTAAGTGATATAGACCCAAATACCTATCTCTTTGTTAGTGAATCCAATTCAGTCTGGATCGCTTTTTTCCATTTGGACCAATCTGCTCTTCGTTGACATTCTTCAACGGAGCGAGGTTCGATATCATCGTATTCTATAATTCCTTTTGCAATATGATATGCAAACGCATCATCAATAGCCATAGAATTTATGTCCATAATTACATGTATACTAGTGTAATTCATGGAGATCTCTCTATTCTCTGGAATTGGTTCTACTATTGGAGCGTCCTCCAATGATGTCTCTTGGACATAACCATAATCCGGAATTTTTTCATGAGATGGATTATTTATATCGATGATTAATGGATTATTTTGTGTCAAGCTCGCTTTCTTTCTTGGGCGAGAATCCATCGAACCTATAGGCCTCCCGCGCTTTCTAGCAGGAGCCATGGGTCTAGCCACTGCATCACCCATAGAGGGGATGTCATGTCCTTTAGTTTTAGGAACATCAATCCTTACAGGTACGTTTGCAGCAGGTATGTGTGATCTTGTCACTTTAGCGATATCAGAAAACGCATCAGGCATTGATTCTGCTACGTTCTGAAGATCGAGAATCCTCCGCACTTCTATTTCAGACTGTGTGGTTCGGGGATCAAGATGAGACAAAGTGGGGACAGACCACGACAATTCCTGTCTTTTCTGTTGAACATTAATGTTCTTGTCTCCCCCTAATGACGGGAAGACTGTCTCATCAAAGTGACAATCCGCAAATTTAGCTGTAAATAGATCACCTGTCAATGGTTCTATGGAGCGGATAATGCTTGGAGTATCATATCCAACATAAAGGCCTAAGCGTCTTTGAGGACCCATTTTGGTGCACTGTGGCGGCGCAATTGGCACATAGACTGCACACCCAAATATGCGTAAGTGTGAGACATTAGGCTCATACCCAGTCACCATTTGGGACGCAGAAAAGGGTTGGGTGGCAGTGGGTCTCAGACGAATAAGCACAGCTGCATGTAATATTGCATAGCCCCAAGCAGAAATAGGGAGATTGGTGCGCATAACCAATGCCCTGGCAACCATTTGAAGTCTTTTAATGGCAGCTTCTGTGAGTCCATTTTGGGTGTGTACATGAGGGATAGGGTGTTCGACTTCAATCCCAATAGACATGCAATAATCATCAAAGGTTCTTGATGTAAATTCTCCAGCATTGTCAAGACGAATTGACTTAATAGGATGATCAGGGTGGTGAGCCCTTAATTTAATGATTTGTGCTAGGAGTTTAGCAAATGCAGCATTTCTTGTGGATAAGAGCATGACATGTGACCAACGTGTCGATGCATCAACCAACACCATAAAATATCTAAATGGTCCGCAAGTTGGTTGGATAGGTCCACAAATATCACCTTGTATTCTTTGTAAGAATGATATATTTTCTTTAGTGTCCTTTGCATAGGATGGTCTTGATCCTACCTTTGCTAAAGAGCAAGCTTTGCAAAACGAATGATATGCTTTAGAAGTAACTCTTTGGACCAATGTCTGGTTCGTACTTCTTTTCGTTTTGAAGAATGGATGTCCGTGTGAAGTTTTTAATATACGGAGCATCATGTTACGACCTGGATGTCCGAAACTATCGTGTCAAAGCTTGTATGTGTCAGGATCCCATAAATTTTCATTCATGACATGGTTGGATTCAATGACTCTAATAGTGGTTGCATACAATCCACTAGAGCGACACATAAGTTTCTCTAAAACTCGTGTATTTCCGTAGTTTTTAGAGGTGATGCAAAGGAACTCTTGTCCATTCTCACAATGTGTTTCCACATGAAAATCATTGGATCTTATGTCTTTAAAGCTTAATAGGGTCATTCCGGCCCTTGGAGCATATAGAGCTTCGGCGACATTAACATTTGTGCCATTTGGTAACAAAAATTGAGCTGGTCCTCGACCATGAATCAATTGTGATGGTCCTGCCATCGTAGTTACTGAGGATCGACTGGGTGTCATCCATAAAAATAATTGCCTATGTCGCAATATCGTATGTGTGGTGCCACTATCAAGAAGGCATTCCAATTCTCCGGGAAACATACTGAAAGGAATAAAGTTCGGAATATTAACACATGTCCATGACATTGAATGCGATACTTTATTAATAGGGAAAATAGCCAATGATTACATCAAAGTTATTCATAAGTCTATTCCAAATATCAAACTTTAGACAAATTGCTATCACTCAATCCGTTTGGTAATTCCAATAAAATATGACCAGGAAAGTAGAGAGATGTTGGTGGAGCGAGGCTCGCTTAAATACCTCGATCTCAATTGCTTTCCTAGACATCATACTTCATTGGGTACGCCACATAAGAAGGAGTTTAATACAATTGTTATTTATTGACTAAGGAACATTTGCCATTCTTGGAAAATAGAAAGAGGATTATTCTAATCAAAGTCTGTGGCATCCTCGTGCTCTTCATCTACAGCTTTGAAGTCCTCAACAGTGAGATTGACATCTTCACTATTTTCATCTTCGGCAAGGTTAGCTTCTTGCTCTCTTGCTTCCCTGTACTCCTTGTAGCGTGCAGCTAATTGGGTACTTGCATGAAATTGTTTAAACCAATGCTCGATTGATCCACATCTATGACACATGTCATTGTGGTTCCCTCCCTTCATTTGAGGTGCAGGTTGTGCAGGTTGTGCAGGTTGTGCACGTTGTGCACGTTGTGGATATCCCCTAGGAGGGTTACTGCTACTACCACGACGCATGGTGCGACCTCCACGGCTCATGGTGCTATTTCCACGGCCGGTGTTGCCATATCTCCCTCTTCCACGTGTGGAGTTGCCATCACGTGTGCCCGCTCTAAAGTTGCGGTTTCCTTCCCTATTGGGGCGGTTATATGGACTTGTTCGTCCTTCATGTCCCCTATTATTAGGGTAGACATGTCCCCTATTGCTGGGGTACCGCTCCCTGTGCCCTCTCTTGGGTGCATTATAATTTGCCTCACGAACGCTCTTGGTTCCAATGGGTCTTGAATTATAATTCTTTACGAGAATGTTGTCGTGCTTTTTGGCTACCGACAAAATATTTATGAGTTCATTGAACCTCGTAATTCGTCCAGCATTTACTTCAGTGCGATACTGCTTTGATAGCAAAATTGCTGCAACGGGGAAGGTGGAGAGAGTTTTCTCAATTAGCTCTTCTTCTGTGAGGGGTTTTTGATAGAACCTCAACATGGATTTGAGACGAAGAGCTTCTGAATTGTACTCAGCAATAGACTTGAAGTCTGAGAAGCGTACATCGTTCCACTGAACCTTCAAGTCAGGGAGGAGAGAATCTTGGATATTGTTAAAGCGCTCTTGTAGTGCCTCCCATAAATCCTTTGCATCTTTGATGGACATGTACTCTAGTCTGAGTGCTTTATCCATATGACGTCGCATCAAGATGATTGCTTGTGCATGCCTCTTGGGTGTTCGAGGGAACACAAGGGCCGGGTTTGGTTCATGGATGATGGGCAATATCCCCTTTGATGTGAGATGGTTCTCAACGTTGGTTTTCCAGCTATGGTAATCCGAACCTGTTGAGTCAAGGATTTGAAAATCGAGTCTAGGTTCATTCGACATCCTTGAAGATAAGAAGAAAATATTAGTTTCGGAGTTAAAACTTCCACGAAAAATAATAAGATTTCCGAGCTATGCTACCAAGAAATCAATTTCCAAGAATCATTGTGAACACTCTTAGTTCATTGATTACGAACGCTCTTAGTTCGTTTGGCGTGAATTTCTATAATTCCGCTTTTGATTGTAAGTTCCCGAGAAAAAGGAAAAAGGAGAGAAAATAAATAAAAACTCAAAAACGGGAACTTTTAGTAAAGAATACCTTGGAATAGTGTTGCCGGAAATTTTTGACCGGAAAAATTATCGGAGGTGACTGGAAGGATCGTTGGAAAAAGTTGAGAAAAATCGTCTGAAAATTCGCCGGAAAAGTCGCCGGAAAAGTGTCGAAAAAGTCACCGAAAAAATTGTCGGAAAGTCGCCCCGCAAATATGTCGACAGATGTGTCGACAGCTGCTCGGCAGCTGCTGCGCAGCTGCTAGGCAGATGGCTCGGCAGCTGCTGCGTAGGGCCTCGGCAGCTGCTGCGCAGCTCTCGGCAGGTCTCGTCAGCGGTCCGGTTTGGTTTTTCTGCTTCCGGCGGCCGGTTCAGGCTGTTTCCGGCCTGTTCCGGCGATTCTAAGACCGGTTCCGGGCTCCTGGAATCAAGGGCTTTGATCTGAGCTAGGGTTTGGGGATTTTTTGTAGGTTTGGAAAAATGACTTCGATCGATGATGAACTCTTCTTTCGTTAATTTTCAATTCTAATTCTAGAGCAACTTCGTGCTGATAACGTGTTTAAGAACAAGAGGAATTGATAAACAGAAAGGGAGAGTAATATTTCAGAGAGAATGGAGATTTCAATGTGTTTATTCATCTCATACAAAGGTGTATTTATAGGAATACATTTGAAGTGTGAAAGCTCAAAGAGAAAATCAAAATGATAACCATCTTGATGATGATTTTCTGCCATGCTTGTTGCCCTTTGGTAAAGCATGTTTACATAAGTCTTCATACACTCAAGTACCTATCTAAATATTTTTACGTATTTTGTTACATGATATAGACATATACGGTATTTATACATTTATACTACAACAAGACTTAGTATTCTTTTTATCATATGCAATCTTTAAACATGCAATTTAAATAACAGATTAATACATGATGTCTGTGAAACAAGGATGATTACAATCAATATCAAGTTAATTAAAGAAGGCGGCATTATTGAAATTTCGTTCACAATTGAACAAACGGAATATATATACATATATATATATATATATGATCCTATTGTGAACTAAATAATGGAACTGATAATGGAGTATCCGGCATGCTCAATATAGTATTGTTCTCAGTTTCTGCCCTCTCCACTTGAGCTCCACTAGCAATTAAAGTACCAAGCATGATCAATTGAGTATTGATCACAGTTTCTTTCTGGAAGAACATGCAGCTAAAGGTCAATGCAGAGATGGGAGAATCCAAGATTTTTAAATGAAGATTCTCAGCTGGAATGTAAGAGGATTGGGGAGCAAGAACAAGAGAAGGGTGATTAAAAATTTGCTGATTGATAGTAGGGCTGATATAGTAATATTACAGGAAACAAAAAAAGGTGAAATTGATCGAAGACTAATCAGGAGCATTTGGGGAGCACGGTACAAAGACTGGGTATCAATTACATCATGGGGTAGATCTGGTGGCTTGGTTGTGGTTTGGAATACCATATGTGTTTCGGTGGTAGAATCCGTAGTGGGAAGTTATTCTGTCTCAATAAAGATTGTCGGAGTCGATGGTTTGGATTGGTGGCTTTCAGGCGTATATGGTCCAAACAAATACAGAGAAAGAGTATTGTTTTGGGAGGAACTGGCAGGATTATATGGTCTACGTGGAATAGGTGGTGCGTATGTAGGGATTATAATGTAGTCTGATTCCCTTCTGAAAAATCAAGTGGTGGCAGAAATACCAGTAGCATGCAGGCATTCAACGACTTCATAAGGGAAACAAATCTCTATGATCCAAGTCTTCAGAGAGCAGAGTTCACATGGCCCAATTTAAGGGAGAATGTCATCTGGTGCAGACTAGATAGATTTCTATATTCTACAGATTGGGAGTCCATGTTTCCAAACTCAAGACAGCTAGCTCTTACGAGAGTAACTTCTTATCATTGCCCGATTTTGCTTAACACAATTAGTGTTAAATGGGGTCCTACACCTTTCAGATTTGAAAACATGTGGCTGCAACATCCTTCATTCAAAGAAAACTTCAAAAAGTGGTGGGATGAAGGAAACTGAGTTGGCTGGAAAGGCCTTAGATTCATGAGAAAGCTCAAGAATGTAAAAGGAAGATTAAAGACATGGAACCAAGAGACTTTTGGTGATATTGGAAAAGAAAGGATAGCAGGTATATGTGTGGTCAAAAAAAGGGAGAGGGAAGTGTTAAGAGGGCGATAGGAGGAAATAGCCCTGAGTGAAGAGATTTTCTGGAGGCAAAGAGCTAAGTTAACATGGGCCAAAGAAGGAGACAACAACACAAGATCCTTCCACAAGCTAGTCAATGGCAGAAGAAAGAGAAATATTATTGAAAAGTTGGAATTAAGTAATGGCATTGTAGCAGAAGAAGAAGCATTGATAGAGGAAGAGATCATCCGATTTTACAAGAATCTCTATTGCAGCAAAAAGGAAGTGAGTTTCGGAATAGAGGGACTCCATTGCAGTCCAATAACCGAAGAGAAGGCAAGATGGTTGGAGAGACCATTTGAACAAGAAGAAGTTAAAAGAGCAGTGTTTGAATGTGACACAAATAAATCTCTAGGTCCAGATGGATTTTGTTTCGCGACTCTACAAAGAAATTGGGAAGTTGTCAAAAGTGATGTATTAGAGGTTATGGCAGAATTTCACACAAACGGAGTTGTGAATAAGGTGACGAATGAGACATACATTTGCCTTATACCAAAGAAAGCAAATTCTCTAAAAGTGGGGGAGACTACAGGCCTATAAGATTGATAACAAGCTTGTACAAAATTATTGCAAAGGTGTTAGCTTGGAGATTGAGAGAGGTTTTAAGTGACAACATTTCTGGCGTCCAAGGTGCTTTCATAAAAGGGAGACAAATATTAGATGCAATTTTGGTGGCTAATGAAGTGGTTGATGAGACAAGGAAGAAGAAGAAGAAGAAAGAGGGGCCGCTATTCAAAATTGATTTTCAGAAAGCGTATGATCACGTACAGTGGAACTTCCTGGACTATATTTTGGAGAACAAAGGTTTTGGAGATAAATGGAGAAAATGGATAAGGGGTTGTCTGAGATCAGCAAATTTTTCTGTTCTGATAAATGGGAGACCAAGAGGACAATTTGGTGCTTCTCGGGGATTAAGGCAAGGTAACCCCTTATCACCCTTTCTCTTTACCATAGTGGTGGACGTCCTGAGTAGACTTATGGAGAGCGCAAGAGATTGTAGACTAATCGAAGGCTTAGTAGTCGGGAGGGAAGAGATTGAAATCACTCTTCTACAATTTGTTGATGATACAATTTTCTTTTTGAAGGACGATGACCGGAATTGGAATAATCTAAACATGGTACTAGAAATCTTCTCTGTGTTGTCAGGACTGAAAATCAATAAATCAAAATGCTCTATAGCTGGAATTAACACCGAGGCTGGGAGACTAGAATGGTTGGCTGTTGAACAAGGTTGTGAGACTAGTGTTTGGCCTATGAAATACCTAGGCCTGCCCTTAGGTGGCAACCCAAAGCAAGCTTCGTTTTGGAACCCGATTGTAGAGAAAATTGAGAAGAGATTGGAAGGTTGGAGAAGAGCTTTTCTGTTAAGAGGTGTTAGGCTGACACTGATTCATGCAGTTCTGAATAGCCTCCCAACATACTATTTATCTTTATTCCAAATTCCGGTCGGAGTGGCAAAGAGGTTAGAATCTCTTTTGAAAAATTTCTTTTGGAATGGAGTTGCAGAGGGTAAGAAGGACTATCTAGTTCGCTGGGAAATAGTGTCGAAAAGCAAAGAAAGAGGAGGGTTGGGAATTGGGAACCTTATAGCAAGAAATCTGTCTTTTCTAGGGAAATGGCTTTGGAGATTCCCTTTGGAGAGGTAGTCCTTATGGCATGTTGTAATAAGGAGCAAATATGGATATGACGTGAATGGGTGGGACACAATGCCAATCTCAGGTGGATCAAGTAGATGTCCTTGGTAGGATGTTTCAGCAGGAATAAGCAAATATTCCCTTTGTCATAAACTATTTGTAGGCAATGGCAAAAGAGTGAGATTTTGGGAAGACTCTTGGCTAGATGATCAACCATTGAAATTCTACTTTCCAAGGTTGTTCAGACTATCAACTCACACTAACTATTTGGTGGAAAGGTTAGCTATCTCTCTCACCTTTCCAATGAGCTGGGACTTTGGGTTTAGAAGAAATTTAAATGACCAAGAGATTGAACAGTTGGCCGCGTTGATGGCTAAACTAGAAAATGTCTGATTAGTGGAGTCCAATCCAGATGAAAGGAGGTGGAAGCTTGAGTCTACTGGGAAATTCTCCTGCAAATCTTTCCATAGATTTTTAACTAGTGGTGGTTCAGATCCAATCTTTGCTCTTGCAAAGTTTATTTGGAACGTCAAGGTCCCTACAAAGGTGAAGACTTTGGGATGACTTGTGGTATTGGGGAAGACGAATACTTGCGATGTCCTCCAAAAGAAAAGGCCGGGAAGTTGTTTCTCTCCTCACTGATGCATTTTATGCAAAAACCAAGGGGAAAGTCCTGATCATGTCTTTGTGCATTGTGAAGTGACTATTTTCTTATGGAAAGGCTTTTTAGGGAGGCAAGAGTGGACTGGACAACTCCATTACAGAGAAGTGAACTGCTAAAAGAAAACACTTTAGCTTTCGGCAAAGGGAAAAAGGCTAAAACCCTTTGGGGATGTGGGGTGCTAGCGGTTTGTGGGGTGGTCTGGTTGGAAAGAAATAGAAGAATTTTTGAAAACTATGGAGGATTGGAGAAGGAAGACATGTGGGAGAGAGTCAGATTCTGGGCATCCTTAGGGCTTCTATTTCTAAGGAATTTACGCATTATAGTCGTTCTTCTATTATTCTTAATTGGCAAACAGCTGTAGTATAATCCCTAAGTTGTGATGGTACTATTAGTCGACATGCTAAGCCTTTGCCTAGCTGTCCTTAGATCTTTAAAGCGGACTCCTTGTATTTTTTTTTTCTCTTTTTCAATAAAGAGTTGTTTCTTTTAAAAAAAAAATATACAATACAAAACAATGAACATGATGAAATCTAAATCGTCAAGTTATATAAAGAACTGATACTTTTCTCCCCGTTAAAAATTTGATAATTATGAATGTACCTCTCCCACTGACCTTTTAGATATAGACATTCATATCTATTATATATAGGCCTTAAACCCCCTCTACAAGGTCGTTTATGAAAATGAGGTTTCTCCAGTGAGAGATAAGTTCTAGGGAGAATTTCATTACATTTTGGGTACCTCTACTTGATATTCCAATGAGTTATACATATTAGCAACGCAACTACACTCACACCCCAGTCTAAATTAGAAAACTAAGGGTGGTAAACTTTTCCATCTCTTTATTCATTTACAAACAAACTTCATACCTTGACATATATGCACAGCCACAAGAAAGAATTCTTAAGCCATGATATTAGTCATGTTACATAAGGTCTTATTTTGAATTGATTATATAGGATTGGTACCAAAAGTGTTGTGTTTTTTTGGCTCATTGATACAATCTGGAAAAGTTAGGATGCAGAATTCAAATCCAAGTCTAGAAAGGAAAGAGGTTTGCGCGTAGTTTTTTCTAAAAGTTCTAGGAAAGTTAGTCTTTCAATTTCTATTACGATTTGTATTATAGGCTTAGAAAGACTAAGTTTATTAGGATTAGGAATCCTAATCCCATATTGTATCAGCAGCTTTTATGTCCTATAAATAGGAGCTGCAGTGGGTTTTCTGGGATTAAGACAGAGAGTGCAGAAAACTGAGTCAAGGTGATAGAGAGATAAGAACTAGTCTGAGGAGTTTGAGGGATCTGCAATAAGTACTTGTAAACACCTAAATTCTTCATAGTGCTAGTGAATCTCTCAAGAGAGATCACGCAGTGGACGTAGGCTAAAGTTTTGGCTGAACCACTATAAAACTGCTGTGTTTTGTTTCTGTTTTTCAGTTCATCTATTTTCTGATTTTGCTTCAGTAAAACACAAAGATCCTAAAGGGGGCTTACACAATAAGTGGTATCAGAGCTTAGGCTCAAAGGTGTTTTGCAATGGTGAACAGCAAAGTCATTGTCGAAGCAGGAGATGTGAAACCGTCCATTAAGCCCTTTAATGGCAAGGACAACTTCACGCTTTGGCAGAGGAAGATGAAGAACGTTCTGGTTCAGCAAGAGGTTGATGAGGCAATTGGAGATAAGCCTGCAACAATGACTGAAGCAGATTATACGAAGAAGAATAAGAAAGCAAAGAGCTCCATCGAGCTGCATCTTGTTGATAATGTCCTGCTTCATATTGGTGAGAATATGACTGCAAAGGAAGCATGGGAGAAGCTTGAAAGCGTCTACAGAGATAAAACTATCAGCAGCAAGCTACTCTTGAAGGAACAGCTCTTTGGCCTCAAGATGGAGGAAGGGGATGATCTTAATGATCACATATGTAATTTTCAGAATTGCATATCAAACCTGGAGAAGGTTGGAGCAAAGATGGATGACGAAGACACGGCTGTCATGTTACTTCATTCGCTTCCACCTTCATTCAAGCACTTCAAAACCACCATGATATTCAAAGATACTATCACACTTTCTAAAGTGTGTGAGAATTTGGAATCATATGTCAAAATGGACAAAGATGAAGAAAGTTCTCAAGCACGAGGACTTCATGTCAGAGGCAAGGAGAGGGGAAGGTCCAGGAATAGAGGTGGTAGATTTGAAGAAAGAGGCAGGTCAAAATCCAAGGGAAAAGGCAAAGAAAAGAAGAATGGTTGCTTCTAATGTGGTTCACTCGACCACTGGAAAAGGAATTGCAAACAATGGAAGGAGAAAAAGGCGTAGATGTTAGGAGAAAGCTCCAAGTCAATGTTGTTGCTGGAAATTATAACGACGATGGAGAACTCCTCGCAGTAACAACCAGCTCTGGTGCGCTTAAATATTGGACCTTGGATACAGTCTGCACATTTCATATGTGTGCACACAGAGATTGGTACGACACATATGAAGAGAGAAACACCGGGGAAGTGTTGATGGGAGATGATTCACCTTGTAGAATCATGGGAATCAGAATAGTAAAGATCAAGATGCATGATGGAATTGTCCGAACGCTGGGAAACATCCGACATGTCCCAAAATTGAGCAGAAATCTGATTTCATTGAGCACTTTGGATAGGGCTGGATTTTGGTATAAATCTGAAAAAGGACAGCTCAAGGTAGGGAAGGGACAAATGGTCTACATGAGGAGTGTGATGCAACCAGATAACATGTATAAACTTACGGGTTCTACGGTGGTAGGTGGAGCTGCAGTTTGTACGGAGGAAGACAAGACTGAGCTTTGGCATAAACGGCTAGGGCACATGAGTCAAAGAGGGTTGCAAGAATTACACAAAAGGGATCAGCTGGAAGGTGTAATGAGCTGCAAACTTGAATTTTGCAAGTATTGCACACTCGGAAAGCAGACCAAGGTGATGTTCAATGTGGGCAGCAGTGAGAACAAATCCAAAGGAGTACTGGACTATATTCACACAGATGTTTGGGGGCCTACACCAACAAAATCAAAAGGTGGAGCTAGATATTTTGTCTCTTTCATAGATGATTTTTCGAGGAAGGTTTGGGTATATTTTATGAAAACTAAAGACCAGGTTTTCACTAAGTTCAAGGAGTGGAAAGCTGAAGTTGAAAACCAAACAGGCAGAAAAATCAAGTGTTTAAGAAGCGACAATGGAGGTGAATTTAGAGATAATTAGTTCTTACAGTTGTGCAAAGATGCAGGCATCACAAGACACTTTACTGTTAAGAAGACTCCTCAACAAAACGGTGTTGCAGAAAGGATGAGCAGAACTCTCATGGAGAGAGAAAGAAGCATGAGACTTCATGCGGGGTTGCCTGAAACTTTTTGGGCAGAAGCGATTAATCATGCATGTTATTTGATTAATCGATCACCTTCTAGGGCTATTAACTTCAAGTGTGCAGAGGAGGTATGGTCTGGGAAGTCAGTTGATTATTCCAACTTGAGAGTGTTTGGTTGCAGTGCTTATGCACATATTCCCAGCGATGAAAGAACCAAACTGAAACCTAAGTCTCATGAGTGCTTGTTCATCGGCTTTGAGAAAGGGGTGAAAGGTTATAAGTTGTGGGATATAGTCAATGACAAAAGAGTGATCAGCAGGGATGTAATATTTGATGAGAAGACTATGCCGTTAAATGAGGAGGTTAATAGCAAGAAGAAGAAGATGGCTGTTGTTGAAGAAGAAGCAATCAAGATTTCATTAGCTAAACCATCGGATGAAGATTCCCAAGTTCAGGTGGAGCAAATTGAGCAAGTAGGGAATGATCAAGTAGCTATTGAAGAAACAGAGCAGCAACAACAGTCACCAGTTAGGGCTCAGGTGGAGCAATCCCCACAGAGGAATCGAAATTCCCTCATCCCACAAGCACCTGAGTCATTTAAAAGAAGCATAGCACTTGACAAACCTAAGAGGAATCCAAGAAAGATACAAAGGTTCGGGTTCGAACAGGAAGAAAATGTGAATCATGCTCTGAGTATAAGTCAAGGAGATCCAACTACTTATCAAGATGCCATAGAAAGTGAAGAACGGGTAGGTTGGATTGGTGCTATGACAGAAGAGATAGAATCTTTGCATAAGAATTCCGTGTGGGAGTTGGTTCCTAAACCCAAAGAAAGAAAACTTGTTTGCAGCAAGTAGGTGTTTAGGAAGAAAGAAGGAATACATGATGCTGACGCCATAAAGTACAAAGCACGTTTGGTGGCAAAAGGGTATTCGCAGAAAGAGGGAGTGGACTATGACGAAATTTTCTCTCCGGTCATCAAACACACTTCAATTCAGTTATTGTTGTCTATAGCAGCTCAGTATGATATGGAGATTGAGCTGATGGATGTGAAAACTGCGTTTCTTCATGGGGACCTCGAAGAAGACATTTATATGTCGCAGCCGGAGGGTTTTGTCGAAACAGGAAAAGAAGATCTGGTTTGTCGATTAAAGAAGTCCCTATATGGACTTAAGCAATCACCAAGGCAATGGTATAAGCGTTTCGACACATACATGCTGAAAATAGGCTACACAAGGTGTCTATATGACTGCTGCGTTTACTACCATGTATTCGAAGATGGGGAGATTATTCTACTACTTTTGTATGTAGATGACATGCTAATTGCATGTAAGGATATGTCAAAAATTCAAGAGCTTAAGAAGAAACTGGGAGTTGAATTCGAAATGAAGGATCTAGGAGCTGCACAAAAGATTCTTGGAATTGAAATAAGGCGGGACAGAAAAGCTGGTAAAATTTGGCTGTCACAAGAAAAGTACATCCTTAGGGTACTTGAACGCTTCAACATGGATGGAGCTAAGGTCGTTTCTATCCCATTAGCTGCACATTACCAGTTAAGTGCAAAGCAAAGGCCATCAAGTCAAAAAGAGATTGATGCGATGAAGGATGTTTCATATGCAAGTGCAGTAGGGTGTCTCATGTATGCGATGATCTGCACAAGACCAGATTTAGCTCAAGCATTGAGCGTTGTCTCTAAGTACATGTCAAATCCGGGTAAGCCCCACTGGGAAGCAGTGAAGTGGATTTTAAGGTATTTAAAAGGGACTAGGCAGCTTGGAATCATGTTTGAGAGGAAACAAGAAGTAGCATGGGTCGCTGGTTTTGTTGACTCAGATTATGCAGGAGACTTAGATAAAAGGAGGTCCACAACAGGTTATGTTTTTACTTTTGGAGGAGGACCTGTGAGCTGGAAATCAACTCTTCAAGCAGTCACAGCTCTATCTACTATTGAGGCAGAATATATGGCATTAACGGAAGCTTCAAAGGAAGCTATTTGGTTGAATGGGCTGGCAAGTGAATTTGGAATTCACCAAGAAGGCGTGGTAGTGAAGTGTGACAGCCAAAGTGCCATTCATTTGGCAAAGAATCAAGTGTTTCATGCAAGGACAAAACACATTAATGTTCGCTATCACAGGATCAGAGATTGGGTAGAATCTGGAAATATCTTTGTGGAGAAGGTTCACACAAATGACAATGCTGCTGATTGTCTTACCAAGCCCGTTGCTGTAGAGAAGTTCAAGCATTACTTGAACTTGCTCAGTGTCACAACATGCTGAGTTGTGGTAGAGCACCTCCTCACTTGAGGTGCGTTGAGGCAAGAAGAGTCTTGCCAAGGTGAAGGTTCTTGAAGGTTTTTGTTCGGGATTACTTCAAGAAGTTCAAGACATCCTGAAGGTTGCAGCAATCGTTTTGGTATCAACTCACCAAGGTGGAGATTGTTGTGTTTTTTGGCTCATTGATACAATCTGGAAAAGTTAGGATGCAAATTCAAATCCAAGTCTAGAAATGAAAGAGGTTTGCGCGCAATTTTTTCTAAAAGTTCTAGGAAAGTTAGTCTTTCAAGTTCTATTAGGATTTGTATTATAGGCTTAGAAAGACTTAGTCTATTAGGATTAGGAATCCTAATCCCATGTTGTATCAGCAGCTTTTATGTCCTATAAATAGGAGCTGCAGTGGGTTTTCTGGGATTAAGACAGAGAGTGCAGAAAACGGAGTCAAGGTGATAGAAAGATAAGAACTAGTCTGAGGAGTTTGAGGGATCTGCAATAAGTACTTGTAAACACCTACATTCTTCATAGTGCTAGTGAATCTCTCAAGAGAGATCACGCAGTGGACGTAGGCTAAAGTTTTGGCTGAACCACTATAAAACTGCTGTGTTTTGTTTCTGTTTTTCAATTCATCTATTTTCTGATTTTGCTTCAGTAAAACACAAAGATCCTAAAGGGGGCTTACACAATAAAAAGAATATCTGTATATGTATATGAAGTGTGCTGAAAGATCATTCCAAGAAAAAAAAAAAATTGCAATATTTGCTCATTGATGATAACATCAACTGTACCTTAAAAAAAGAAAAAGAAAATTTAGAATGTAGTAGGCATTTTAATGAAGATCCCTAATTTACTTTACTCGTGCCAGCCTTACTTAGAGTGGCAAAAGGACAATTGACACTTACTTAATCATATACCCAGAATTCAAAACCCAACTGTAAGTAGTTTAGAACATGTCCAACACCTAGAGTGGCAAGAAGACAGTTCAATTCACCTTCTAAAGGCAAGTTTATATGCTGACATCAATCTCAAGAGCCATAATCATTTAAACCTCCTATGGGGCTTCTAAAACTAATGTCACAAGATGTTGATCCAATACTGAGGTTTAATTAAAGTTTTTAACATGATATTGCTATTGACAATACTAAATGTGAAAAATTTAACTAAACTGGATCAAGAGAATAAGTGTTTTATTTGAGTTTTTTTTATGAATAAAGGCTTAGTGTGTAGCTTTACCATGAATCAGGAGACTTAGATTTTCTAAAGGCAAACAACACAGCAAACAAGAAAATAAATACTCAACAAAAAAACAAAATCAATCAACCATCTGCATCAGTAACATTCACATATATATCTAGGCCTCAACAAGGCTATTCGAATTTAAATTTTGCAAAGAACAAAGGGAAAAAAAAACTGGAGCATGTATAAACCGCGCACCTGGGTTTGAGATTTATGAAAGCAAAAATCTAGATGCAGAGGCTCCTTGATTAAGGATTCAACAAGCTGTAGACGGAATCCTCTAGTTGAAGGCTTAATCGAGAAGCCCTAGCATCTGAAGCAAACCCAGAATTTCGTCGAACAACGTAAGTTTTTTTTTCTTTCGTTTGGTTTTTACATTCAGGCTTTCGGGTTGCCAGATTTGGGCCGGGTTTAATGAAGCAGGCCCTAAACAGACATGACTGAATTATCTCCCCCTTTGGTGTATGGTTTTTCAAAACATTAAAAAAAAAAAAAAACAAATTATGTAGGCTCCGATTTATTTCATGTCTGAAAACAAAAATAATTTTTGCTAAAGATTAAATCGATTCTTAGTTGAGCACAAAGGCTCTAATACTAAATGTAAATTAATATTAATGTATATATGTTTTATGCTCAAGATTAAGAATACAAACTTACTCATGCATAGGGAATGAAGACTGTGGAACTTAATACTAACTTGATGTAGATATGGTCAAATCTTGGTGCTTCTCGTCTGAGCTATCCCGTAGGCTGTGTCTAATGGGCAAAGAACAATGTATATTTGCTTGATAATAGCTAGAGCAGGGACCAAGTACTTATGTAGGCAAACAAAACTAGCCACCTTCTCATAAAGGTTTACTAGTCCTAATAGCAATAGGGATATCAATCTTGATTCATAAACAAAAATAGTTTACTAATGATACAAAGCATGGTCATTAAGTAAATTTGTATCCTCAATGCAAGAGGAATTAAACTAGAATAGCACAACTTTATCCGATTACTTTTTTTGCAAGTAGAATAGCAAGTTATTGCATTTCTAATTGAGATTGATAAGTCCACAAAATCTTATAGATCAACCATCAAAATGTGATCATTGGGCTGGTGTTTAGAGACTGAAGCTCTCACTTTGGTTTCACCTCTAACGAGACCCTTTTCGATTACATTCATGATCGGAAAATGGGCTGCAATTCCTTATTGGGATATCCTTATGGAGATGGCATCATAATCTGCAGCAGGTCTTTTTTATCTGCATTCTTCATCAATCATTCATGGAATGTCAAATCTTCCAACTTTATTACTAACTGATTTCTTGGCCAGAGTTGCCGTTTTAGAACTCCAAGGTTAGTCCCTAGTAATGAGTCCCAGATAAGAATATTGGTACGGAGGACACTATGTTATCTAGACCCAGAATATTTAGGTTGTAGGCCAATTGACAGACAAGATGATCAATGTCTACAGCTTTGGAGTCGTTTCGATAGAAATTTTAACTAGGAAGAAGCCAATATCCTTTAATAGGCCAGAAAATCAAAGAATCATAATTTGTCATTTCTTTTTGCCCACAAAATGGCCTGTATTAGATTATTGCACCGCAAATTAAGGAAGAAAACAAAGAACAAGTCAGTGCAGTTGCAAAACTCGCAAAGTAATGCCTCAAGAATTGAGTAGTGCAGAAAGACTAACAATGGAAGAAGTGGCCGGAGAGTTAAAGAGGTTGTCAGATACGTATCCTATGGTTCATGTAAATTAATTTTCAACCATAATGAGTTCATGATCGACACTGAAAATCTCCTCTTCTCCTAGCAGCTAAGGATCTGTATATTGGGAAACAGGGCAATATGTCATTGTCCTTTCATCTATGTTTTCTTCCAATACGTAACACGTTATTTTAGCTCGATTTCCTTATCTGAGTAGGTTTGTAAATGCATTGGGACAAAGCAACTAGCACCAAGGCAACCTTTCATGATCACTTATTTCTAAAACAAATTACAAGTTTAGATAGCAAGTAGTTATATATTTTACTTCTTGGAACATATAGGAGCAGGCCAAAACTTATTACAATTGGTGGCATTATTACATGGAATAAAAGATAATTGGATGGAGACTAGCTAGTAGGTAGCTTTAAGTCTTTAACATGGTGGCACACTAGAGGTAAGATATGCGCTTGAGGGCCCTTTCCATTTTTCACTATGAATGTCACGTCCATGCTGTTGTTGTTGACTTGCCTTGATTGGCTCAACTGAAAGTTGATGTAGACATATACACGTCTTTGAAATTGGCAGCTGCATGTTGTATCCCATGTGAGTATGTGCCGCTGTAGACAGAAAATATATGCAGCCGAAAGAGCTGAAAAAAAGCTTTGGAGTTGGTATGCTTTCCATCCCATGTGGGCATGTGCAAAGACTAATTATACACATGCAAAAAAACCATGGAATATAGCAGCCGTATGAAGCCATAGAAAAGGAAAGCAAAAGAGAAAGAAAAGAAGAAGATTCCATGTAGGCTACATGTGCTAGATATAGCACAATTATAGATATATGCATGCCTTTGAAAGAGGCGGCCGAGAAGGATAGAAAACAGAAAGTAGAAGAAGAGAGAAACATTGAAGGCTATCCATCCTTGAATACTCATTGAGTTTTCCTCTCTTTATTGGAGACTTAGCAACTTCATAGTTAAAGCTTCTTGAGCTTAGTTTTTGGTGTTGTTATGTATTGTATATGAGAAGTAATAATTCTTCTTCTTCTCTATTTGAATCAAAGAGAGTTAATAGCATTGGGTGTATCGGGGATTTGGGTAATTCTTCTTCTTCTCCAAATTGATCATAGTGGAATATCTTGCGGGCTCCGAAAGTGGACGTAGCTCAATCATACCGATTGAGTGAACTACTATAAATCTTGGTGTTCTTTGTGGTTTGTTTATTGGTTGCTTTCTTTGATTGCTTTGTTTGTTACTCTTGAATCCATATCAATATCGTGTTTGTTACGCTTCCGAGCAACAAATTGGTATCAGAGCTCCGATTCTGAATTTGGGAGTTGAGTATTGATTGGATTCAATGGATGACAAAAAGAAAAATTCGAGTTCGGGTTCATCGTCGACTACTAGGCCATCAATTGGCAATGCCAAATTTGAAGTTGAGAAGTTAGATGGAACAAACAATTTTGGCATGTGGCAATGTGAGATGATGGATGTCAATAAGAATTGGATATAGCTCTTGAAGACAAACCATAAGATATGAGTGAGAAGGAGTGGAAGCAGATAAATAAGTGGGCTTGTGGTTCTATCAGATTGTGTCTTGCAAAGGATACGAAGTTCTTTGTCATGAAGGAAACTTCGGCACAGAGCTGTGGAAGAAATTGGAAGACCAGTATATGATCAAGAGTGCTAAAAATCGGTTTCACCTGAAGAGGCGGCTTTTCCGATTCAATTATCGACAAGGTAATTCTATGTCTGAACACATCAGTGATTTCAATAAGATACTTGCAGATTTGGGTAATTTAGATGTGTAAATTAGTGATGAGGATAAAGTTTTGTGTTTGCTATATTCTCTTCCTGACGAGTATGAGCATTTGATTACAACTTTGTTGCATGGAAAAGATTTTGTGAAATTTGATGATGTGTGTAATTCATTGATAAATGATGAATGTCGAAAGAAAGAGAAGCAATTGCAGAAAGTGACAGGTGAAGCACTAGTAGTAAGAGGAAGATCTAGTGATAGAAAGTTTGGTGGAAAAAGGGGTAATTCTCATTCCAAGTCAAGAGGCAAATTTCCTGCAAAAGATGAGTGTGCCTTTTGTAGCCAAAAGGGGAGAAGAAAGATTGTCCCAAGTTGAAGACTAGAGACAAGAAGAGTTCTGAAGTGAATGTTGCAAAATCTGAAGATGATGATGATTTTGGTTTTGCATTGAGTTGTTCATCTACCTTTGATGATGTTAAAGAGGATGAGATTGATTTTGCTTTGGCAAGCTCATCTGCACTTGATTATTTTGAGAAATGGATTTTGGACTCAGGTTGTATACACCACATGTGTCCTAACAAGGAATGGTTCCCTACTCTAAGAGAAGTAAATGGTGGAGTATTTTGATGGGAGACAATAGTCCTTGCAAAACTGGAGGGATTAGTATAATTCGTCTCAAAATGCATGACGGGATTGTTAGAGAATTGACAAATGTTCGACATGTTTTGAACTTGAAGAAAAATCTTATCTCTTTGGGAACTTTAGAATCAAAGGGTCTCACATTTACATTGAAGAATGGAGTTGCTAGAGTTGTCTCATGTTCACTTGTGATGATGAGATGTATTAGAGATAGAAACTTGTATTTTCTACAAGGGAGTACAATGACAAATGAAACAACAATTTCTGAGACTACAGATGCTACCAGATTATGGCATATGCGTCTTGGACATGCTAGTGAGAAAGCAATGCGGGGATTAGTAAAGCAAGGTTTGTTGAAGGGTGCAACGACTTGCAAAGTGGAATTTTGTGAACATTGTGTATTAGAAAAGCAGACTAGAGTGAAGTTCGGTACTGCAGTTTATCAGACTAAAGGTACTCTAGACTATGTTCACACAGATGTGTGGGGACCTACCAAAACTGTATCTTTGAGAGGTAAGCACTACTATGTCTCGTTTGTCGATGACTTCTTTAGAAGAGTGTGGGTGTACACCATGAAACATAAAGATGAAGTCTTAGATGTATTTAGGAAGTGGAAGAATATGAAACATGCCTATCCAGATGGTAAACATAAAGATGAAGTCTTAGATGTATTTAGGAAGTGGAAGAATATGAAACATGCCTATCCAGATGGTAATGCATAAACTAGACTCCTACACAACAAAAGGTCATAAAAAAATAATATCTATATATATATATATATAGATATATCTCACTAATATCAGCATCATAATCATGTAATATATGGTAATTAGGGGAAAGAAGTTAACTGAACGAATTACCAGGGGTGTTGGCCTTGAATCTAACGGCACTCCACCCATTTACAGGGACAGTAATGGTGTTCCGAAGAGGAGAATCGACAAGATCATATGTTAAAAGGGTTCTCATCCTTGTGAAAGTTCCCAAGGCCCCATCCAACAACATAGAAGCTGTAACCATGCAGATGCATTGGATGGTCATCTCCTGACACCAAACTAATCCCCTGAAACACAAGTTATACCGTCGTGTTCTACTCCATTACCTTCACCTCTGTCCCTCGTTTCGGAGTCTAAGGTACAGCGGCAAGTCCTACGCTGTAAAATTAAACAGCAAGGGCAGGGTATCTGGAGCTTCAACATATAGAGAGAAATAGGATACTTAATAGTCCCCAGTTATAAGTTGCAAGCAAGCGGTTAGCCGCCTCTAGTGATGGCATGTTGCATGTTCCACCACATTGCATACAGCTTGGCAGCCTACCAATGCTAAACTTGGGCAAGGCCGTTGCTACAATCAAGATTACAATTATGGTTCGTATTGAAGGAAATAAAGAGTCAAATTAAGGGTGGCACATCTTCTCTAGTATAACATTCTAACTCCAGATACAACTATATCATTATCATATGTGATTGAGATACACCACCGAAAGGTGAAAACAAGATGCATTTCTTGGACAGCAGGTTCTTTGTTAAAACCCCGATTTGACGTACTCTGTCCAAATTACCCACCAAATGATCCACATATGGAGTCGCTAAAACAAGGAATCAAAATTGTATCCACCACACTGACTTCCCGAGTTCCCCCATACACCTATCTAAAAGGGAAAAGTAGGGTTCTCATCGCCGGATCGCCCAAACGTGAAGGTCGTTTCCTCAATCGAATACCCCTTGATATACATTCATAAGGCTGCTGTGACATGAATCATGGCCATGAAGTATGGTGTTACAAAACCCCATGAGAGATAGCAATGGACAGTAAACAATGCCCCTCATAATATCCAATTGACCTTTGTTAAATATGATTCCAATACTAATGTCTGCTTTAGGACCGGTCCTGACATTTTAAAGGTATGAGGCGAATAGTTAAAATGTGGCCTTATGAATGGTGTTTGATCAATCACCAAATTTGTTTTATTCAATAATAAAATTTGATTTTCATATAGTATTTTATTACATGTATATTGTTTTCTTAAATTATGAGGGGAAGAATAAATTAAACTCATACATTAGTAACAGTAAAAAAAGAAAAGGAACTAAAGGTGATTATACCAAAAAAAACAGAAAAATAAAAGAAGGCCAAAGTAAACCAGAAAAATAAAATAGAATAAAAAGAAAAGCAAAATGAATTGAACAAGCTGAGAATTGAACCTGGATGAATGGTGTTTGATCAATAACCAAATTTGTTTTATTCTATAATAAAATTTTATTTTCATATAGTATTTTATTACATGTATATTGTTTTCTTAAATTATGAGGGGCAAAATAAATTAAACTCATATACACTAGTAAACAATAAAAAAGAAAAGGAACTAAAGGTGATTACACCAAAATAAACCAGAAAAAATAAAAGAAGACCAAAGTAAACTAGAAAAAAAATAAAATAGAATTAAAAAAAAAAAAAGCAAAATGAATTGAACAAGCTGAGAATTGAACCTGGGTGAGATGCCTCATAAAAACAGGCCACTAGGATGCCTACCAACTGAACTACAGCAAACCGCCATGCAACATGAGCGAAGAAATATGAAAATTATATAAAAGATTCTTGAAGTCTATATTTATATAAAAAAATAAAAATAAAAATCGACAGAGGCCCGTGGCCTAAGGCGGCCGCAGCCTTCAAAGCCGGCCTTGGTCTGCTTGCTCAAGTAATTTCAATACCTGCATGAAAAAGTCAAAATATTTACTCAAGTCAATATTTTTGTCCCAAAAGCTGTAGTTTCTACACCAACGGAAAACACATTCCTCGTTGAGTATCTTTATCGAGAAATATTTTTCTCGTTGAAAGGATACATTTTACTATGAAACGAAATTTCCTCGCTAAAAACGGTTTATAGCGAGGAAAAACTTGATCGCCCAAAGCTATTTATAACGACAAAAATATTTTCGCCCCAAAGACCGTCGTTCCAATGCCGATGGAAAAACACATTTTTTAACAAGAAAGAAGTATGATTTTGAGTGAGGACGCTATTTCAACACTTGTTGAAACACATATTTTCATCTGTCAAACTTTTTCATTCTTAAAAAAAAAAAATCGTCAAACTTTTTTAACAAGAAAGAAGTATGAGTTTGAGTGAGGAAAAAATTGTCGTTAAAGAATAACAGCAAGGCAAATTAATTTCATCATGAAAAGGGTTTGGCGAGGACATTTTTTTTTTCATCGCTAAAGTTTTCTTAACAAGCATTCTCCGACGAATTGAAGATGGAAAATAATTTCCTCACGAAAATATTACCTCTACAAATGCCTGTTTTTAGCAAGGAATTTGTTTCTCGCAAATGATGTTCTTTGTTGTAGTAACACTAGCTTAATCTAGTGTAATGAAATCAAAGGAGGATTGTAGAATCTCAATCAAGTCTGTTAATCTGCTAAGCAAGCGCAAGAGCAACCACATGAAATTTATTTTTCTCATTGTTTCCCATACCGCAATACTGACATTTCAGCTTACCAATCATCAACCACATAAACTTTATTCTTCTCATTCTCTCGCTCGTCCTCATGATGTCCGTGACTTTGAATTTTGTTAGGGGAGTCTCATTTCAGGCGCTATATTAAGCAGTGAAGGCGCTATTAAGAGTAGTCATAGATTCAAATCGAAACTACAGGATTTGGAATTCACATTAAGGTGTTTCAGATCGGAAACCTTTCGAGAGATCCACGCCAACAGTAGCCAACTCAATCGCTTCACCGAGACGGTAAGAGATATAGAGAGGAAATTGATTGAGGGTAGAGCTGTGGTTGAAAAATTGTCGAAGCTCAGCGTTTGGAATTGGTAAATTATGAGCAATTGTTATGGCGGTAGTTATGCAAAGTAGCTCAAGGAATTGATTACGTCTCCTATGAGCCTGGCTGCGATACTAGGGTTGGAAGGGTTTGTGCATGTGATTCAGATCTTGAAGTTGACAACAACATCCAAGGACGATGCTGATGACCATAAAAAACAAATTAACAATTTGCTGAGGATGGTGGGCAATCAGGGGAAACGACTAGATGATGTGTCAATGATGCTAGAGAGGATGAAAGAGAGGAGAAATTCATTGCTTACTGCATCTTAGGCCATCATCTGCGGGTCCCTTTGAATATATCTGATACAAGATCTACAAGCCCATATAAGTTTGCACAGTTTATCAGCCTCAGCTACATGTGCAGCATAGGACTCGAGGACTCACTACTAGCAAAACAATAATTACCCACGGATTTTAATCTGTAGGTAATAAGACTTTCTCACACGGATTTTAGTGTGTGATAGCTTTTACACACAGTACACACACATATTGGTGTTATCGTGCGGTTTGGAGGGGGGGTAATGCTCATCTCACACGGATTATGTTGTCCGTGTGAAAAAGTTACGTGGGCCCCACTATAATTCCATAAATATAAATTACAGGAATGAAAAGCAATCCGTGTGAACAACTATCACATGGATTTCTGTGCCAAATGTGTGAACTATATTTCATACGGATTTCTGTTAATAACTATATTTCACACAGATTTCTGTGCCAAATGTGTAAACTGTATTTCACACGGATTTCTGTTAATAACTATATTTCACACGGATTTCTGTTAATAACTATACTGCACACGGATTTCCGTGGTAAATATAAACTCTATTTCACACTGATTTCGGTGTCAATACCTATAACAGATTTTCGTGTGAAATCTATATAATCTAACTCGCACTGATTTCAGTGTGTAAAAGTGACAGCATATTAAAAAAAAATTATTTCTGCTAATTAATTTGCAACCCAAACATAATAATAATAATTTTGATTTCTGTACAATAAATACACTTCAAAATATTTACAATCAAGTAAACAAATCCACAACTCAATCGAACATGAATAAACTTTACATTTATAGCAAGATGTTCTTTACATTCCTAGTATACATTGTTGTTCAAGGTGGAATATCACTAAGATTACAACATAATCCTTGTCCAAGAATGAGCATACATCAAAAAGCTTTAAGGACTACCTCAAACTAGACAAAAACATAATCTTTGTCCCTCTTCAGTATTACATACCACATCCTTAATGGTATTGTGATGCTCGAGATTGGCAAAACTCAAACCTGCAAGAAAAAACATATCGCATATGCATTATACCAACAACATACAGTTGACAGAAGAATGTACCAGACTCACACAAGCATTTCACAAACACGTAATACTGCATTACTAAGTACCTTTCACAAGACTCTCATTTTTTTCTGTTAACTGGTTCAACAATGGTTTTTGTAAGATATCTACACCAGGGAAAACCAAGATATTCATGTTCTTCATCTCATGCTTGCTTGATTCTTCAAGGGACTTAAAACCAAAAACAGAAGTCCACGTTTCCGTCAGTTCTGAGATTGCAGGTATGACCAATGTTTCAACTTTCAGAGAGCAGAGAGCCTGATCATGGTTCAAAAATGGCACAAAAAGAGATTCAATGCTATGAATCAGTACACTGAGGAGCTAGGACAAAGAAGAATTTTCACACTATTGTCAAAACTAATTACTCCAATAGACATAAAATAAACAACACTTTATAGTATGACAAGTTCTCAAATGTCAGAACATTGCATCCCACTGCTTAGATCAGTCTCTCTATAAAATAAACAGAGACGTTTTGTAGTAGTCAAACGAGACTGTCTCCACTAAAAGCTCTAATGGAAGCAGAAATCTGTACCATAGTTGAACAGAAAAATTCCTTCCTCAAGTTGAGCATATCATCCCACACTTGCTGGGCCCTTAAAAATCTGTATCAGCTTAGATAAAGATAAGAATTTAATCATAATTAATCAGATGATAATGAAGGTAGGTCCAACCTACCTTGCTAATGAAGTACATAATCCACTTGCTCTGAATACACATAAAGTTTCATTGTTAATAAAATCCATTATTAGCAAATAGCTAAGTTAATTCACCAAAAAAAGCAATTACCTATTGTCTCAGCTATATCTGGAGCATCTAGTTCTGTCGAAACTCAACTTAATACAGACATTGTATATGGAGTTTTACCTACAAAAAGAGAAACAATCAAAAATCAAAGGCTACAAACATGAGTGCAGAGTAGGTCCAATTACAAAATACAATCTTGAGCAATTTATAAGCATCCCACTTATTGTATGTTACTAGCAGATCTAAATTAAGCCAAGCCAAAATGTGATTTCAACCAAATGTGATTCCATGGATTCTGATTGACCAAGCAGTAAAATAATGTCAGAACATTGCATCATACAAGCAACATATAGGTGAATCAAGGAGGCACTGTTCCGGTATAAGGATATAGTAAGGCAATTGTGCTTTAAAGGAAGATCTCAATCACAACCACATCAACAAACCAATGCATAATGAAAACGAGCAATGCAAATCAGGAAGAGCATAAATCAGGATATCTTGTGAACGCCAGAGCAGCAAAAGCAGATCCAGCATGAAATCTGCTAAAAGGTTTGTAAATTTTTAAAAAGAATATTAAATAATCCTTAGTGCAGAGAGAGATCCTAGTTTCTGCATTGAATATATAGCAACAAAGAAACACAGAATCCAAAACCTTGATGAAGACAATATCAAAATTCAAGAGCTGATATTAGGTCAGGGGAGGCAATAAATCTAGAATATGAATCTTAACCAACTACATCACTCCCGGAATATGAACAATGTATTTATAATCAATCACTAATTGCAAAACCCAAGTAACTGAATGAATGCAGTACCTTGCATCCATGCCATCCCCGTCGTCCTCACCTTCCCCTACGTTCATGAGCTAAACAGGCAAAACAACTACCAACTTGGTTTGCTCACTTACCCAGAAGCCACAAACCCCACAATCAACTCGACGCCACAAACTTGATTCACTAAAGCTCCTTTACCGTGAGTGGAACTTCAAAATTATAGCGCTCGATTCGGATTAGGTCACACAAGTGGCTGCGATGGACTAAGATTGAATTGAATGATAGAGATAGGGAGTAATGGGCGGAGACACCGCTTCGAAATTGGGGGAGATATCAAATTGTTGTTGCCTACGACCGCTTCCAGACCTCTGATAAGGCTGAATCGATTTGGGGGAGAAGGACATCGATACGCTTTAGGGGTGGGGGAGAAGGACATGGATCGATATGCTTCAGATTTGGATGAATTTGCTGGTTATAAGCGGAATTTCCACGGAAATCTGTGTGAAATGCATTTACCTTTTCTACTGATATCCGTGTGTATGTACCTCAGTAATCCACGGAAATCCGTGTGTAATACTACTAGGGGAGGGAAATTGAATTTTTTCCAAAAAAGTGAGCGGGAAAAAATTTACCACGAAAATCCGTGTGAGATACATATATATTTACCACTGATATCGTGTTAATTATTGTTTACACAGAATTCTGTCTCTATTTTATTTTTTTCACACGGAATTTAGTAATTATTTTTCTCTTCACACAGATATCTGTGTCTACATTTCACACAGATATTCGTGTGTTGCTCATTTCACAGAGAATTCTGTACTCAAAACTTATTGTAACGGAATTCTGTAGCTAATAGAGTTTTTCACACGGAATTCTGTAGCTAATGGTTCTTTTCACACGGATTTCTGTGTTAACATTGCACACAAATGTCTGTACCAAAAACCGGTCAACCCTTTAATCCCTAAGGGGAGCCGACCCTTGAGGAGATAAAATTTCAGAAATTTTTACATTAGTTGATATAGCTTATGCCCATGAGAGCATGAGAGTTTACAGATAAAAAAAATAAGTTACGAGTGAGCGGTTATGAGCATATTAGTTTTATATAGTATTTAAGATTTAGGGTTGACCTACTAGATCGAAACCCAAACGACGACGAAAATAGCTGAAATTTTGAACACAACCATTTATTCTTATCATGATAACATCCTACGGTCGATTTTGATAAAGTCTATTTCCTACGCATTGTTGCTTATAGAAGGTATACTTTTCATTATAACTACATAAACTAGTTATACCACATTAGTAGACATATAAGAATTTTGTGCAATCCAAAAAATCAAAATTGAAAATTGATAAGTTTGACATTACCCATCTATTTATAGCGTATTAATAGGTATGGTGTAAAAAAATTAACTCAATCCGCCATTATTTCAATATCAAATAAAGTGGTTAACCTTATATACACCTATACTTCCCTAAAGGGAGTTAAACCACGAGGAGATAAACTTTGTAAAATTTTTACATTATTTGGTATACCTCATATTCATGAGAGTATGAGAGCTGACAGATCGAAAAAATAAGTTGCGAATGAGCGGTTATGAGCATATTAGTTTTATGTGGTATTTAGGGTTCAAGGTTGATCTAGTAGATCGAGACCTAAACGATAACAAAAATAGCTGAAATTTTGTCCATAACTATTTATTCTAATCATGACAACATCCAACGGTCGATTTTGATAAAGTCAATTTCCTCCACATTGTTGCTCATGAAGGTATACTTTTCATTACAACTAATAAACTAGTTATACCACGTTAGTAGACATATAAGAATTTTGTGCAAACCAAAAAATCAATAAATTTGACATTACCCATCTATTTATAGTGTATTAATAGGTATTGTGTAAAAAAATTAACTCAATCCGCCGTTGTTTCGATATCAAATAAGTGGTCAACCTTATGTACTTCTTCACAAGGAATTTTGTAGCTAATTGTTCTTTTCACACGGATATCCGTGTGAAAAAATTTTAGTTTTTATACAGACATCTGTTACTGTTGTTTATTCATACGGATTTTCGTTGATATTTTTATTGTATAAATTATTGTGGGGCTCAATTATACTCTTTTCACACAGATATCTGTGTCAACATTTCACACAGATATTTGTGTGTTACTCATTTCACACAGAAATCTGTATCAAATACTTATTGTAACGGAAATCCGTCCTTCCATAATTCACATAATATAAAAAATTAATGATTTCGAAATAAACTAATTTGTAATACGTACAGAAATCAGTGTGAATTGATTTTCACACAGATATCCGTGTGAAAATGTTTTAGTTTTTACACAGATATCTGTGACTGTTATTTATGCACACGGATTTCCGTTGATATTGTTATTTTATAAATTAATGTGGGTCCGATTATGCTCATTTCACACGGATTTCTGTTAGTATTTCTATTTCACACGGATATCTGTGGCTTTTAACTACAGTAAATCCGTGTGTGTTATTATTTTGCTAGTAGTGACCGAAGATCAACGGAACTTCTCGGAGGCCGGTAGAGAGGATTCGGTTGCTGGTCGGAGACAGAGATGGAGAAGGAGGGCAGTTGGGTGAAAAAGAGACGTGCTAGTTATGATTTGGGAATGACTCGGGTGAAAAAAAAGTCATGCTGGTTACGATTTGGGAATGACTGAAGTCAATATCAGTCGTGTGGAAAATATATTTAAAGTGTAGGGGGAATGAATTTTTTTTTTTTTTGAAGAAAATGAAAAATTTTGTTCCCCATCATGTTAAATATTTTTAACTTGATCCGTCTGCGTTTTCGCAAAAATTTGATTGTTAATTATCTCGCTTACTTATTTAATATATATATATATATATTTTTTTTTTTCATTACACCTGACACCAAAATTAGGAAGAGCATAGCGTTCCAAACCCTACGACTCTCTCTCCAAGCATTCCAAGTTGCCTTTACCTAGTCGGCTCTTAAGCATTGCTCATCCGGCAGCAATAGCTGGCATCAATGCCAATTGTTGCTGATGGATGAGAATGGTTTCTAGGGCCTTGCTTGTGGCTTTTCGGGTTTGTGTTCTTGCTTGGAGCTTGAAGGCATAGGCACCGAGTTCTGCCTCATTTGCTGCGCTGAGGCATAGGAGATCGGTAGGGGAGTTATCGAAAATGTTAAGTAATAAATTTTCATTTCTTGGTAGACTAGCCTGAGCCCAATAGTCCTAGTCTTCCTTTGGTCCAACATAACTAAATAAAAAGGATAAAGGATTTTGCTTCACACTAGGATTCAAATTGAGCCAATGTGTATACAAACTACACTCTAGCACTATGTCATTATGGCTTATGTAAATATATTCACCCTATTAACGTATGTACCAATGCCCAAAGCATTAAACAATTTTGTAGCATGTTTGTTAGTATGCTAAAAATAACAACACAACTTCACCGTGCAAAAAAATGTCAGAAGATAGTATACAGCAAGCAAGGATCGTTCATAGCTAAGGACCGAGCGTACACTAGTTAACACTAAGACACTAAACTAAATAAAGAAACGAAAATAAAAGAGAGAAAAGAAGAGAAGAAGTTAACACATTTGGGGGTTTCAAGGTTAAGCTTATACTTCCCTAAGGGAAGCTGAACCACCATGACATAAAATTTCAGAAATTTTTACATTAGTTGATATAACTCATACCCACGAGAGCGTAAAAGCTGATAGATAAAAAAAAAAAGTTCTGAATGATAGGTTATGAGCATATTAGTTTTATGCGGTACTTAGGGTTTATGGTTGACCTATTAGATCAAGACCCAAACGACAACTAAAATAGTTGAATCTTTGACCACAGCCATTTGTTCTTACCATTATAACATCCATCGGTTGATTTTGATAAATTCGATTCCCTCCACCTTGTTGCCTATGGAAGGTATATTTTTGCATACAACTAATAAAAAAGTTAGATCATATTAGTAGACATGTCAAGATTTTGTGTTATCCAAAAAATTGGAACTGAAAATTGATAAATTTGATATCACCCATCTATTTATTGCGTATTAATAGGTAATGTGTAAAAAAATTAACTTGGTCGGCCGTTATTTTGACATCAAACAAAGCGGTCAACCCTTTATACGCTAATACTTCCCTAAGGAGAGCTGAACCATTAGGAGATACACTTCACGAAAATTTCACATTAGTTGGTATATCTCATACCCACGAGAGTGTGAGAGTTGACGGATCGAAAAAAGAAGATTCGAATGAGCAGTTATGAGCATACTAGTTTTATTTATGGGGTACTTATGGTATAGGGTTGACTTATTAGATCAAGACCCAAACGACGATGAAAATAGCTGAATTTTGACCACAACCATTTTCTTCCTACCATGATAACATCCATGCATCGATTTTCATAAATTCTATTCCCTCCACCTTATTGCTCATGGAATGTATATTTTTGTATACAATAAACAAGTTAGACCATATTAGTAGACATATCAAGATTTTGTGTGATCCAAAAAACCGAAACTGAAAATCAATAAATTTGACATTATTTATCTACTTATAGCTTATTAATAGGTACTGTGTAAAAAAATTAACTTGATCGGCCTTCATTTTGACATCAAATAAAGCGGTCAGCCTTTTATACGCTAATACTTCCCTAAGGGGAGCAGAACCATTAGGGGATAAACTTCCCAAAATTTTTAAATTTGTTGATATAGCTCTTACCCACTAGAGTGCGAGAACTGACAGATCGAAAAAAGAACTTGCGAGAAACAATTATGAGCGTATTAGTTTTATAAGGTATTTAGGGTTGACCTAGGAGATCGAGACCCAAACGATGACAAAAATAGCTGAAATTTTGAACACAACCATTTCTTCTTGTCATGATAACATCCAACGGTCAGTTTTGATAAATTCTATTTCCTCCGCCTTGTTTCTTATGGAAGATGTACCTTTTCATATAACTAAAAAACAAGTTAGACCACATTAATAAGCATATTGTGTGATCTAAAAAAATCAAAACTGAAAATCGATAAATTTGACATTACTAATGTATTTACTACGTAGTCTTAGATATTATGTAAATATTAACCCGATTTGCCGTGCTTCGACATAAATCAAAACTGTCAACCCTATATACACAAATACACCTTCAGTTTGTGGATTTGATGATAAATTGCGCAATGCGCGAAGCCCTTGAGAATTATCGAAGAATTTTTCAAACATCAGGATAATTTATTATAATTTTCAGAATGTTTCAAACTTTTGTTAAATTATTTTAAGGAAAAAAAAAATTTCATGGTGCAATTTAAGCCGTCTGTTTGTTTATTGCTTGATTAAGGCCCTTAAAATAGTCACAAATGAAGATTATGTATATGGCTTAGATCAGATCAATGCATTGGAACACTTACACCCTGACCGGTGGATGTAACTGTTATAAAATATGTATGCCCTAAAAATTTGAGCAAATTTCATCATCGTTTCTATTTTGGTTAATTTATTATTCAATAGGCCAACCATAATGACTTCAAATCACTAGCACTAAAACAAAATCACAGCAAGCATAAATTACTATAATTCTCTAACCACATGATCGGTCTCTAAATTATAATCAACTTAGCATATCTTATCTTATATATATATAATTAATCTAATTAATGGTTAAATTTTTGAAGTACCGTATATGTCCTCACATTATACAAATATATATATATATATATATATATATATAAAATTAAGCAACTTATTGAGGGAATGGTTAAATTTTTGAAGTACCGTATATGCCCTCACATTATACAAATACTAATAAACAAATTATTTCTATATGTGGATAAGATAGTCAATAAATTATATCATATTTCAAAATATTGCAACACACAACCCATGAAAAAAGGAGAAGGTTCCACAAAATTAGGAGAGAAATTACCGTAACTTTTTTAATTTTTTTTTTTTTAAAAAAGTAAAAGCCAATTAACATGTGCGGACGGACTGGTAATAATTGACTATAATTATAAGAAATAATTTTTCTAAAACGATCATTACTTACCAATGTCTGTGATCCAAAGAAGCTGCAACAAGCCCAAAATCGATTTTTAAACCATTTCAATTAGACCAAAAAAAGAAGAAGAAAAAAAACTGCATCGTTCCTAGGGCTCTCAAAAATTTCAAAGTTCTCATATGAGAGGGTAACGAAATTGCAGAAGCAGGAAATTACAGTAAGCAACCCCAATCTTTGATATTGCTTTTAGTTTGTGAAAGATTTTCTAAGATGAGGTATTACCGTTTAGAAAGGCTCATGAGGTGTTAAGTAAAATAGAGTTAAACATGTTATGGAAGAATACTGATGGATATTGCTAATTGATTTTAAATATGCTTTACATCTGTATGTGTGTTTTATCTGAAGATATGTAAATAGCTGTGTGTTTCTATTGTAATTGCAGTTATGGGAAAGGTTGACGGGCAAGGGGAGTCGTGGCATTGTCACATAATAGCGGTAACTGTTGCTCTAGAGTATTGGAGGCAGCAGCTTGCGAAGAAGCTCATGAACCTCCTTGAAGACTTCAGCGATAAGATGTAAGAGGGGCATTTTTTGGTTAATGTACTGTCATTACGAATTGCCGTAGTTTGTCTCTGTCCTCATTCAAGCATATTAACTCATGCATCTTATGGCTGATCATTTTCTTTGATAAGAATCTGATAAATTGTTTCTCTTTACAAAACGGAGACGTACATATTTCGGTTTATAATATGATCCTAGCTAGGCCACTATCCTGACCACACCCCACTCTGTTCTACCTGCACCTAGGCTTGTTGCAACTTTGATTTTGTTGTTATATTGTTGTTTCTGATCGGAATGATATTTGCACTTCTCCTACAAGTCTTATTTGTGACTGCATTTTCACTTGTTGGATCACTTGTAGATGCTTCTGATGATTGATCTATCACTAACCTTTGTTAAGAACTTTCTTTGGCAGTGATAAGGGTTACTTTGTTGATCTTTTTGTGGGAGCATCAAACACACCGCCCGTAAATATGTATGAGAAGGACTGATTATAGGAGTGCTCAGTTTACCGGATAAGGGTAAGCAATATATAGCATATTGTTGTAGTATAAATGTATAAATACCGTATATGTCTATATCATGTAACAAAATACGTAAAAGTATTTAGATAGGTACTTGAGTGTATAATCATAGGTACTTGAGTGTATGAAGACTTATGTAAACATGCTTTGCCAAAGGGCAACAAGCATGGCAGAAAATCATCATCAAGATGGTTATCATTTTGGTTTTCTCTTTGAGCTTTCACACTTCAAATGTATTCCTATAAATACCCCTTTGTATGAAATGAATAAACACATTGAAATCTCCATTCTCTCTGAAATATTACTCTCTCTTTCTGTTTGTCAATTCCTCTTGTTCTTAAACACGTTATCAGCACGAAGTTGCTCTAGAATTAGAATCGAAAACTGACAAAAGAAGAGTTTATTATCGATCGAAGTCATTTTTCCAAACCTACAAAAAATCCCCAAACCCTAGCTCATATTAAAGCCCTTGATTCCAGGAGCCCGGAACCGGCCGGAAACTGCCTGAACCTGCCGCCGGAAGCAGAAAAAACGAATCGGACCGCTGCCGAGTGCTGCCGAGGACCTGCCGAGGTGCTGCAGAGAACTGCGCAGCAGCTGCCGAGACCCCTGTGCAGCAGCTGCCGAGACGCTGCGCAGCAGTTGCCGAGCAGCTGTCGACAGATTTGCGCGGCGACTTTCCGACAACTTTTCCGGCGACTTTTTCGACACTTTTCCGGTGACTTTTCTGGCGAATTTTCGAACAATTTTTCTCGACTTTTTCCAACGATCCTTCCGATCATCTCCGATAATTTTTCCGGTCAAAATTTCCGGCAACACTATTTCAAGGTATCCTTTACTAAAGTTCCCGTTTTTGAGTTTTTATTTATTTTCTCTCCTTTTTCTTTTTTCTCGGGAACTTACAATCAAAAGCGGAATTATAGAAATTCACGCCAAACGAACTAAGAGCGTTCGTAATCAATGAACTAAGAGTGTTCACAATGATTCTTGGAAATTGATTTCTTGGTAGCATAGCTCGAAATCTTATTATTTTTCGTGGAAGTTTTAACTCCGAAACTAATATTTTCTTCTTATCTTCAAGGATGTCGAATGAACCTAGACTCGATTTTCAAATCCTTGACTCAACAGGTTCGGATTACCATAGCTGGAAAACAGACGTTGAGAACCATCTCACATCAAAGGGGATATTGCCCATCATCCATGCACCAAACCCGGCCCTTGTGTTCCCTCCAACACCCAAGAGGCATGCACAAGCAATCATCTTGATGCGACGTCATATGGACAAAGCACTCAGACTAGAGTACATGTCTATCAAAGATGCAAAGGATTTATGGGAGGCGCTACAAGAGCGCTTTAACAATACCCAAGATTCTCTCCTCCCTGACTTGAAGGTTCAGTGGAATGATGTACGCTTCTCAGACTTCAAGTCTATTGCTGAGTACAATTCAGAAGCTCTTCGTCTCAAGTCCATGTTGAGGTTCTGTCAAAGACCCCTCACAGAAGAAGAGCTAATTGAGAAAACTCTCTCCACCTTCCCCGTTGCAGCAATTTTGCTATCAAAGCAGTATCGCACTGAAGTAAATACTGGACGAATTACGAGGTTCAATGAACTCATAAATATTTTGTCGGTAGCCGAAAAGCACGACAACATTCTCGTAAAGAATTATAATTCAAGACCCATTGGAACCAAGAGCGTTCGTGAGGCAAATTATAATGCACCCAAGAGAGGGCACAAGGAGCGGTACCCCAGCAATAGGGGACATGTGTACCCTAATAATAGGGGACATGAAGGACGAACAGGTCCATATAACCGCCCCAATAGAGAAGGAAATCCCAACTTTAGAGCGGGCACACGTGATGGCAACTCCACACGTGGAAGAGGGAGATATGGCAACACCGGCCGTGGAAATAGCACCATGAGCCGTGGAGGTCGCACCATGCGCCGTGGTAGTAACAGCAACCCTCCTAGGGGATATCCACAACGTGCACAACCTGCACAACCTGCATAACCTGCACCTCAAATGAAGGGAGGGAACCACAATGACATGTGTCATAGATGTGGATCAATCGAGCATTGGTTTAAACAATGTCATGCAAGTACCCAATTAGCTGCACGATACAAGGAGTACAGGGAAGCAAGAGAGCAAGAAGCTAACATTGCCGAAGATGAAAATAGTGAAGATGTCAATCTCACTGTTGAGGACTTCAAAGCTGTAGATGAAGAGCACGAGGATGCCACAGACTTTGATTAGAATAATCCTCTTTCTATTTTCCAAGAATGGAAAATGTGCCTTAGTCAATAAATAACAATTGTATTAAACTCCTTCTTATGTGGCGTACCCAATGAAGTATGATGTCTAGGAAAGCAATTGAGATCGGGGTATTTAAGCGAGCCTCGCTCCACCAACATCTCTCTACTTTCCTGGTCATATTTCATTGGAATTACCAAACGGATTGAGTGATAACAATTTGTCTAAAGTTTGATATTTGGAATAGACTTATGAATAACTTTGATGTAATCATTGACTATTTTCCCTATTAATAAAGTATCGCATTCAATGTCATGGACATGTGTTAATATTCCAAACTTTATCCCTTTCGGTATGTTTTCCGGAGAATTGGAATGCCTTCTTGATAGTGGCACCACACATACTATATTGCGACATAGGCAATTATTTTTATGGATGACACCCAGTCGATCCTCAGTAACTACGATGGCAGGACCATCACAATTGATTCATGGTCGAGGACCAGCTCAATTTTTGTTACCAAATGGCACAAATGTTAATGTCGCCGAAGCTCTATATGCTCCAAGGGCCGGAAGGACCCTATTAAGCTTTAAAGACATAAGAGCCAATGATTTTCATGTGGAAACACATTGTGAGAATGGACAAGAGTTCCTTTGCATCACCTCTAAAAACTACGGAAATACACGAGTTTTAGAGAAACTTATGTGTCGCTCTAGTGGATTGTATGCAACCACTATTAGAGTCATTGAATCCAACCATGTCATGAATGAAAATTTATGGGATCCTGACACATACAAGCTTTGGCACGACCGTTTGGGACATCCAGGTCGTGACATGATGCTCCGTATATTAAAAACTTCACACGGACATCCATTCTTCAAAACGAAAAGAAGTACGAACCAAACATTGGTCCAAAGAGTTACTTCTAAAGCATATCATTCGTTTTGCAAAGCTTGCTCTTTAGCAAAAGTAGGATCAAGACCATCCTATGCAAAGGACACTAAAGAAAATATACCATTCTTACAAAGAATACAAGGTGATATTTGTGGACCTATCCAACCAACTTGCAGACCATTTAGATATTTTATGGTGTTGGTTGATGCATCGACACGTTGGTCACATGTCATGCTCTTATCCACAAGAAATGCTGCATTTGCTAAACTCCTAGCACAAATCATTAAATTAAGGGCTCACCACCCTGATCATCCTATTAAGTCAATTCGTCTTGACAATGCTGGAGAATTTACATCAAGAACCTTTGATGATTATTGCATGTCTATTGGGATTGAAGTCGAACACCCTATCCCTCATGTACACACCCAAAATGGACTCGCAGAAGCTGCCATTAAAAGACTTCAAATGGTTGCCAGGGCATTGGTTATGCGCACCAATCTCCCTATTTCTGCTTGGGGCTATGCAATATCACATGCAGCTGTGCTTATTCGTCTGAGACCCACTGCCACCCAACCCTTTTCTGCGTCCCAAATGGTGACTGGGTATGAGCCTAATGTCTCACACTTACGCATATTTGGGTGTGCAGTCTATGTGCCAATTGCGCCGCCACAGCGCACCAAAATGGGTCCTCAAAGACGCTTAGGCCTTTATGTTGGATATGATACTCCAAGCATTATCCGCTACATAGAACCATTGACAGGTGATCTATTTACCGCTAGATTTGCGGATTGTCACTTTGATGAGACAGTCTTCCCGTCATTAGGGGGAGACAAGAACATTAATGTTCAACAGAAAAGACAGGAATTGTCGTGGTCTGTCCCCACTTTGTCTCATCTTGATCCCCGAACCACACAGTCTGAAATAGAAGTGCGGATGATTCTCGATCTTCAGAACGTAGCAGAACCAATGCCTGATGCGTTTTCTGATATCGCTAAAGTGACAAGATCACACATACCTGCTGCAAACGTACCTGCAAGGATTGATGTTCCTAAAACTAAAGGACATGACATCCCCTCTATGGGTGATGCAGTGGCTAGACCCATGGCTCCTGCTAGAAAGCGCGGGAGGCCTATAGGTTCGATGGATTCTCGCCCAATAAAGAAAGCGAGTTTGACACAAAATAATCCATTAATCATCGATATAAATAATCCATCTCATGAAAAAATTCCGGATTATGGTTATGTCCAAGAGACATCATTGGAGGACGCTCCAATAGTAGAACCAATTCCAGAGAATAGAG